>CM035433.1:136126632-136246632 GCA_020310875.1 Ceratopteris richardii | reverse complement strand
TGATTTTGAGTGCCCTTAAGGTACTTCAAAATCCTTTTGGAAACTTCCAAATGAGGTGCCCTAGGTTTGTGCATAAAGTGACTTAGGACACTTACTCCATAAGCAATATCAATCCTTGTCAATGTAGCATAGTTCATGCTTCCCACTATGCTTTGGTAACCTGCAATATTTTCAAGCACATCACCTTCATGAGCACTTAACTTTTGGTTTACCTCTATTGAAGTACTTGCAACTTTGGCATCCTGCAAATGAAACCTTTTTAACATATCCTGTATATACTTTCTCTGAGTAATATAAATTCCAGAGTTAGTATAGAATAACTCAAGTCTAAGAAAATATTGAGTGATCCAAGGTCACTAATTTTGAACTCCTGCATCATGTGATTCTTGATATGCTTGATGCCATTAGCATCATTGCCTGTGAGTATGATATCATCAACATATACACATAGGTATATTACCTCTGAATTATTCCTCTTAATAAACAAAGAAGTATCTGCTTTACTCATGATGAATCCTTAGTCCTGAAGGTATCTTATAGATCCATCTAGAACTAATTACCTTCATAGACTCCTTCTTTGGTACTAGTTCCCAAGTATCAGTCTCCTTGAGTGCTTCAATTTCCTCATCCATAGCTTCCTTCCATTCTACCTTGGTCTTTGCCTCTTCATATGATGATGGCTCTTCAAATGACAAGTCTTTTGCAAGATAAACAGAGTGCTTAGTAACTAAGGAAGTGTCATACCCATATGTGATTGGCTTCTTGCTCTCCCTTTGTGATCCTCTGATTGCTTGGTTGGATGATTCACGTATATCCTCCAATTTCTAAATCTTGACTTTGCCTTTGGACTTCCATGCCTTGAGTTCTTCTAAGTTGATGATGTCTTCATCATCTGAATTGATGTCTTCAATCTGATTAGGTTCCTCCTTAGTGAGGCTTGGAATCTCCTCTTCCAAGTCATAAGGTAGCTTTACTTTCCTGCATTCACTTTCAAACCAAGATTCATTCTCATCAAAGATAACATCTCTACTAACCATGAAACCCTTTGTTTGAAGGATTGTAGAACCTGTATCCTTTTTAATTCAATTCATACCCTATGAAGATGCACTTCTCTGCCTTAGGGTCTAGCTTACCTCTTATTTGAGAAGGGATGCACATAAGCAACACATCCAAAGATCTTGCAATGATCAAGTGAAGGTCTTCTACCATGGCATGTCTCATATCGGGTCATCCCATCAAGATATTTGGATAGCAACCTATTTACAAGATAAGTGGCAATAGATACACTCTCTACCTATAAGTAATGAGGTAATTTTTTCTGATTTAACATTGACCTAGCTGTTTCAACAATTAATCTATTTCTCCTCTTTGCCACCCCATTTTGCTCAGGGGTAGGCAACACATGATCTATAAATGTGGTGCTTGTCAGTTTGGAAAATCTCACAGGTTACCCTTCTCAAGGAAAGGCTACATGCATGAGGACTACCTAGAGCTTGTCCATACATGTGTATGGGGACCAAGTAAAGATCCCTCAATTTTTGGATCAAGGTATTATGTATCTTTCATTGATGATTTTAGTAGGTGGAGTGTCTTATATTTTATGAAACACAAAGATGAAGTATTCAGTTGCTTTAAAAAGTATCTTGCACTTGTTGAGAACTAAACAAGAAGAAACCTAAAGAGACTAAGGTTAGATGGAGGAGCTGAGTACTTCTCAAATGAATTTGATGCATTCTCTATGCACATGCAGCTCATCATGGTTGGAATGTACATTGGTTGGACATTAGAACTACATTTTTGAATGGTGAATTGCATGAAGAAGTGTATGTTTTTTAGTCGTGTGGCTTTGTGAAGAAAGGGCATAAAAACCAAGTGTGCAGGTTGAAAAAGGCATTATATGGTTTGAAGCAAGCACCACGTGCTTGGTATGAAAAAATACATGCCTATATGATTGGACATGGTTTTGAGAACAATCCAACTAAGAGCACTTTATATGTTAAGCGTGCAAATGATGTGCTTCATATCATTGTTGTTTATGTTGACCCATATGCGATTGCTTATACCATCAGTTTGCAGGAAAATACTAAAGTCTATACTGGTGAAAAAATAATGGTGCCCATACCAGCACTTATACCAGTGGTACTACATAGGTAGCGATGCTTATATCGGTGCCCGTACTGATGCTTGTACTCGCATTATTGTATGCACACTTATATCAATGCCGGGGCCAAATTGCCATTGTGTATTTGCATTGGTATAAGACCCGATATACCCCTCATATGTTTTAGTGCATCTTTTCAATTGCACTATTTTAGACAAGACATAATTGGACTTTGATGGATTGCTAGAGATACTTAAGAGGATGATAGCCAAACCTAGGAAGTCAGCTATATCAAAGGTAAGTAACAATAGGATAAGCTTGCCTCCCAAGGAAGATTATGGCTCTAATTTCACTAATTTTGAAATATCATCTTTTGTAAATCAATACTCATAAGAATTCTTAAGAGATATTCAAGATGAGAAATGGGCCAAGGAGGGTAAGAATCCTCCTCCCATTGAAAAAGGGGATGATCTTTGTGATCGATTTCCATAGTACTTTCCCTCTATTTATGAAGAATATGAGGATGCACAAACTAGTGAACAATTAGACTTGGAATCCATTTCCTTGTAGGAACTATAGAATTATATAGTAAATCAAATGCTTGAAGTAAGTAAACCACCCAGTCGGGTAGGAACACAAAGACAATACTAGAAATACCATTGGAAAAGAGAGGAGATATATGTGAAGGTGAAGAAGGAAATAGCTATCTCCCTATTACCTATCAGGGCTTTAGCACCAAAGCAATCATGGAATCATGTGCAAAAGTCACCATTGCTACCACCTCCTTATGGAAGAATTGGAGAAAGTCGGCACTCACACCAACAAAGATGACATTCCAAATGGTAGATGTTCAAATTGAGAAGCTTTTCGGGTTATAGGAAGGCATAACTCTCAACACTTGTGGTGGGGAGTTTGAACACCCTTGGTTTTGGCTGCAAATTTAGCAACATATAAAATGGGCACCCTCCATTCTAATCGACGGTACATGTCTTCTACTTTTAATACATTTTTGGCTAAGTGTGAGATAAAACATCAGTGTACAATGCCATATACACCTCAACAGAATGGAGTTGCTAGAAGAAAGAATAGGTCTCTCATGGAGATGGTGAGGTTTCTGGTCAAAAGTAAAGGTTTACCACATAACGTCTTGCTTGAGGTTGTTATGTGTGGAACATATGTACTTAACAGGTGTCCCACCAAATTGCTACAATCTATCACTCCATATGAGGCTTGGCATGGTCTCAAGCCATGTGTTTCTCATCTGCATGTCTTTGGTTGTCTAGCATATTCATTAGTGCATGAACAAAAACATCGAAAATTGGATGATAAAGTAGTAAAACATAATTTTGTTGGGTACGGTTTTGTAAGCAAAGGCTATCGTCTGTATCATCCATAAATTAAATGCATTCTAGTCGGTCTTTTGAGAACAATCCAACTGCCAGAACCTAATATGTTAAGCATGCAAATGATGTGCTTCTTATCATTGTTATCTATACAGTTCATGTCATGCTGCTCATTGGTCGTAATCAGAAGCATATTGTTGATTATAAGACTAATTTGCATTCCTCTTTTGAGATGCCACATTTGGGATATGTGCATCACTAATTGGGGCACTTGATGGTGGAGTAGCTCTATGTCAAAGAAAAATATATTCACACATTATTACAACATTTTGGCCTCCAAGATTGCAAACCTATTGCCACTCTATGGAAACAGGTTTGTAGTTGTCTTCATGATGCTAGAGATGCATTTAATGATGTTGTATATGAAGAGGCTGTGGGATGCTTGCTTTTCTTATGCATAACTTGGCTTGATATTCAGTTTCCTATCTCTTAGATGAGTAGGTTTTTGCATTGCCTAGGTGTATAGAATTGGAAGGAAGCTCAACACATCTTTCACTACTTGAGTGGTACTCAACTACTTGGATTGTTTTATCCCAATGGGGGACTGCTACCACCAAATTTACATGCCTTTTTTATTTTGACTAGGCTAGTTGCTATGACACGTGTGTCCATTATGATGGGGGATGATTCTAACACCCCAATGCAAAAATGGAAGATGGCTGCCCTCCACTAGGTCCACAAGCAGTAATATATGCTCACTGTTCTAAATTTCCTCTACACCCATACAGAGACATAAAATGACATTTTGGAGACTTGTAGTAGGCTATAAGGGTTACCCAACAAGCTTTAAATCATCCCAAATGGATATTCCAGCTAGGAGAAACACCCTCTCCAAAACATGCTACCTGTTTGCAACACTCTCTGGCTACGTACGTGAAGAGATATACCTCCACAAAGTTGGCAATTTCTCACAACTCACCCAACCAAATAACTTGAAACTTTGGCAAGGTTTAGGGAACAATATGAGAGACCAAATGAAGCTTGAAATCAATGAAAATGAGTACAGTGAGAGAGAAAACAATGCTCTGCAATCTGGTACAATCAGATTTGGAAAAGCCTAACTACACCTCTAGGTAGAGAGGAGCAAAATCATGAGAAAATGAGGTAAGCAAGCAAGGGAGCTGTTTGTTGGAGTTTATGAATTCACTAAACTAAGTGGGAAACTCATGGAATGAATACAACTCTAGAAAAAAAGGCGGGATGCTGCTTACATAGAGTTTTACTTTTCCTACAATCTAGCTAACCACCCACCAATCAGAGTAGGCGCACGTTTTAGTGGCTGATTTGATGTGATTTTAATTTGATTGAGTTTGGTGGAGCTTCTAACTTTATTCCACGACTATGGGTCCTCTTTTTGGATTGGTCCACTTGCAAAACTCGTGGTTTAGACTTTTTGCATGATTGAGACTTGAGTTTCTGTTGATATATTTAGGTAGTGATGTGTGTGAACACACTAGGACCACCGGGGCACTTTTTTCCCTCTTTAGGAGGTTTTTTTCCCTCGGCTTGTATATACGCCTATTGCCCTAATGGGATAATTATCTTTGTACATTCTCTAGTAATACTTTCACTATTGTGTGTTTGTGCTCGAAGCTTCTTCTTCTTCCTTGTGCTGTTCACATGCTTCCGCAGACATGTATCTCCAACAATTGGTATCAGAGCAGGTCGTCGCTTCATCTAGGGCGCCGTCGACACTCCTCCATTTGCAGTCTCAGAATCGCATGAATTTTGGTGAGCATACTCAATGTGTTTCCGAGATCAAAACTGCTTCGCTCTATGGTGCCGAAATCGCGATCTGAGCTCGTTTCGGCCTCCAAACGCACTATCGTAGCGCTTGTGCAGGCTATTTCATCTTTTTGTGCCAAAGGTATATACCAGTTTCTAATTGCCAGTTTAAGTGTTTTGAAGTCTGCTACAGGTCTAGCAGAACTCGTCTAGACAGTTCTGTTCAACTTTTTGAGATACAATCAATTTTCTGCATCAAGGTATTTTAGTCATCGGCCATGGCTGAAAGCAGTGATGTATTCCGTATGTTGGCTGTTGAGGATAAGTTGGATGGTACCAACTACCCATTATGGGCTTATATGATGCGACATGTTTTGGTTGCAAAAGGATTGTGGAACATTGTGCAGGGTGTTGAAAGACGTCCTGTTACACCTGTAACGACAGGTACTGCAAATACAGGTGCTGGAGCTGATGAAGATGGTGTCGAAGATGATATTCCACAGATTACTGTTCGTGCTGCTATTTTTGTTGCACCTAGTGCAGAGCAAATTCGTTGGGATGGCAGAGATGCCCAGGCACATGCATTGATAGCTTTGTCTATCAAACATGCCATTATTCCTCATATTTGCTCTTGCAGAACAGCTAGGGATGCTTGGGATACACTAACCACATTGTACCAAGCTAGGAATGAGGCTCGTGTTGCTTACCTCCGAAAACAGTTGGAGAGTGAGCACATGAATGAAGGTGATTCTATGGAGAGTTTCCTAACAAAGATCAAAGATTTGAAGGAGTAGTTGATTTCTGCTGATGAGGTTATACCAGATAGCTCACTTGTGTAGACCATTCTGAATGGTCTTCCTGATTCATATCAGATTTTTGCTTCTACTCTTCGGTTGATGATGAAAGGCAATCCGAATGCCTTATCATTTGAGGAGTTAGTCTCTGTTCTGTTGCAAGAAGATCAGTCCAGGTAGAATAGGTCCATTATGCGTGTTGCAGATCAAGCTTTCCTGGCTAGTCAGAAGGGCAAAGGAAAATGGAGCTCTTCTACTAGTAAGCAGAAATCTGCAAATGCTGCACATTCGAAGAACTAGGATAAAGATGAGAAGAAATCAGAAAAGTAGAAATTGTTTTGCAAGTACTGTAAAGGGAATGATCATATCATAAAGAACTGTCCAAAACTGGCTGCAAAAGAGGCAAAGAAAAAGGAGGCTGGAATGGTTGTTGCAGAAGCCTCTACACCAAAAATAGAGTCTGCAAATCTTGTGCAGGAAGAAGAATGGGCGTTTACTACTGTCTGCAGTTGTTGACCCATCTTCTCATGAGAATTGCCCAAGCTTGAGGCACCTGGAAGACATGTATGTGAAGGCTGTATTTTGGGCAAAATGCAGCGTTCCTCCTTTCCAAAAGATGGTTCAGTTTGGGCTACGCAGAAATTGCAGCTTGTACACAGCGATGTCTGTGGTCCTATGCAGACACCTTTTGGAAACTATCTTTACTTCGTGACTTTCATTGATGATTTTCCAGGCATGCATGGGTATATCCATTGAAGGCAAAGTCCGAAGTGTTTTTGTGCTTCAGACAGTTTTTGGTTTTGGCTGAAAATCTGTCAGCATGTAAAATGGGCACCCTCCGTTCTGATCGAGGGGGGGAATATATGTCTTCTGATTTTAATGCATGTCTGGCTGAACGTGGGATAAAACACCAGTGTACAGTGTCGTATACACCTCAACAAAATGGAGTTGTTGAATGAAAGAATAGGTCACTCATGGAGATGGCGAGGTGTATGGTCAAGAGTCAGGCTTTACCACATAGTTTCTGGCTTGAGGCTATCATGTGTACAACATATGTACTTAATAGGTGTCCCACTTAAGTGCTGCAGTCTATCACTCCATATGAGGCTTGGCATGATCACAAGCCATCTGTTGCTCATCTGCGGATTTTTGGTTGTTTGGCATATGCACTAGTGCGTGAACAACATCGCAGAAAATTGGATGATAAGGCAGTAAAATGTATTTTTGTTGGGTACAGTTCTGAAAGTAAAGTCTATCGTTTGTATCATCCATAGACTAAACACATTCTGGTTAGCCGTGATGTTGTCTTTGTGGAAGATGCTATTCATCCATTGCTTTCATGTACTAAGGAGACATCTGTTAGCTCCAAAGACATGTATGACACGTTGATGCCTCTTTTTACAGGTGGACACTCTAATGTTGGTCCTAATGAGGCAACTTCTCAGCCTTTGCACGTTTCATATGATGATGCAGCACATTCTATTTCTGATGCAGATTTACATGATGCACTTGTTGATGAGAGAGCTGATATTGAGCAGGCAAAAAGTATGCCAAAATGGCTGGTGCAAACTTTGCGTGACAACAAATTAGATGCACCTTTGTCATATCGTACTCGTTCAGGCTCTCATAGTGCCTCCTTTGCATCAGATTGCTATGCTATGGCTATGTCTAGTCTCTGTGATGAGAATGAGCATGTTTCTTTTGATGAAGCACATAATTCAGAGAATTGGATCGCTGCCATGCAATCTGAATATGATGCTATAATGAAGAATGGTACATGGTCTTTATGTGACTTGCCTCTTGGCAAGAAGGCCATTGGCACTAAGTTGGTATACAAGCTGAAGCGTAAACCTTATGGTACAGTTGACAGGTATAAGGCTAGGCTTGTTGCAAAGGGTTATGCGCAGGAAAGAGGCATTGATTTTGATGAGACCTTTGCACCTACATGCCGTATGACTACTGTTCGGAGCATTTGTGCACTTGCAGCCCATCATGATTGGAATGTACATCAGTTGGACATTAAAACAACATTTCTGAATGGTGACTTGCATGAAGAAGTGTATGTTTTTCAGCCCCATGGCTTTGTGCAAAAAGGGCATGAAAACCAGGTGTGCAGGTTAAAGAAGGCATTATATGGTTTGAAGCAAGCACCACGTGCTTGGTATGAGAAGATACATGCCTATCTGGTTGCACATGGTTTTGTGAACAGTCCAACTGAAAGCACCTTATATGTTAAGTGTGTTAATGATGTGCTTCTGATAATTGTTGTCTATGTTGACGACATGCTGCTCTTTGTTCCTATTGAGAAGCATATTGCTGATTTTAAGGCTGATTTGCATGCCTCATTTGAGATGTCTGATTTGGGGCGTTTGCATCACTATTTGGGCATTTAGTTTATGCAAGTTGATGATGGAATGGCTTTGTGTCAAACAAAATATATTGACACATTATTGCAGCGTTTGGCCTTGAAGACTATAAGCCTATTGCCACTCCTATGGAGACATGTTTACGATTGAGTCTTCATGATGCTGGAGATGCATTTGATGCTGTTCTCTATCAGCAGGCTGTTGGATGCTTGATTTACTTATGCATTACTCGGCCAGATATTCAGTTTGCTGTGTCACAGATGAGCAGGTTTATGCATTGCCCAGGAGTCATGCATTGGAAGGCAGTTAAGCGCATCTTTCGCTACTTGAGTGGTACTCGGCTACTTGGGTTGTTTTATCCCAAGGGGGATCACTATTGCCACATTTGCATGCTTTTTCTGACTCAGATTGGGTTGGTTCCTATGACACTCGTGTGTCCACCAGTGGTTTTTGCTTCATGCTTGGTAGCTCATGTATATCTTCGTTGAGCAAGAAGCAGCCTACTGTGGCCACTTCCAGTTGTGAGGCTGAGCATAGGGCAGCTCTCACAGCGACTGTTGAGTGTGTGTGGCTCAGATGCCTTATGGCTGATTTGGTGTTGGCTAGTCTTCTGCCACCACGATCTTCACTGACAGTCAAAGCGCATTGGCAGTTGCGAGGAACCCTGTGTTCCAATGCTCGCACTAAGCACATTGAGGTGCATTATCACTATGTCAGGGAGAGGTTCTCTGCTGGGGAGATCAGCTTGGCATATGTGCCCACACAGGAGAACATTGCAGACCTTTTCACGAAGGCTTTGCCTAGGGAGAAGTTTGAAGCTTTCCGCAAAGCTTTGGGCTTACTTCCTTTTGTGGAGTGATTTCCACATAGCTTGGCACTTCCTTATACATGAGTGCCAGCTCCTTGTTCACCGCATCACTCCCAAGGGGGATTTGTTGATATATTTAGGTAGTGATGTGTCTGAACACACTAGGACCACCGGGGCACTTTTTTCCCTCTTTAGGAGGTTTTTTTCCGACTTGTATATACGCCTATTGCCCTAATGGGCTACTTATCTTTGTACATTCTCTAGTAATACATTCACTATTGTGTGTTTGTGCTCCAAGCTTCTTCTTCTTCCTTGTGTTGTTCGCGTGCTTCCGCAGACATCTATCTCCAATAGTTTCAACACTCCCCCTCAAGTCTCAATGTTAGGTCCTTCATTCCAATGCATGCCTTGAAGTGTTGTGGCTTTACTCCATCCATTGCTTTGGTAAACATATCTGCATATTGGTCCTTTGTATTGACATGCTCCACCTTGACATCCTTTGACATGACCTTCTCTCAAATAAAGTGGTAAAGCACTTCTATATGCTTCGACCTTGCATGGAACACCAGATTTTGAGCCAAGCATATGCTACTTATGTTGTCACAAAAAATAGGTACTTAACCTGAAAATGAAGATCAACAAACAATTTCTTGAGGCACATAAGCCCACATGAGACTTGTGCTAAGCCTCTATACTCAGCTTTGGTCGATGAAAGAGCTACGGTTGGTTGTTTTGTTTGACATCCATGAGATGGTCCTCTTCCCTAGCATGATAACATATCCACTAGTGCTCCTCCTGCCATCTTTGGAACCTACCCAATCAGCATCACAATAAGCTTGTACATGTAATCCATCATCAAATGGATAATGTAGAACTTCATTCACTAATCCTTTGCGGTATCTAAGTAAGCTTTTGGCTGCAACAAGATGAGGTACTCTTGGCGCTTGCAAAAATTGAGATAACACTCCAACTACATGTGCAATATTAGGTCGTGTCATAGTAACATACATGGTCACATCCTTCACGTTTTCACCTTCATGAGCACTTACCTTAACATTTACTTCTAATGGACTTGAAATGGTCTTGTAATGACACAAACCAAACTTCTTCAAAAGATCAAGAATGTATTTTCTTTGCATCAAGTATATACCTTCCTCTTTATATAGTACTTCAATCCCAAGGAAGTACCTTAAAATCCCTAAATCTGAGATTTTAAACTCACATCCAAGCTTCCTCTTTATGTCCTTCATGTTGGCTTCATCATCTCTTGTAGTGATCAAATCATCAACATATATACAAATGAAAACAATTTTGCTACCTTCCTTCTTCACAAAGAGTGATGGGTCTGCATGACTGTGATTGTATCCACATTTTACCAAGTAGTCCACAAGTCTTTGGTTCCAAGCTCTTGGGGCTTGCTTGAGTCCATAACGAGCCTTCTTTAGCTTGCATACATGTTGTGGAAAGCTCTCATCTTCAAAGCCTTGGGGCTAGTCCATGAAGACTACGTCTTCAAGCTCTCCATTTAGGAAAGCATTCTTCACATCAACTCGTACATCTTCCAACCTTTTGAGGCTGAAATTGCAATCAAACTTTTGATGGTGGACATCTTAGCTACTGGGTTGAATGTTTCCTCAAATTCTATGCCATAGGTTTGAGAAAAATCTTTGGCAACCAGCCTTGCTTTATACCTAGAGATGCTCCCATCTACATGCCTCTTTACCTTGTACACCCATTTTTTGCCAATGATTTTCATGTCCTTTGTTCTTGGCACCAATGAACAAGTATCATTTTCTTTAAGTGCTTTGAATTCCTCCTGCATGGCTTCAATCCATTCCCTATGCTTATTTGCTTCTTCAAAAAATTTAGGTTCTTCACAAGCTATAACTTGAATCATGTAGGGATAGTGTCTTGCAATGAATGAATCATATGTTAACCTTTGAACAGGGTATTTAACCCTATTGGATGACCTTACCTCACCGTTAGGTGGTACAAATCTCCTCCTCCTTGGTTTAGATGCTTTAAATCCTGGAGTTTCTATTTTTTCCATATCTTTGTCACTTGTAGATTCCATGTCTACCCATTGATGGTCTTCGTCATTTGCCTTTTCCTTTCCTTTGCTACTTCCTTCACTTGAATGAGCTTCATTCCTTGTTCTCCCATGCCAAGTTGATGTAGTACTCTCCTTTGATGGTGTTCTTGTAGTGTTTGGACCACTTATCTCCATGCTTTGTTGTTGCTCTTTGAACTTCTTATCAGCTTCATATGCATTGTCAACTTGTAACACATCTTTGCTATCATACCAAGGAAGCAACTCATCAAATATTACATCCCTAAATACCTTAAGCTCTTTAATGCAATGGTTATAGCATCTAAAACCCTTTGGTCTGAAGAATATCCAAGAAATATACACCTATCTGGCTTTGGGTCTAGCTTGTGTCTCCATTCTTGAGGTATGTGAACATAACGCACACAACCAAATACTTTGAGATGTGAAAGGTTGGGTTTCTTACCACACAAAGTTTCATAAGGTGTAACTCCATGTACTCCTGAGGTTGGAAACCTATTCATAATGTATATGGCTGTACTTGTTGCATCAGCCCAATAAGAGTTAGGAACATTCATTTCATTTAACAAAGATCTAGCCACTTCTGCTCTGTATCTATTCTTCCTTTCTGCCACCCCATTTTGTTGAGGTTTATACATGTAAGTGAATTGCTTTTTGATGCCATGGTCATGTAGAAAATCTGAAAATTCATTTGAAAAATACTCTCCCCCTCCATCCGATCTGAGAGTCTTTATATACTTCCCTGTATCCTTCTCCACTAGGTTTTTGCACCTCTTGAAGTGGTAAAACACCTCTGACTTTGACTTGATGCAATACATCAAAAAAAAACTTGAATGATCATCTATAAATGTGACAAAATATCTATTACATCCAATGGATGGCTCCCTTGTAGGTTGCCATACATCTTTGTGTATGAGATTCAACACTTCATTGCTCACATGTGCTCCCTTCTTGAATGGCAATCTTCTTGTTTTCCTAATTGACAAGCATGGCACAAATGTTGCATATTCTGAGATGTAAGATCAGGTACGCCACTCACCAAGCCCTTCGTTTGCATGTCCTTCATCTTTTGTAAGTTTATGTGCCCAATTCTTTTGTGCCATAAGTCGATTTCTGCAATTTGTTTATTTCCAGTTGACAAGTAGACACTATGAAGGGTTGATGGCTTTACCTCCATGGTGAAGAGTCTTACTTGCTTCTTTCGTTTTGATATGAGCTTGTAGTCCTGCATGGGGTCTTCAAAAAAACATCCTTGCTCATTGAACCTCACCTCATAACCTCTTTCTACAATTTGACCTACCGAAACCAAGTTCTTTGTGATGGTTGGCACATGCAACACATCCTTCAACACCTTGGAGCTTTGAAATCCATTCAATGCAACATCTCCCACATGTGTAATCTTGTTCTCAATGTCATCCCCTATCTCTACATGTCCTTGAGTGATGGGTGAATGTAAATTCAAGAAAACATCTTTATTGCAATTCATATGGTTGTTACAACCATTATCAATGTACCATGTAAAATCTGAATTGACTCTTTCACTTGAACCATAAATCATAAGCAAGTTCTCATCTTTTGAATTTGTTGAAGTACTTGCATAATTACCTTGGTTCCTTTTGTATCCTTGATTGCCTTCTCCTTTGGAACAACAATCTCTTGCATAATGGCCCGATTTTCCACAATTGTAGCATTCTCCATTGGATGCTTCTCTTCCATGTGATCTTCCTCCTCTTCCTCTACTCCTTCCTCTTCCTCTTGATCCATAGCTTTGGCTGGAGCCTTCTTGGTTGCTTGAGCTTGAGCTTGACCTTCCTCTCCCTCTACCTTGGTAGTTTTGTCCACCTCTTTTGCCTTTGCCTCTAGCTGCATAGAAAACTTGGGATTGGCTGCCCTTTGATTGTGAACCTCCTTGGTTCATCTCCTTGGTCACCATCAATGTGACCAATTGATCCAAATTTGGTAGGGAATCCCTCACATAAAGTGATGTGGTGAATGCTTTCCACCTTCCATCCTCTCTCAAGCCATTGAGAGTGTGTGCAACAAGATCATCGTCTTTGATTGGGCCCCCAATTGAGCCTAGAACATCTGCAAGCTCCTTAACCTTCAAAATGTACTCATTTATGTTAGTACTTGGTGATTTCCTAAGATTATTCAGCTAATTCGTGCGCTGAATCTTCCTTGCCTTGGTTGACGAAGAGTACAATCTCTCCAAGGTCTCCGAAACCTTCTTGGATGTATCCAAGTCTTGTATATGCCCTATCATGCTATTGCTTATGTGTTGGGATAGAATGAATATGACTCTCCTATCCCTTTCTATCCATTCATTAAGTGCCTTGACCTGCCCTTGAAGTGGTGGATCATGTACATGAGGCATTGGCTCCGTGCGGCTCACTAATCCCCAAAATCCTTTGCCCATAAGCTAGTTGCTAACTCTAAATTTCCATGGTTGACAATTGCCTTTCTCTAACTTCTCTATTTGTGCATTATACTCAGCCATACTGAGCTCTAAGATGCTCTTATAGCTTCTCCTCAAGTGTTTGTATGGTTTAGAAGGTGTGAATGTTACCTTTTGATAGCTTCTCCCTTGCTAACCTTTGAGTAGTTGAGATCTCGATCGATGTAGCCCCCTTTCGATGTCTTCTTGCTTTGATGAGTCCTCCTTGTGCTTCGATGAGTTGTCTTGATCCCTTCAAGTCTTCACTATGATGCCACTGATGTCTTCAAGCCAAAATGTCTCTGATACCATTGATGGGGGATGATTCTAACACCCCAATGCAAAAATGGAAGATGGCTGCCCTCCACTAGGTCCACAAGCAGTGATATATGGTCAGTGTTCTAAATGTTTCTCTACATCAGTATAGAGACTTAAAATGAAAATTTGCATACTTATAGTAGACTATAAGAGCTACCCAACAATCTTTGAATCCTCCCAAATGGAAATTTCAACTGATAGAACCATCCGCTGCAAAACATGCTTTTTGTTTGCAACAGTGTCTGCCTATGTGCAGAGATATACCTTCACAAAGTTGGCAATTTCTCACAACTCACTCAGCCAAATAACTTGAAACTCTGGCAAAGTTTAGGGCACAATATGAGAACAAATGAAGCTTGAAATCTATGAAAATGAGCACAATGAGAGATCAAAAAATGCTCTGCAATCTGGTACAATCAGATTTGGAAAAGCCTAACTACACCTCTAGATAGATAGGAGCAAAATCATGAGAAAATGAGGTAAGGAAGCAAGGGGGCTGCTTGCTGAATTTTATGACTTCACTAAACTAAGTGGGAAACTCATGGAATGCATACAACTCTAGAAACAAAGGCAGGATGATGTTTATATAGAGTTTTACTTTTCCTACAATCTAGCTAACCACCGACCAATCAGTGTAGGTGCACCTTTTGGTTACTGATTTCATGAGATTTGAATTTGATTGAGTTTGGTGGAGCATCTAAATTTATTCCATGACTTTGGGTCCTCTTTTTTTATTGGTTCACTTGCAAAACTCATGGTTGAGCCTTTTTGCATGATTGAGACTTGATTTTCAACACACTAGTGGTTTTTGCTTCATGCTTGGTAGCTCATGCATATCTTAGTTGAGCAAGAAGCAGCCTACTATGGCCATTTCTATTTGTGAGGCTGATTATAGGGTAGCTTTCATAAAGATTGTTGAGTGTGTGTGGCTTAGTCTCCTTTTGGCTAATCTAGGTATTGGTTAGTCTTCTACCATCACAATCTTCACTGATAGTCATAGTGCATTGGCAGTTGTGAGGAGCCCTATGTTCCATGCTCACAGAAGGCACATTGACGTGCATTATCATTATGTTAGAGAGAGGTTCTCTACTAATGGGCATATGTGTTACACTCATGTGTTCCTTGAGTATCTTTGATGTGAACCTTTTCCCTATACATGGGCACTTTTTACTCTAGTGCTCGCTAGATGTCTTTCCCCATGTTGCCACATACTTGATACTCTCACATGTGGTGGTACTTTGTACTTAGGGATATTATTCAGCTCTTACTTCTGTTCATTTCATCATCAATAGAGAGAGCTATTCCAACCATTGTCTTCTCCATGTGTTTTGCTGCATTTGTGCTCTTTGTGTGTGATTCTTGTGTGTCCATTGCACTTCTACACACACCCAACAGTGATATCAGAGCAGGTTCAGCTCCTTCTTAAGTTTTGGTTTTTCATGTTGTGCCATGCGTGCACTTTTAACAGTGCAAATCAACTTCGAAGAATAGAATAGTGAATTTCAGTAGCCAAGAAATGTTCCCACTAGGTACCCTAGGGTTTTACCCCATTTCGAAGCCATTCGTGCAGTCAAAATTGCCATCAGAGTGATGGTTTGTGAGGTGAAATATCAGCATTCATTTCAGCTTTCATTGAAGTGAAGATTTTATCACAATCTTGTTGTTTTGTGAAATGGCGGGTAGCAATGACTTGTTTGGCATGCTTCAAGCTAAAGATAAGCTTGATCGGACCAACTATCCAATGTGTTCTTACATGATGAAGCATGCTCATGTTGCTAAATAACCTTGGAACATAGTGGCCGATGTAGATCGAAGACCCCAGGTTCTTCTACTTCACAATCTACTGTCATAGATGGAGCTTCTTCTTCGAGTATAGTGGTTTCTCCTTCTCCACCTACACAGGAGCACCTTAGATGGGATGAAAAAGATGCTGAAGCTCATGCATTGAGTGCGCTTTCTGTAAAGCATCACATAGTTCCACACATTCCATCATGTTCTACATCAAGGCAAGCATGGGATACTCTTGCTTCTTTGTATGCCGTGCGTAATGAAGCACGTGTTGCATAGTTGAGGAAGCAACTTGAGGATGTATGTATGGCTGAAAATGAGTCGGTGGATGTGTATGTGACATGCATCAAGGACATGAAAGGGCAATTGGCAAACATAGATGAGATCATTGCGGATGCATCACTCATTTCTACATTGTTGAAAGGATTATCGGAATCTTTTCAAAGCTTTGCTACTACACTCTGTTTGGTTGCAAAAGGAAATCCTCATATGTATGCATTTGATGAGGTTGTGTCTCTTCTTTTGCAAGAAGAGCAATATAGAGTGAATAGGAGTGGTTTGATTGAGGGAGGGCAAGCACTTGCTATCTCACAAAAGGGGAAAAGCAAGTATGGTTCAGCTTTGGGTTCATCAAAACCAAAGCCTCAACCTTCCTCTTCCACTCATTCCTCTAATGATGGTGATTTGCAAAAGAAAGAAGAGATTCAAATATTGTCGAAAGGCTAGTCATACTATTGATGGGTGTAGAAAGCTTGCTAAACACAATGAAAACAAGAAAGAATCTGGCATGTCTACTGCTGAAAATTCAGCAAATGTAAAGAATGATGAAGCTGACATGACTCAAGATTTTTGGGCATGTGTTGTTACATGTCATTATGATGCTTCTTTGCATTCTAAATGTATGGTTGTTAGTGAGGCTGATTCCAATTGGTTCTTTGATAGTGGTGCTTCAAAGCACATAACATCATACAAAAGATTTTTTCCCTCTTTGAAAGATGCACCCAAAGGAGGACATGTGGTGTGTGCAAACAATGCCTCTTATCATATCATTGGAGTAGAAGAAATTGAGCTTACGGCTACAAATAGAGGTTTGATTCTCTTGAAAAATGCATTGTATGTGCCCGATATACAGAAGAACTTAATTTCAGTTCTCTTGATTGCCAAAGCTGGACTTCATGTACACTTTGTTGATGATAAATGTATGGTTCATGATTTCAGCAATGGTGATGTTATCATGATGTTCGGTACATTATGTAATGGCTTGTATCGCATGGATACATACAAGAGGGCTGCCCCAAATGCCTTAGTTGCTCATACCTCTTCCATGGCTGAAATGGAGCTTTTGCATGCTCATTTTGGTCACTTAAACTTCAATAGTTTTCTTTACTTGCAAAAGAAGGACATGGTTATTGTCTTGCCGACACTTGAGGCCATTGAAAAGCATGCATGTTAAGGTTGCATTCTTGGAAAAATGCATCATGCTTCGTTTCCAAAAGATAGTCATACACAAACTACAAGAAAATTGCAACTTGTTCATAGTGATGTATCTGGTCTCGTCAAGACTCCACCTTTTGAGAAGCATGTAAATTTTGTTACCTTCATTGATGATGCTACTCGCCATACATGGGTGTATCCTATGAAACCAAAGAATGAGGTATTTTCTTGCTTCAAAGCATTTTAAGCTATGGCTAAATTGTTTTCTTCACAAAAGCTTTTGACTCTATGCACAGATCGTGGTGTTGAATACATGTCACATGAGTTTAATGTTTTTTTTCATGAAAGAGTTATTTCACACCAACATATGGTGCCATATACACCTCAACAAAATGGTGTTGCCAAGCATAGAAATAGAACACTTCTTGAAATGGCACAATGTATGGTTAAAGGAAAGCATCTTCCTGATAAGTTTTGGATGGAAGCGGTCATGTGTGCAAACTATGTGTTGAATCCCTGCCCTACAAAAGCATTGAGAGTCATCACTCCTTATGAGGCTTGGAATGTTCATTACCCTATGGTTAGTCATATGCGTGTGTTTGGTTGTTTGGCATATGCTCTTGTGCCATCACAACAACATCACAAACTTGATGACAAGGCAAAGAAATGTATATTTTTCGGTTATAGTGCTCAAAGTAAGGGATACCGTTTGTACCATCCACTGATGAACAAAATCAATGTGAGTCGAGATGTGGTATTTGCTGAAAATTGAGTTTTCCCTCTACTTGAATGCCAAAATATCCAACAATTAGCACACAAGATGTGTTCGATACACTCATGCCTTTGTTGCAAAAAAGAATCTACCTCAAGAGAACTCTGAGCTTTCTGCAAAGCTTTAGGCTTACTTCTTTTTGTGGATCGATCTCCTCTCACATAGCTTGGCACTTCCTTATACATGAGTGTTAGCACCTTGTTCACTGCATCACTCAGAGGGGCGATTGGTTGATATATTTTGTTCGTGATGTGTGTGAACATACTAGGACCACTAGGGCACTTTTTCCCTGTTGAGGATGTTTTTTTCCGTTGGCTTGTATGTACGCTTACAACCCTAACAGGTCAATTATCTTTGTACATTCACTAGATAGTACATTCACTATTGTATGTTGTGCTCAAAGCTTCTTCTTCTTCCTTATGTTGTTCATGTGCTTCCATAGACCTCAAAGTCCAACATTAGATACTAGATTCTTGTTGGATAATTACATGGGTCTAAGGGGTAGAACCCTTGGGTTTCTAGAAGTGAAACGCTTGGGATTTATGGTTTATTTACCCCTTTTAGATGGGTCTTGAACCTTAGGACTAATTCTCTAAGGTTGAGTACCTTAGGCTTGATTGGAAGCTGTATATTTTTTGGTTATAGTGCTCAAAGTAAGGGATACCGTTTGTACCATCCACTGATGAACAAAATCAATGTGAGTCGAGATGTGGTATTTGCTGAAAATTGAGTTTTCCCTCTACTTGAATGCCAAAATATCCAACAATTAGCTCACAAGATGTGTTCGATACACTCATGCCTTTGTTCCAAAAAAGAATCTACCTCAAGAGAACTTTGAGCTTTCTGCAAAGCTCTAGGCTTACTTCTATTTGTGGATTGATCTCTTCTCACATAGCTTGGCACTTCCTTATACATGAGTGTTAGCACCTTGTTCACTGCATCACTCAGAGGGGCGATTGGTTGATATATTTTGTTCGTGATGTGTGTGAACATACTAGGACCACTAGGGCACTTTTTCCCTGTTGAGGATGTTTTTTCCGTTGGCTTGTATGTACGCTTACAACCCTAACAGGTCAATTATCTTTGTACATTCACTAGATAGTACATTCACTATTGTATGTTGTTGGCAGTAGCCTTGGTACATCAGGATCTACAAGACGTGAAAGTCAAAGAAGGGACAGCACAAGCGAGCGAAGGGACAGCACAAGCAAACAGGGCAGTCAAAGAAGATCTGGCAAGTAGGCCAATATTTTTTCAAGACAATAATGCAAATCAGAGAGATGGACACGCAGGGAAGAAGAGCAAGTAGGGAGCTTGAAGATATGTATGGCAGATCACTAGAAGAAATCCCTACAACAACAGTGATTTTTATCACTAATAATCATTGTAAATCTCATTTCACATTTTTGTAGCTCCATTTTGTGCAAGCCAAGGAGTCCTTGAGCTTGAGGAGCCTTAGAAGTAGTTGCGTACCAATTTTCATAATTTTTAGATCTCGTTTGAGCCCCCAAATAAGCCCTGGAACCTAATTTTTAACTAGGCCGGACACTAGGTCTGGACAGGGCCAAAAGCTAGTCAAAAACTATAAAAGGAGCTAGAGAGCTCATTTTTGGGGTTAGATTGTAATTGAAACGAACTTGTAAGAGCATTTTGAAAGTAATCTAAAAAGCTCCATTGATTCTCACTCTTTGTCTTGCCTTGTGTGCGCGTGTGTGTGTGTATGTGTGTGCATGCTTGTGTGCTTCTCACCCACGCACTTGTGCCGCCACTTGCTCGAGGTCTTCATACCATCCTCACGTCTTCCCGGATTGACATTGAAGGAGGTGCTACTCATCATTGAGCTACACCAAATTTTGGCGCCGTTGCCGGGGATCGAGCTTTGAGGACGAGCGTGTGATGGTAAGACGTAGAGTTGACGCGTTGGAGTTGTAGGTATTTTCTTCACTTTCATCGATTTTCTTTTACTTTCTTCACCATCTTCATCACCATCATCATCATCACCATCTCCCACATCCATCTCCATCATCGCGAAAATTTCAGTTTTTTGACTATATCCCCATCTCCACCTCATTTCCCTCATTTCACTTGTGAGAGAGAGCGAGAGAGCGAATTTGCATGTGCTGTTTTTTGCATGTTTTGTGAGCTTTCTGCAGGTACAGGCCGCATCATCATCCCCAGCACCCTGCGCAGGTACGGAAATCTGAGTAACTGTCTGTGTGTCGCCGAGCTCTGTCAATCGCGACCGACAGAAAAATTGCTCTAATTGCTAAACAAAGTGCATATCCATGACCTACAGGCCAAGGGCTTCCCAAAAATGTGTTTAGTTTTTTGAAATTCCACAGATTTCTGTCAATCGCGATCGCTCTGTCAATCGCGATCGACAAACCACGACGGACAGATCTGTCAATCGCGATCGACACGTCAATCGCGACCGACAGCCCACGACGGCTCTGTCAATCGCGACCGACAGAGTCAACGACCGATTGACCACGACCGACTGACCATACGCGTGACACGTGTCAATCGCGATCGAGCCATCAATCGCGATCGACTCATCAATCGCGACCGACACAGTCAACGACGGTTTGACCACGACGGACAGACCACGACGGCTCTGTCAATCGCGACCGACACGGTCAACGACTGTTTGACCACGATCGACAGACCCTCGCGACCGACCTATCAATCGCGATCGACTCGTCAATCGCGACCGACAGAGTCAACGACGCTTTGACCACGATTGATTGACTTTTCGCAACCCTTGTCAATCGCGACTGACCTGTCAATCGCGACTGACAGCCACGACGGACCTGTCAATCGCGATCGACACGTCGATCGCGACTGACCTGTCAATCGCGACCGACAGACTTTGCGAACGCGTTAGAAGGGCAAATTAGGTCAAATTTTTAAGGCAAAGTGATTGGTCTAAATTGTGTTTAAGTGTGGGACAAACTCTAGGGTGTAGTATTGCATTATTAGGCCGTGCCACAAGCTACTCGAGTATTCCTGTTCGACTGTTAGCTTGTATTGAACCCTGATTTAACTCCCTAAACCCTGAACAGTCCTAACTTTTCCATACGAAATCCAATTTTTGAGCTCTTGGGCTTGTTGGAAAGCTCGTGGCATATACTACGCGCCCTCAACTGTTTTTTATAAAGATAATGCATTGATTCTCAGGGAGGGTATTTTGAAGTTGACCATACCCAGGGGGCTCACAGTCAGGGGCCTTTAGAATTATTTTCCTAAAAAGTCACAATGCAAACATGTGTATATGTTACATGAATGAAAATTGTGGGTTGTGTCCTTGAATCTAAGCATTGAGCTAACCGTGGGACTTTTATAGGTCCATCGAGAGCAACAGAGAGCGTACAAAGCAAGGTTTCTTCGCAAGCTTGAGAACCGGGTTCTTGAGCACCATAAAGCAAGGGATCAACAAGTAAGGTTGGATTATTCTCAACTCCCTCTGTCATTTCCTAGCTCAAGCTAAGAACGAGTAGAGATAGGAGTAAGCCAGGGCAACGATAGGCAGCTATCAAGTTGAAGACTACCTAAAAACTCAAGTTCAAGTTAAAAACATAATCTCAGTACTGTCGATAACCTAAAGAAAAAGAACCTAACGTGGAACGATCAACCTGAAAAGTACGAAGAACATTCAAGTGTTCCTGACGACGTGATATCAGACAAGATCATAAAACACAATAATTAACTAAAAAGAATCAAGTGACTGGTACCAATTGATTGGCAACGAGGTTGTACTCGGGAAAAAATTGGGATAATCGGTTAGGCATATGAACCTTCGATCAGGACGACACCTAGCCAGGGAGAGACAAAGCCTTAGGTCTTCAGAGGCTAGTGTCAATCATACTGCAAGGTCTTGGGCCCAGCAGTTGAGCCACCACTCATACTACCCTAGCTCTGAGACCAGTGAGTCAGAAATGTCTCAAGGCATGGACAGACCTACGGGAAGTTCAGGAGTGCCTTATTTGTACAGGGTAGAAGGCCCTTACAAAACGCAGCTGGAGTACCTTAGGACCAACCGACTAGGTGCGAGCATCTATGAGGACGGCTTAGGAAGATCTGTGGTCCAGATTAAAAACCCTGATCAATCCATTGGACTAGAACACCCAGCTGTCAAGTTTGAAAATGGTGCATACTTGGACAAAGAAGGAACTATATATGTTGTCACTAGTCACCCTGATAGGACAGATGACTTCGGGAATGTAATCTCAGAAGCGGATTTAGGTGACCTAGAACAAGGGAACATGGGTGCGGAACCTAGAACCCCTCGAGGTAAATCAGTTCTCACTAGGATTATCACACCTGAGTGGGTACCCCAGGACAACAAGAGCATAGAATTGCTCCTCAATCGGGAAACGGATGAAGCCTTTTGGAGGTATAAATCCAATCAGCCAACTGATATAGGGAATATCATGATCTATGAGCTTAAGGATCCGGATAGCCCAGGCAGAGTGACCTACTTAGATCATGCTTCAGAACGGATCTTTGTGGTGACAGAAAATGATAGGCATGCCTACACTTGGAAGGGTGAATTCATTTTCCCCCACCCAAGATCAAATGTATCCTATGGTCACCCTGGGGCTGGAACTTCGCAAACTCATGGTACGCAAAGAAATAGAAGTAGGGATAAACCAGAAGTAAGTTTTGCCAACCCCGTGGGCAGAGAAAGGACGAGAACAGAGACGAATAGGGTAGAACCTGAGATGCATAGAGCCCACAGGAACCAAAGAAATGTAGATGGATTCCCTCTGCCGAAGCCTAGAGAGCACACAAGAACTTTGAGACCCACCCAGCTAGTTAAGTCCATGAAGAATTACTTTGACGGCACAGGAGATCCCTATGATCATGTGGCGGAGTTCAAGCAGGTCCTGAGAGCTGAACAGGTTGAGGATCTGTTCACGCAGTACAATGCTTTCGGTCTAACCCTTAGGAACACAGCACTTACATGGTTCCAACCATTGGATGAGCGTCAGTTCAGGAGCATAGACCAACTCCTAGAGGCCTTCATTGTAGAGTTCTCTAAGAGTGGCATAAGACACAATACTTCCTCATTGATCCACAGCTTCAAACAGACCCCCCAAGAGACTGTGAGACTTGCAGGAAGAAGATTTAGACAATATCTTGAAAGGTGCCCTATTTCGGAGCTACCCACATCTGCTAAACAAGTAGCCTTATTCCTTGATGGATTGCTGAGTACGAAATTGAGATCCTATGTGTATCTGAAGGACCCTAGGACGATAGAAGAGTGTGTACGCATGTGCATTGACATTGAAGATAACCTAGGGGAAGAGCTAGAGCTTTCCAAAATCTATAAAGATTCAGATAGCGCATCTAGTCACTCTTCCATGCAATCTACATCAATCGAGGAACTCGCTGAGAAGGTAGCTCAGAAATTAGGTGTGACTAGCAAACAAATTCCAAGGTTTGCTCCTGTAAAAAGGTGCTATACATGCGGTGGTGACCATATGGCGAACGTCTGTCCCATTATGGCTCAACCCCAAGTAAACCCTAGTAGCCAGTACTGCACCATAGAACGGAGATACACCAACCACACCGCGCAAGATTGCCCATACAACAAGCAGACTGTTAGGCAACCCTACCCGCAACCCTACCAACAAGGCAGATACCAAAACCAAAATCCACCACCACAATATGCTAGACCCCAACAAACCTACCAACCACAATATCAGGCCCAACAGAGACCCCAACCGGTACTAGCTCAACAGCCCCCAAACCCCACTAACGTGATTCCAGTAAAGTATGCTGTTGCAGAAGAAAACCTGAATAGGGCCATAGTACCAGTAACCCCATTGATCTCAGAAAGTGACCCAAGTGACCATAGCTTTGACTCTACACATGTCGATAGTCCCCAGGCGTACTACATGCAGTCTCCAGAACATGGTGAGTCTTACTATAGTGAAGAACCAAGTGAACCTAGTTGGGAGTCGGATTACACGAACGTCATGTATGCAAACCCCAACCCTAGGCCTCAACCTAGGCAAGTGAGACCTCCATTCCCCAGAGGACCGTGCTACAGATGCCAAGGGGATCACCTCATTCGTGATTGTCCCTTGCCCCCACCTACACAACCCCAGTCAGTGACTATCCAAGGTTTTTGCCAAGATTGTGGAAAAGAGCATCTTTTACGAGATTGCCCAAAGAACCCCAATAATATGCCAAAAATCACTCCGATCAATGTGATTGGTTTGGTTGTAGATTCCTCAGGAAGCGTCACTTCCACTGCACCAGTGCAGGTAGTCACTAGAGCTCAGGCTTTGCAGCAAAACCAAGAGACAAACCAGGATAAGAACTCAGAGACTAGTGAAACCGAGAGCATAACAAAGAAAAGGACTAGAGCATGGAAAGATAGTCGGGAAAGAATGAAAAGACAATGGGCCAAAAAGATGAGTGAGCTTGAGGAAAGCATAAAAGAAACCAAAGCGAGGATAACTGAACTCACAGCTCAAACTCCCTCTCACTTCACCCCGCCTCCACCACTCCCATCTCCATCCGACTCACCACCTTCCCCACCGCCTCATCAAATCCCACCACCCCCTAGAGTAGGATCAGTCCTAGCAGATCCCACTCCTGAAGACCTAAACATGATGCTTAAAGCATATCAGGCCAGAATCCAAGAAGGGCCAAACGTCACGGATCATGACAAGTGCTATCCTAGAGCTGACCTAGAGATGGAAAGAACCAAACTATGCGCGAAAATGGTCGCATTGGCTCAGACTATGTTTGAAGCCAGTCGCCTTTTCAATTACTCGGGCTCAGCCAAGACGCAATTACACTTGGATGGATTCCTAGAAAAGTTAGAGAGGATAATCGCCAGATCTGACAAGGAAGAAAAAAATCAGGAGAAAGAAAAAGCAAGCAAAAACCTAAGCCATTCCCCATCGGAAGTTTATGCAGCCAATGCCCTTAAACCGGACAACTTCCCCTCCTTAGAAAGAATAGAGAGTCCAATAGCACAGCCAGAAAAGGAACCGACCCCTCAAAGAAAGGAAAGGGCAAGAGAACGGGTAAGCCAGCCTCTTCAGAAAGTCCATGTGCCTCCTCAAGGAGCCTATTTTCCTCCCCAAAGGTCACAGGAGCCCCCCTCGAAAGCATATGTACCTCCACAGGTAACCCACATTCCTTCCCAGAGAGCGTATGAGCCTGTTCGGAAAAGTAATAGAATAAGTAATCCTCCCCAAGAAGCTTGTGCTCCAGCCATTTGCGAGAACGAAAAGAGAGTCAACAATAGAATCAGCCCTCCTTCACAGATTGCTTATGCGCCCAATTCTACGGAGCCAGACACTTCTTCTTCTATGAATCGGTTTGCCCCAGACTTCCTACGAGAGATTCAAGAAGACAAATGGGATAACGAAAGCGAGGTCGCCCCTCCTTTTGAACTTGTGGACGATGCACACGACCAATTCCCACAAGACATCCCATCTATTTACGGGGAGCATGAGAGTGTTCAGTCTCACGAGAGAGTGGACTTTGAGTCTAATTCCATACAGGAGCTACCCCACTTCACAGGCCCATGGGAAGCAAAGTCCACATGTATGAGAGCACCCACAGTCATGGTAAGGAACGACGACTCAGTCATACCGAGGAACACGGAGGTAGTAACGAACACCAAGGTGCAACGCGATCTCACTTTGGAAGAGCTGTCTGAGGATAGACCAAACGCGCGGAAATATGTAGCTAGTCAAGTAACTGAAACTGCAAAACCTCGTTCCCGGGTAGGATCCCATAGGACAGTACCGGAAATTCCCTTGGATAAGATAGGAGATATGTGTGAAGGTGAAGAAGGGAACACCTATCTTCCCATCACCTACCAAGAGTACACCACCAAGGCAATTTTGGACTCAGGTGCAGGAGTTGCAATTGCCACCACCTCCTTATGGAAGCGTTGGGGCAAGCCAGCACTCAGGCCGACGAGAATGAAATTGCAGATGGCCGATGGTCATATTGAGAGACCCTTGGGATTGCTGGAAGGGATAACTCTCACCACTTGTGGTGTTGAGTTTGAGCATAGCTTTGCTATATGTGACTTCAGCAAAAATCATGCTTATGAGATGATTTTAGGAAGACCATTTATGCGACAGTTGCAAGTGGTACAGGATTGGGGAACCAACTCCTTGTATTTGCAGCACTTAGGTGTTACAACCAAAGTCAATCTCAAGGATTATTCTCATAGAGATGTCCCTCCTATCCAGTGGAATCCCATCCATAGAGCTAAAGATGACACAGAATCGGTGCATTCCATAGGGTCTGGATCCTCATGGATGCATGAAGACACCCACTTATGGATGTGCAAGGTAGCAGTAGAAGAAGAGAAGAGAGAGAAAGCCAGAGAGGTAGGTGCGAAAGAAACTCATAGACCCATTCAAGACCCAGCCTATGCACCTATAGTCTTTCCAGATGAGGAGTTTGAACCTCACGGTTGGGCAGAAATCTTAGCAACAATGGACGTAGCCATCAACGAAGAACAATGGACACCTCACTGTGATGAGGATGGCTATGATATTTCAGTCTTCTCCATAGAGCCAATCATGGGAGAGGCGGTTCTAGAAGAATGCGAACCTAGCCCTGATGCATTTGAGGATGCAAGTGACTCCGATCTAGAGTCAATCATTATGGACCCACCATTTGCATCAGATGAAGAATATTTCCATGAAGTAGAATTTCAACCCCAGAGGCATGGAGAGGTTACAAATGACGTAAGATTAGCAACACATGTGACCCCTAAGGAAGAAGGAAAGAAACGAAAGAAGAGAGAAGCCTTACCAGAAGAGGAAGAATCTTTGTTTGAGGTCCCCGAAAATTTTAAGAAGTATGAGATAGATGACAGGAGAGTCATGATAAGAATGCCTAAACGAGAAGCACAATCAGGAGAGGCCTATGATAACAAAGAAACCACCAAGAAAATCCTAGTGGCCCTAGAAGAAGGAGAGGAGAGATGCACGTATATAGGCCATGACCTGACAGAAGAAGAAGAGCACGAATTGATAGCCTTGCTAAGAGAATACAGAGATGTATTCGCTTGGAGTTACAAGGATTTGAAAGGTGTTGACCCTGATATATGCTCACACACCATTCCCATGACCTCAGATGCTAAACCCTCTAAGCAAAAGCCTTATACATATAACGATAACTATGCTGCTAAGATCAAGGAAGAGATAGATAGATTGGTTGAAGCTGGATTTATCTACGAAATTGAGCACACCGAATGGGTATCCCCCATCGTAGTGGTGCCCAAGAAGAATGGCAAACTGCGTGTGTGCATTAACTTGAAAAAGGTTAATGCCGCCACGATTCGAGATAACTATCCGCTTCCCATCACAGAGCATCTCTTAGAAAGAGTGGCAGGCAAGGAAGTGTACAGCTTCCTTGATGGATTTTCGGGCTACAATCAAGTAGCCATAGCTCCAGAGGATCAGCATAAGACAGCCTTTGCCACAGAATGGGGCATTTTTGCTTTTAGAGTAATGCCATTTGGGCTTACCAATGCACCAGCTACCTTCCAGAGGCTGATGTGCCATGTGTTTAAGGAGTTCCTGAGGAAGAGTTTAGAAGTCTACGTTGACGATCTCTGTGCTCATTCCAATGTTAGGCAAACCCATATTCCGGAACTCAGGCAAATCTTTGACAAATGTAGAGAATACCAAGTCTGCCTGAACCCAGAAAAGTGCGTTTTTATGGTCAGGCAAGGCAAGATTCTAGGACACATAGTGTCAAAGAATGGCATATCTACTGACGAAGAGAAAGTGCGAGCCATAGCAGAGCTACCTAGGCCAAAGAATGTCAAGGAAGTACAAGCTTTCATGGGGCATTGCGGTTATTATCGACGATTCATACACATGTATGCTGTCATTGCAAAGCCCATGTACGGACTCTTGACAAACTTTGAGTGGACGGATGAATGTGAGAATTCTTTCCAAGAACTTAAACGAAGATTATGTTCAGCACCAATCTTGACCACACCAGATTGGAATAAGCCATTCCATGTTCATGTGGATGCATCCAATTATGCTATTGGATGTGTGCTTGCACAACCTACTGGTGAAGGTAATATGGATCTTCCAATTGCCTATGCCAGTAGACAATTGAATGCGGCTGAACGAAATTATACCACTACTGAGCGAGAAGGATTAGGCATGGTGTATGCAGTCAAGAAATTTAGGCACTATTTGCTTGCAAATAAGTTTAAATTTTTTACGGACCATCAGGCATTGTTGTACTTAGTAAACAAGCCATGCAATACAGGTAGATTAGTAAGATGGTTTCTCTTACTAATGGAATACGACTTCGAGGTTGTGGTAAGGAAAGGCAGGACTCACTTACGAGCAGACCATCTCTCTAGACTCACATCGGGAGAAGCCCCACAAGGAGTGTCAGATGACCTTCCTGACGCTTACTTGTTTAATTTGGAAGTGGTGCCGCAGTGGGCCAAGCCAATAGTACCAGTATTGACATACGGGCCTAATCATCCAGTGGTGAACACACGGAATAGAGAGATCGTAAAAGCCCAAAAGTACCATATCATGGCAGGCAGCATGTACAAGCACACAGATCAAGGGATCTTGGCTTGTTGCGTAGAAGAGGATGAGTACGCTAAATGGTTGCAATTAGCACATGTAGGTGCGTTAGAGCAACACCATTCGAAACAACGAACGTTGCAAACTCTAAAGAGATTCGGAGTGCACTGGCCAACTATGGAAGCGGACGTCCAAAAGTTGTGCAAAGAATGCCCAATCTGTTGCACTAAACCACCTGTGGAACATGCCACTCTCTATCAAGTATCCATTGTGCCAGATTGGAGTGAACCTCTAGTATCATTCTTGCGGACAAACACATTCCCCCCAGACATGACTCTAGCTAGGAAAACGAGTTTAGAACAAGAAGCCCTGGATTATTCACTCATAGGTGATAATCTATATAAGCGCGGTAAGGATGGTTACCTGAGACTGTGTGTCCATGAAAGTGAGTATCTGAAGATCTTAGAAACTGCTCACCAAGGTGTAGCAGGAGGACATTTTGGACCAGATCGGGTGATCAAAGCGATACTATTTGCGGGCTTCTGGTGGCCTACACTTCACATGGATGCACATACCTATGTGAAACGGTGTGATATCTGTCAAAGGACTCAGTATCCTACACGCAAAGATGAGATGCCACTGAAACCTATGATGGGTGGACGTGCATTCTCTAAGTGGGGAATAGACTTCGTAGGTCCTATTAACCCCCCAGCTAAGAGTTCTCATGCGGAATACATCATTGTGGCAACAGATTATCTCACCAAGTGGGTAGAGGTAAAAGCTACAACCAAGAACGATGCTCAAACAACTGCCAAATTCTTGTTTGAGAATGTATTCACGAGATATGGACTACCTATAGAGCTTGTAAGTGATAGAGGCACTCATTTCTTGAACGAAGTGATTGAAAATCTACTCCAAGAATTCTTGGTAATACACAAGAAGTCTGCCCCTTATCACCCTCAAGCTAATGGACAAGCTGAGAGCACTAATAAGATTCTATGCAATGTACTGACGAAATTAGTGAACACTAAACGCTCTGATTGGGACAAACAGCTACACCATGCTGTTTGGGCATACCGAGTTGCCTATAAAACGGTACTCCAAGCCACCCCCTTTCAGATGGTATTCGGCCAAAACGCTGTGCTACCCTTGGACTTCCTAATCCCTACATTGAGAGTAGCACAAAAACACGAATGGACAGGTCACGAACTCTCCTCTAGGATCTTTGACCTTGAACGATTAGGGGAAACAAGACTAAGAGCCGCTGCGGGAATATATGCCGCCAAGAAGAGACAGAAGGCATATTTCGATGCCCATGTGAAGGATAAAGGCCTGAAAGCAGGAGATCTAGTCTTGGTCTATACACTCAAACAACACGCGAGGAAGCTAGAAAAGAGAGGCTACGGACCTATGATCATCAATAGGATCTCCACAAGCGGAGCGGTACAATTGGCCACATTAGAGGGTGATGTTCTCCCAAATTATATTAGCGGTTGCAGAGTCAAGTTGTACCAGGAACCCCTCACGGAAGAAATGCTGAGCCGACTCAATACTGCTAAGAAACGCAAAGAGGAAGAAAAGAGAGTGCGAGAAGAAGCTCAGGCAGAAGCTTTAGAACGCATTAGAAGGATGAAATTACGTAGGCAAGGTAGAGAGCAGCCTAGGACAAATGACGATGCAGATCAAGGATATCATGTGGCAATGTGTGAAGTCGCAGGAACCAGCTCACCTAGGATAACTGACAGACGTCCTTTCATAACCTTAGATATAGGACACGGAAAGAGTGCAAGGACCGTAAGAGCCTTGATTGACTCAGGCGCAGCCACTAGTGCTGTTAGAATGTCTTACTGTCAAGAGTTACAGTCAACTGTCCAACCTGTGGAAGCATACCTCATAGGATTGGGAGGAGTGGAAACCCCTTGCATGGGCGAGGTGGAACTCCCCCTCTACATTCACGAGGAGGCAATGACCGTTAAAGTACTAGTGTGTCAGGATGAGGATCTCACTGAGCCTCTTGTCCTGGGTCAAGATTGGATTTATGACCAAGCAGTCAATCTAAACCTAAGAAGTGGACTTCTCCAGGTTTGGGTCAATCATAGTCGAGTTACAGTAGAATTAGACAATGGAGCACTCAAGGAACTAGGAAAGGCACAGACTCCTGGTCCTTCCAGGGGTACACATGAAGATGACCATGCTGTTCTTGTCCAAAACTATGTGTTGCAGAGGAATGATATTCGCAAAAAAGGAGTCAGGAATGCAAAGGAACTCCCTTCTTTTCCAAAGGCTAGAAAGAGGCAGCAACCCAAGGTGGATCAGAGGCAGAAGAAGCAGGATACTACCTATGTCAGAGATCAAAAGTACCTGCGCAGCAGAACAGCCCAGCAAATAGATCAGGTATGGGTGCAGAAAGGCGAACGACCAGTTGCACCACCGTCAACTACAGGGGCAAAGCCTCTTATTAGTGACCAACAACGCAACGCTAATAAGAAGTTTTTCAGAAAACCTTCTGCTAAAGTAGAATCTATTTGGGTGCCAAAGAAGTCGATGAAGGCAAGCCCACAATCAAGACAAATTTGGGTGCCTAAGGCTTGCTTGATGGCACAAGTAGCTACGCTGAGGCCACAACTTAAACAGCATAACGCAGCGACGCATACTGCCAGATTTCACTCGTTCTCGACACTCATGTACACACCAAAACCCAAGAGCGTACATGTAATCAATTGTAAATGGGTCCCAAAAAGGCCTCATCTGCAAACCACGACACCGAGAAGGCTCTGTAGAGACTCTCCGAAACCGACGGCAAAGCCCATTCACTGCATGTGGCAGCCTAGGGCCTGTAATAAACCCCCCGACCCCAATGTGTAAATTCATAACCCACTTACTAACTGCAATAGTTTCCTAGGACAACACAATCACTAACTACACACACTGTCTTCATACACTTACTAACCACTAACTCACCCTCTACCTTAGGTTAAGGTTGTAACGGGGACAACAACGGATTTATTTTGTCCATTACAATGTTAACACTTGGTTCTATATTCTCACAGAACCAATCCGCAAACAGGGCCATGGCAGAAGCAGGTACCAGCTCTCAAGCCGGATCTGGTCCCCAAATCGTGGACATAGAAACACTTCTCCTTGAGCCACGTCTCACTGCAAGACCACAAGAGCTTCAAGAAGTGCATGTGCTCCCCATCCAGGATCCTCCTCAAGGACACACTTCTCAAGTAGGTAAGCATGCGCATTGGTTCAGTGATGTTGCTGGACCACTGGGCGATGGAACCTACTTCTGGGAAGCAGAATTGGAGTTCAATGGCAAATGGGGTCGATACCACTTTTTCACACGCGAATTTGAAAGCTACCAAAATGCTGAAGTCATGAGATCAGTTTGGGTCAAAGCAGGTGTGGACGAGTTGTTCATTGAGTCCATGAACCTTCATGCCGACGCTGTAGGACTGGATGAGGCCATTCATGAGGCCATGGCCTACATCCACAGGTTTGAAAAAAGAGTTCCCGTTCATCCCAGGAGGTCCGGGAAGCAAATTCACATCAATACATCAGCACCAGACGAGGCAGTGCAAGCAGAAGAATATCAGGAAGCACCGTTGTCACCCCCATCCCCACCTCACACTACACAATTCACTCCACCACAGGACACTGACACTACCACATCCACTACCACTACCGTTGTCATGGGCATCCCACTCTCCCCGGGAATCCAATTCGGAGGAGTCACCATGCCCACCTTCACCACCTTGTTCACCGATGTCACATCCACTCCACCAACGATTCCCATCTACACAGTCACTCAAACAGTTGACACGATGGAAACATCACCTGCCACAGCACCGCTCCCTCCCCCCATGCCACCTTCATCACCCATACCCCCTCCACCCACATCTCCACTTACATCCACAGCATCCACCTCTCCCATTCCCGCCCCCATTCCCCCTGCATCTTCACCCTTCCCTGCATTATTTAATGTAAATAACATATTCTTAGCATTAAACCAATGTGTATACCAGCTCCAGCATGAGTACAAAGCTTTGGACAACCGGTATCAGAGTCTGGAAACGCACCATCAAAACTTACAAAGACAATTTCTCACTCTACAAACAGAAAATGCAGAACTGAATCAACGCTACACGACGCTTGAGCAGGCTCACCAAACCTTATTGGCGGCATCCCAACCATCGACAGAATCAGGTGCCAAACAACTAGAAGCTCTGCTCGAGGTATACCAAGCCGATAATCTCAAAGTCCGACGTAACCTGGCACTTCTCAGAAAACACATGGCGGCGGCCCTTGAGGAAAACAAGCGATTGCAGCAGCAAAATGAAGCAAATCTAGAAGCTGCAATGGAAGGCTCTCCACACGAAATTGATCCAGAGCAGTTTAAAGCTGTGCCCTCAGAGACAATGAAGACCATCTTGGACAGCTATGCAGATCTTTTAGAAGCTCATGATGACTTGGAAAGGGAACGGGATGCGCTGCGCAATCAACTCCAAGAGCAACAGACAGCACCCAAAGTCACAGAAACGACCACGACTTCAGAGGAAGTCAAGGCATTGAAAGAGCAGGTGGCCGAATTACAGGCAAGATTACTCACACATGAAAGGCAACCCTCTCCAGTTGTCGAACCAGAACCCGAGGATTTGGTACCCATCGAGGTCGATGAGACATATGAGGAACCTTACGTTCCTATGCCAATGCCAGGTGGTGAGCAAACCGCAGAAGGAATGGATACGCTAGAAATCGAAGTACCTGAGTGGCTCCAAACACTAGAGAAAACGGCATCAACTCACGAAGATCGAGTGGCAGTTCAAATCCAATCTATGGCAAAGATAGAGGACACTATTATTAAATCAGAATACTTCCGCAGCATGTCCCACCATAGATGGATCGGAACTAATGATGATCAATACGTGCCATATTGTATACTTCTGGCGGACTACAATGCAGAAATCCAACACAGATGTGGCAAGCCTCCAACGTTTGCTACACAATTTGGGCCAGATGACATCCCAGAGAGTGCTAAAAAAGGATCCATTCATCAACCCACTTGGAGGATCCGACTCCTCGAAACCTATCCGGAGATGGTTCGCACCTGGACGAATATGCCTCTTTTTATTAAATATAACCCTTGTTATGTTCCTGTACTCCGCAGACGTACATGGCCAGAGTTTACCATTGCAGTCAAGAATGTCAAGGGATGCGCCAAATGGTTAAACTACGTCTATCTAGCACCCCCTCAAGGGCCTCCCACCGTCAATTACATGATCTCCACTATACGGCACTGGAGCCTCCGATTAAAGAATACCCCTGATGTAATGGCCCAGATGTGCATGAAAATTTTTGAGTTAATGCTTATTACATTCAGGACATTCAAGAATATCAAGGACCCACACTTCTCAGGCGTCGGATTCCTTACAGGAAACCAAGATTTAGTGTATGACATGAGCACCACTCCTTCCATAGAGGTGATATACGCTTGGCACGCCAGAATAAAATCCCTCACATCTCCTCCATTTATTTGCTGTGGAGCGAACCATTCACTCAGAGCAGTTACGGGTGCCACATCCAGATGTCCCAGGCCCAGTCAATTGGGATGCATTGCTGACAGATCTAGCAAGGGGACTCAGGTTAGAAGAACACCACCTCGCCGCCGATGTTGTACAATACTACGTACAAAAAGCAGCTAGACAAGGGTCTGTCAGGGGCGACAGACGCGAGAGTGGGGGGGGTGTTGGCAGTAGCCTTGGTACATCAGGATCTACAAGACGTGAAAGTCAAAGAAGGGACAGCACAAGCGAGCGAAGGGACAGCACAAGCAAACAGGGCAGTCAAAGAAGATCTGGCAAGTAGGCCAATATTTTTTCAAGACAATAATGCAAATCAGAGAGATGGACACGCAGGGAAGAAGAGCAAGTAGGGAGCTTGAAGATATGTATGGCAGATCACTAGAAGAAATCCCTACAACAACAGTGATTTTTATCACTAATAATCATTGTAAATCTCATTTCACATTTTTGTAGCTCCATTTTGTGCAAGCCAAGGAGTCCTTGAGCTTGAGGAGCCTTAGAAGTAGTTGCGTACCAATTTTCATAATTTTTAGATCTCGTTTGAGCCCCCAAATAAGCCCTGGAACCTAATTTTTAACTAGGCCGGACACTAGGTCTGGACAGGGCCAAAAGCTAGTCAAAAACTATAAAAGGAGCTAGAGAGCTCATTTTTGGGGTTAGATTGTAATTGAAACGAACTTGTAAGAGCATTTTGAAAGTAATCTAAAAAGCTCCATTGATTCTCACTCTTTGTCTTGCCTTGTGTGCGCGTGTGTGTGTGTATGTGTGTGCATGCTTGTGTGCTTCTCACCCACGCACTTGTGCCGCCACTTGCTCGAGGTCTTCATACCATCCTCACGTCTTCCCGGATTGACATTGAAGGAGGTGCTACTCATCATTGAGCTACATATGTTTTGCTCAAAGCTTCTTCTTCTTCCTTGTGTTGTTCATGTGCTTCCATAGACCTCAAAGTCCAACATTAGATACTAGATTCATGTTGCATAATTACATGGGTCTAAGGGGTAGAACCCTTGGGTTTCTAGAAGTGAAACGCTTGGGATTTATGGTTTATTTACCCCTTTTAGATGGGTCTTGAACCTTAGGACTAATTCTCTAAGGTTGAGTACCTTATGCTTGATTGGAAGCTTCTCTTAGCCACTTGGTTTGTATGTGAAAGCTTGGAGAGTCTTCTTTTAGAAGCCATGTGATTTCATGTGATTTCCTAAGCTTGGAAACCATGTGAACATGTAAGGGACCCATGTGATGGAAGGTACACATGTCCCCTTGAGAGGGACTTACCCCCTTGAGTCTCCTATCGTCATGTGATTTCCTAAGCTTGGAAACCATGTGAAAAGCAAAGGGACCCATGTGATGGAAGGTAATATGTCCCCTTGAGAGGGACTTACCCCCTTGGACTTGGAGTTATATATTGGAGGGGTTGGATGGGTGGAAACACATCTCTCTTTCTGCTAGTTAGTTCTCCTACATTTCTTAGTTCATTTGTGTGAGGTGAGCTCCTCACACAACAGTGGCATCAGAGCTGGGCTTGCTCTTTTTCTAAGTTTTGTTTCAATTCCATGTGTGAGGACATGAGCTGGTGTGTATGGGTTTTCACTTTTCGAGAGGCTGCAAAGGAAACCTTTCACATGAACCCCCTATGGCCGCGTGCATTCAATGATCTCAGGACCATCATCTTCCTGAACCGACTAGACCCCATCTTAGCAGCCAATAGGATCCATAGAGCGCCCATGGTGATCCATCAACTTAGCACTCTCTCTTCGTGAGTCGCTTCGTGAGGGTTGGTGACTTGTGACCGTCATTATATAGAGCCCCTTGCGTTTCAAAACTAAGGATGTGGGATAAATTGCGTTGAGAAACTCATGTAGTTCAAAGCCTTTTCTCTCTCATCTCTATAGACAATAGTGCCCGATGGCTGCTATCATCCTCGTTATCTTCAACAAAAAAGCAACAATGGAGTGTTAATGAAGTGAGTTCGAAGATCGGTGCTTCACCAACTTGAAATTCAGGGATGAGTCCATTCTTCTATGCGGTTTTTTTAAATGGGTATTTGTCTTGCATATCATTTGAAGATATGCACTAAGAGAGATCGAGGAATGGTGTAGCTCAAGTGTAAGCACCACCTCCTTTACTTGTCAATCCGTGGAGACGTGAGGACCGGTATGAAGACCACGAGCAAGTGAAGGCACAAGTGCGTGAGTGAAAGCACACAAACATGCACACACATACACACACACACGCACAAAGTAAGATCAAAGAGAGGAACAATGGAAAGCTTCGATTGCAAAAGAGTTCTCTTACAAAAGCTCTATTCCCTCACCAGCTAACCCCAAAAATGAGCTCTCTAGCTCTTTTTATAGTTTTTTGACTAGTTTTGGCCCCGTCCATACCTAGTGTCCGGCCTAGTTAAAAATTAGGTTCTAGGGCTTATTTGAGGGCTCAAACGGAGTCTAAAAATTATGAAAATTGGTAGGATGATAGTTCTAATACTCCTCAAGCTCGAGGACTCCTCGGCTTGCACAAAATGGAGCTACGAAAATAGAAAATGGTATTTACAATGGTTTTAGTGATGGAAATCACTACTTTTGTAGGGGATTCTTCTGAAGAGTTGACGTGTACTTCATGGAGCTCCCTACTTGCTCCTTCTTCTTGTGTGTGTCCACCTTTCTGATGTGCTTCCATGCTTTGTCCTTGAATTTGAGCTTCAACACTCCCCCCCCTCTCGAGTATGTCGTCCCTGACAGACCTTTGTTGTAGTGGTTGTTCCAAGTAGTGCCTTGAGAGGGAGTGTCCCTTCTGTATGAACAAAAGTCAACTGACTTCCAGATGTGTCTGGTTCTTCATCTATCACTGCGTGTCTTTGCAAGTTGTAGTCTCTTGGTATGTGCTTCTTCCTTGGATTCCAGCATGACTGTGTCGTTGTGAGTCTCCGTTGATGTTTTCTAGATCTTCCACAGTTGATGTTCATAGTAGTCATGCCAAGTACTCATAACCCATATTGAGTGATGGGTAAGTGTGTTCGTGCATGGGTTGAGGAAAATATGTGCCTTATGCACGGCCTTATAATGTAGCCCTATGAATGCTTACTTGGAAAATGCATTGGAAGAAGTATGGTGCAAAAATTGGGGGTCTTGAGCTAAGTGCTCAAGGGTATGCCGACGAAGAGGTTTCCTAAGCTATCATGGTTATGATGTTTTGAAGGTAAAGATACTTACCATGGAGAAGGTCGATCGATGTTCATCTCTTCGTGTTGTACACTCGGCCTTTGGGATGGAACATTGTTGATGAAAGTCCATGTTGATGGTCCACTTATGAGATCTTTTGAGTGGCTGATCCTGTCTCCTCGTTTCAAAGCATCAGTTGTCAAATACAGAGAATTGAATTTCTTTATATTCCTTGACAAACAACATTTGAGAAGTACACCAAGCTTAGTTCCATATATTCTCTCTAGCTCACCATAAGCAGGAGTCTTCTCATCCAGTATACATACAAAGATTTGCAGGGTACTAGAGCTACCCCGTGCAGATATCTCCCTGGATGCTCTCGTACATTCAATAGTTATGCATCATTCAAGTTGCAGACCTTCAAGCTCTTCACTCCTACCATAGTAAGAGGAAACCATAGTTGTGGATGCCATGCTCATGCCAAGTTCTTGACATCTATGAGATAAGGTAGCAATTATATCATCTGCTAGCCAAGACACACTTCTATCCAAATTGATAAATGCCCAGTAATCCACAGTTCCACCTTTAACCAAGCATGACTCATTCATGTTTCATGAGCCAAACCTGGGAACAAGTGTTTCCTTTTTTTTTTTTTTTTTTTCGGAACAAGATATCACAAAACAAGAACACAAAAGTTAGTATCAATAGAAATATTTGACATATGTCACTGTGCTCTTGTGCTTGGGATTCTCAAGTGTGTCTATGCACAGCCGCGTAATGTGGCCCTATATTAATGCATACTTTGGAAATGCATGACCTGAATGGTGCAAAAGACAGGGTTGTGCAAGGAGCACATGGTTGTCACTCGTTCGAGGCTTTCGATGTTATTTGTGGAGGTTGATGCCGACCTTGGTGGAGGTATCCATTGAGTCTCGAACCGATGTAATCCTCCTTACTGGAGTCCATTTTAGAACATCATTTGGCACTGTAGAGGTCACTTCAGATGTCTTCCTCTTTGGATGCTTTCTGAACTGTGGTATCCAGTGTGGTTGGCGCTTTGGTTTGGTAGAGGCTACTTGTACTTTTGGCTTCCAAACCCATATCCTTTTTGCATGTCTTCCTACTAATGTTGAAGCGCTGATTTGATCTTCCTTTGGTTTCTGTACGTGGTTCTTACCCTTTTCTCTTTTTGGCTTCTTGGTTGAGACCTTTCGCATGTGGGAGAACATAGGTTGTTGTGGATGTAGGAGCTTCTTAGGTACCCATATCTGTAATTGCCCTTGTTGAGCTGCAGCTAACTTCTTAGGCACCCAAACTTGTTGGATACCTTGTGATTGAGCTTGTCCGAGCTGCTTCCTTCGTCTTCTGGCTTGGTTGGCTTGCCTGGATGGAATTTGTGGGGGCAAGGCAGGTGGTTGCTCTCCTTTGCGTACCCATATCTGCTTCATGCTCGGAACTGCTTTCTTATCGAATGGTGTCTTTCTATTTGATGTAGCAGTTGTCGTGAACGGTTGTGTTTGCTTGTGTGGTGGACTCATTACTGTGGCTACTTGATTCTTTGGAGAAGAAGAAAGATCCACCCGCCTTCGAACTGGTCTTCCACGATTGACTCCTTCTGCATCATAAAGCTTTTGACACATACAACATCTTCTTTCATATGATTAGTCTTGGAAGAACTAAGAGAGTGTGTGGTGCCATGATCTAGGAGCATGCAGTTCTCTAATTCTAATGTAATGCATTGTTCATGAACCCAAACTTGAAGAATTTGACTTCTTAGGTTTAAGTTAACTGCATGGTCATAGATCCAATCTTGACCCAAGACAAGTGGTTCTGTAAGGTTCGCATCTTGACATACTAGTGCTTTGACTTTCATTGGAACATCTTGAAGGTAGATGGGAAGTTCCACATCGCCCAAACAAGGGGTTTCCACACCTCCCAATCCTATGAGATAAGCTTCTATGGGATTGATGTTCAACTGCAAGTCTTGGCAGTATGAAAGTCTAACTGCACTACTTGCTGCACCTGAGTCAATCAATGCCTTTACCGTCCTTGCACCCTTCCCTTGTCCTATATCTATGGTCACAAAGGGTCTTCGGTCAATGACTTGAGAAGTCGCTATGCCTGACTTTTGGCACATATCCATGTGATATTTTGGGGCTTTTGAGTTGACATCTAGGCCTAATCGCCTTAACTTATTTCGCCTAATACGCTCTCTGGCCTCTGCCTGTGCTTCTTCTCTCACTCTTAACTCTTCTTCTTTTCGTTTCTTAGCAGTGTTGAGTCTCATTAGCATGTCCTCTATAAGAGGTTCTTGATATAACTTGACTCTACAACCACTAATGTAGTTTGGCAAGATATCACCTTCTAAAGTAGCCAATTGAACCGCGCCGCTAGTGGAAATTCTGTTAATGATCATGGGTCCATATCCTCGTTTTTCCAACTTACGGGCATGTTGTTTTAGTGTGTAAACCAACACTAGATCACCCTCTTTCAAACCTTTATCTTTGATGTGTGCATCAAAGTATGCCTTTTGTCTTTTCTTTGCAGCATAGATGCCTGTTGCCGCTCGTAGCCTCGTCTCGCCTAAGCTTTCTAAATCAAAGATCCTAGAGGACAACTCATGTCCATGCCACTCATGTTCTTGTGCTACCTTTAATGCTGGGATTAGGAAATCTAGTGGTAGCACAACATTCTGTCCAAAGACCATCTGAAATGGGGTGGCATTGAGTACCGTTTTATAGGCAACTCGATAAGCCCACACAGCATGATGAAGTTGTTTGTCCCAATTAGAGCGTTTATTATTTACCAGTTTTGTCAATACGTTACAAAGGATCTTATTGGTACTCTCGGCTTGTCCGTTAGCTTGTGGGTGATAGGGGGCAGACTTCTTATGTATCACCAAGAATTCTTGGAGAAGATTTTCAATGACTTCATTCAAGAAGTGTGTGCCTCTATCACTCACCAACTCTATTGGTAGTCCATATCTCATGAACACATTCTCGAATAAGAACTTAGCCGTAGTCTGAGCATCATTCTTTGTTGTGGCTTTCACTTCTACCCACTTTGTAAGGTAATCTGTGGCTACAATAATATATTCTGCATGGGAGTTTCTAGCTGGGGGGTTAATAGGACCTATGAAGTCTATGCCCCATTTTGAAAATGCACGCCCTCCCATCATTGGTCTCAAAGGCATCTCATCTTTTCTAACTGGATATTGTGCACGTTGGCATGTGTCACATTTCTTCACATAGGTATGAGCGTCCATATGAAGAATGGGCCACCAAAGTCCTGAGAATAGAATGGTCTTGATTACTCGATCAGGACCGAAGTGTCCACCTGCGACACCGCTGTGTGCAGTTTCTAAGACTTTCAAATAATTAGATTCATGAACACACAGTCTTAAGTAACCATCTTTGCCTCTTCGGTATAAGTTATCTCCTACTAAGGCATAGCCTTGAGCCTCTTGTGCCATGCTTCGTCTTCTTGCTAGACTAGCCTCTTTGGGTAATCTTCTCGATCTCATAAACTCTACCAATGGAGCACTCCAATCAGGAATTAATGACACTTGATAAAGGGTGGCATGCTCCACTGGTGGTCTCTCTTTGCATATTGGACAATTCTTAATCCACTCATGTATTTCTTTGTCCATGCTAGGCCAATACACTCCTAAACGCTTCAGATTCTGCAATGTTCGTTGTTTAGAATAGTGATTTCCTAGCAATCCTTCATGAGCTTGTTGCAACCAACTACTATGTTCATCATCCTCGACACAACAAGCTAATACACCCTCAATATCTTGTTTGTACATGCTTCCAGCCAATATGTGATATTTTTGTGATTTTACAATTTCTTCTTGTGATGTTTTCACATTCTTATTTGCAGGGCCAAAGGTTAAGACTGGTACCAACTTATTTGCCCATTTAGGAACAACTTCTAAATTGAACAGATAAGCATCAGGTAATTCGTCAGACACTCCTTGCGGTGACTATCCTGAAGTGATGCGAGAAAGGTGATCAGCCCGAAGGTGGGTTCTACCTTTCCTGACAACAACTTCAAAGTCATATTCCATTAGTAAGAGGAACCATCTTACTAAGCGTCCAGTATTGCAAGGTTTATTGACCAAGTATAACAAGGCTTGATGATCAGTGAAAAACTTGAACTTGTTCGCCAATAAATAGTGTCTAAACTTCTTCACAGCATTTACTATGCCTAACCCTTCTCACTCGGTTGTGGTATAATTTCTTTCGGCTGGGTTTAGTTGTCTACTAGCATATGCTATGGGCAAATCTAAATTCCCTTTACCTGTGGGTTGTGCTAGCACACATCCTATGGCATGATTGGATGCATCCACATGGACATGGAATGGCTTATTCCAATCAGGAGTGGTCAGTATTGGTGCTGTGCACAAACATTTCTTCAGTTCATTGAAAGAATTCTCGCATTCATCGTTCCACTCAAAATTAGACAACAAGGCATAAAGGGGTCTAGCTATGATCGCGTACATGTGGATAAACGTACGGTAATATCCACAATGGCCCATAAAAGCTTGAACCTCTTTAACATTCCTCGGCCTTGGCAGCTCTGCTATGGCTCGTACCTTATCTTCATCTGTTGAGATTCCATTCTTAGAAACAATATGACCTAAGATTTTACCTTGACGCACCATGAACACACACTTTTCTGGGTTCAGACACACTCGATATTCTCTACACTTGTTGAAGATTTGTCTGAGCTCAGGGATGTGAAACCTTCTTTCTTGGGAATGAGCACATAAATCATCCACATACACTTCTAAGCTCTTTCGCAAGAACTCTTTGAAGACATGACACGAACCTTTGGAATGTTGTAGGTGCATTGGTGAGCCCAAATGGCATCACACGAAATGCAAAGATTCCCCACTCTGTGGCAAAAGCTGTTTTGTGTTGATCTTCTGGGGCAATGGCTACTTGATTGTAACCTGAAAATCCATCAAGGAAGCTATAAACTTCCTTGCCTGCAACACGCTCCAATAGATGTTCTGTGATTGGAAGTGGATAACTATCTCTGATCGTAGCGGCATTAACTTTTTTAAGGTTAATACACACTCGCAACTTCCCGTTCTTCTTGGGTACCACTACAATGGGGGACACCCATTCAGTATGCTCAATCTCATAGATGAATCCAGCTTCAATCAGCCTATCAATTTCTTCTTTTATTTTGGCTGCATATGTATCATTATATGTGTAGGGCTTCTGTTTGGTGGGCTTGGCATCAGCAGTCATGGGGATAGTATGAGAACAAATTCTTGGATCTACCCCTTTCAAGTCTCTATAGTGCCACGCAAACACATCGCTATATTCCCTTAATAGAGCTACAAGCTCCATTTCTTCTCTTGCACTTAGGTCATCTCCTATATATGTGCATCACTCTTCGTTCTCTTCGATGGTCACTACAATCTTCTATCTTTTCTTTATTATCATATGATTCTCCTATGATGGCCTCTCTCTTAGGCATTCGTACCAAAATTTTGCGGTCGTCAACTTCATATTTCTTTAAGTTTTCTGGTTCTTCAAACAATGATTCCTCCTCTTCTTGTTTCACTGCTTTTCTTTTCTTTTTCTTTTGACTGCTCTCACTTCCATCCTTTGAATTTACCGTTTTAATACTTGTGAGAGGTTCTTCTTCTTTCTGGGTGAACACTCCTATATCTTCTAGATAGTGCTGCTCTGAGTTAAAGCAACTATCCATCACAATGGACTCTATATCATCGTCATTCTCTTCTTCTCCTATGACATCACTAGGGTCACATTCTTCTAGCAAGGGCTGACACATGAACACTGAGATATCATAACCCTCCTCATCACAATGAGGTGTCCATTGTTCTTCATTGACAACAATGTCCATGGTGGCTAAGATTCTTGGCTAGCCATGAGGCTCAAATTCCTCATCTGGAAAGATCATCGGTGTATAGGCTGGGTCTTTAATTGGTCTATCTCCTAGCGAAGTTCCTTCTTCTCTTGCCTTTAAACGTTTTTCCTCTTCCTCTGCGACCTTGCACATCCACAAATGAGTATCTTCATGCAACCATGATGGATCAAGTGAACTTCCAGAATGCACAGAGATGGAATCTTCTTTCACTTTGTGGATAGAATTCCACTATAGGGGTGGTACATCTCTGAAGGTGTAATCCTTCAAATTGACCTTGGTGGTGACCCCTAAGTGTTGTAAGTACAAGGAGTTGGTTCCCCAATCCTATACTATTTGCAATTGTCGTAGGAAGGGTCTTCCTAGGATCATCTCATAGACATTATTTTTCTCAAAGTCACATATAGCAAATGAATGTTCAAACTCCACACCACAAGTGGTTAGAGTTATCCCTTCTAGCAATCCTAGAGGTCTTTCAAAATGACCATCAGCCATTTGAAGCTTCATTCTAGTTGGTCTTAATGTGGGCTTGCCCCATTGCTTCCACAAGGAGGTGGTTGCAATAGCAACACCAGCACCTGAATCTATGATTGCTTTGGTTGTGTAACCTTGGTAGGTGATTGGAAGATAAGTATTACCTTCTTCACCCTCACACATGTCCCCTATTTTGTCTAGAGGTATCTCTGGTACTTTTTGCTTAGAGCCTGTTTTTGGCATATTGGACTCAAGTTCTGGAACCTGATCCTTCACATGATTCCATAGCTCAGGTTTTTCTTTGAGCAGCTCTTCTACAGTGAGGTGACACTGAACCTTAGTGTTCTTCACGACATCAGTGTTCCTTGGAACCACTGAGTCCTCATTTCTTACCAGTATTGTGGGAGCTCTAATCTGGAGAGATTCAGATTCCCATGGACCTGGAAATTGAGGCAGTTCTTCTAGGGTATTAGATTCAAAATCTAATCTTTCATCTTCTTGTTGTTCTGCTTCATCTCCGTAAATAGATGGAATATCTTGGGGAAATTGATCATGAAGATCGTCAATCTCAGGAATAGGAGGGGAATTACCCTTCTCCTTGGCCCATGTCTCTTCTATGTCAATCCTAACTCCTCACCCAAGTTATCTTCTATGTCAATGCATGTCCACACGCACTCTTCTATGGATCTAGGCTCTTTCAAGTATACATATGATCTTAACTTTGTGCTCAGTAAGCCATCTAAGAACAAAGCCACTTGTTTGGCTGGTGTGGGTAGCTCTGGAGCAAGGCATCTTTCTAGGTACTGTCTAAACCTTCTACTTGCTAGTCGCACTGTTTCTTGGGGTGTCTGCTTGAAGCTGTGAATCAAAGATGAAGTGTTATTCCTGATACCACTCTTGGAAAATTCTACAATGAATTCGTCTAGCAGTTGACCTATATCGTGATAGTTGCAACTACTCAGTGGTTGAAACCAAGCTAAGGCAGTGCCCTTAAGAGTCAGACCAAATGCCTCGTACTGGGTGAACAAATCCTCAACCTGTTCAGCTCTTAACACTTGTTTGAACTTGGCCACATGATCATAAGGATCTCCTGACCCGTCAAAATAATTCTTCATTGCCTTGATCACTTGAGTGGGTCTAAGGGTTGTTGGGTGCTCTCGGGGTCTAGGCAATGGAAAATCATGTTCATTTCTTTGTTGCCTATGTGCTTGATATCTCTCTCTTTCAGGTCTTTCATTTTCAAATCCTGACCTATTCCTGCCCACTGTGTGTGCAAAACTTACCTCTAGTCTCTCTCTAGTTCTTTCTCTCTGGGCTTCATGAGCTTGGGATGATCCTATTCCTTGGAGGCCATGGAAAACATTGGATCTTGTTGGAGGGAAAATCAATTCATTCTTCCAAGTATATGCATGCCTATCATGTTTTGTTACCAAGAAAATTTTCTCTGACGTGTTATCTAGGTAGACAACTTTGCCTGGTATCTCTGGATCCTTGAACTCGTAGATGATGACTATGCCCAATTGGCTAGGTTGTTCTGGCTTGAATCTCCAAAAGGCTTCCTCTATTTCTCTATTCAAAAATAGTTCTATGCTTTTGTTGTCTTGAGGGATCCAGCGTGGAGTGATCACTCTGGTCAAAACTGATTTGCCTCTAGGAGTCTGGGGTCCTTGTCCTACATTTCCTTGTTCTAGGTCTCCTATCTCATTCTCATGAATGATATTTCCAAACTCATCGGTCCTATCTGGTTGGTTGGTAACCACATACATGGTTCCTTCCTTATCAATGTATGAACCCTCTTCGAACTTGACCACCGGGTGTTCAAGTCCAAAGGATTGATCTGGATTTTTGAGTTGGACCACTGATCGCCTCAGGCCATCCTCATAGATGCGAGCACCTAATCGGTTAGTCCGAATATATTCCAAGTGTGTCTTATAGGGACCTTCTGGTGTTTGTAGATGGGCAGTCTCTGAGCCACCTGCAGGTTTCCCCATGCTAAAAGACATTTCTGAGTCACTTGTGTCTGAACTTAGTCCGTAAGGATGACCACTTAGTTGTTGTGCCCAAGACTTAGCTGTATGGTTGACACTGGATTGAGAAGATCTAATGCTTTGTCTATCCTTTCCTAGGTGTCTACCAGATCTCAGGTTCATAAGCTTTGGCTAAGAGTCCAAAATTTCCCCTTGGTATGGTTCAAAAATCCTTTGGAGTCCCCTTGGGTTCTTGGTTCCACCTAAGGGTCAACTTCAAAATATCCTATTTAAAAATCAACGAGCTTTCCAACGAGCTATAGAGCTCAAAAAATGGACTTTGGATGAAAAAGTTATGTCAATTCAGGCTCCTAGGGGTCAAAACAGGCAAACAGGACCTTTTGGAAAAATTCGCGATTTTGTGAACTTCCAGAGAATCGCGATGTTGTGAATCTCAAGAGAATCGCGATTTTGTGAATCAGAGAATCGCGATGCTATGAAGTCAAAGAATCGCGATGCTATGAAGTCAAAGAATCACGATGTTGAGCACAAAATCGTGTTTTTGAAAATCGCGATGTTGAGCACAAAATGGTGTTTTTGAAAATCGCGATGTTGAGCACAAAATCGTGTTTTTGAAAATCGCGATGTTGAGAACAAAATCGTGTTTTTGAAAATCGCGATTTTGTCTCAGAGAATCGTGATTCACAAAATCGTGTTTTTCATAAAATCGTGGTTCTCAGAATCGTGTTTTTTGACATGAAAATCGCGATTTTGTCTCAGAGAATCGCGTTTTCACAAAATCGTGTTTTTGCTAAAAATCGTGTTTTTTGCTGAAAATCGTGATTGGTGAGAATCGCGATTTTGAGCACAATCACAGAATCGTGTTTTCTCAGAATCGTGTTTTTGACATGAAAATCGTGATTTTTCAGAATCATATTTTTTGGCTGAAAATCATGATTTGTGAGAATCGCGATTTTGAGCACAACCACAGAATCGCCTTTTTCACAAAATCACGTTTTTACTGAAAATCGTGATTTTTGAAAATCGCGACTTTGGGCACAAAATCGTGTTTTCATAGAATCGTGGTTCACAAAATCGTGTTTTTCACAAAATCGTGTTTTGAAAATCACGATTTTTAGCAGAGAATCGTGTTTTTTGAAAATCGCAATTTTGTCTCAGAGAATCGTGTTTTCACAAAATCGTGTTTTTTGGCTGAAAATTGTGTTTTCTGCTGAAAATCGTGATTGGTGAGAATCGCGATTTTGAGCACAACCACAGAATCGCCTTTTTCACAAAATCGTGTTTTTACTGAAAATCGTGATTTTTGAAAATCGCGACTTTGGGCACAAAATCGTGTTTTCACAGAATCGTGGTTCACAAAATCGTGTTTTTCATAAAATCGTGTTTTGGAAATTGCGATTTTGAGCAGAGAATCGTTTTTTATTTGTTTGAAAATCGCGTTTTTGTCTCAGAGAATCGTGTTTTCACAAAATCGTGTTTTTGGCTGAAAATCATGATTTGTGAGAATCGCGATTTTGAGCACAATCACAGAATCGCGATTCTGAGAATGACCACAGAATCGTGATTCTTTCAGCCAACTTTTAAGCAGGAAAACAGAAAATTGCGATTTTAAAAAAAAATTTGAATTTTCACAGAATCGCGATTTTCATCACAGAATCGTGTTTTTTGGCGGGAACTTCGAATTTCTGAGCACCGAGCAATGGCGAGCTCCGTATGTGCAGAAAATCATGAAAAAACACAGCGCTTGCTCTCCCTTGCACTTCCTAACTCCTCCTCGCACAATAATGCATGAAAGATGGTATGAAAATGATGAAAATGCACTAAAAAAACAAGAAATTTCTATGAAGAAGAAGATGGAAGAAGATGGAGATGGTGATGGTGATGAAGATGAAGAAGAAAAATCAGAAAATGAACAAAAATGACAGTTTTTTTACCTTCCAACGTCGCAAATCTATGATCTTACCATCACAACGCTCGTCCTCGAAGCTCTCTCCCCGGCAACGGCGCCAAAATTTGGTGTAGCTCAAGCGTAAGCACCACCTCCTTTACTTGTCAATCCGTGGAGACGTGAGGACCGGTATGAAGACCACGAGCAAGTGAAGGCACAAGTGCGTGAGTGAAAGCACACAAACATGCACACACATACACACACGCGCACAAAGTAAGATCAAAGAGAGGAACAATGGAAAGCTTCGATTGCAAAAGAGTTATCTTACAAAAGCTCTATTCCCTCACCAGCTAACCTCAAAAATGAGCTCTCTAGCTCTTTTTATAGTTTTTTGACTAGTTTTGGCCCCGTCCATACCTAGTGTCCGGCCTAGTTAAAAATTAGGTTCCAGGGCTTATTTGAGGGCTCAAACGGAGTCTAAAAATTATGAAAATTGGTAGGATGATAGTTCTAATACTCCTCAAGCTCGAGGACTCCTCGGCTTGCACAAAATGGGGCTACAAAAATAGAAAATGGTATTTACAATGGTTTTAGTGATGGAAATCACTATTTTTGTAGGGGATTCTTCTGAAGAGTTGACATGTACTTCATGGAGGTCCCTACTTGCTCCTTCTTCTTGTGTGTGTCCAGCTTTCTGATGTGCTTCCATGCTTTGTCCTTGACTTTGAGCTTCAACAAATGGCTAGTTTCTTTTATATTCTTGCATGCATGACATTCAATTTAGTGGAAGTCATAAAATAACAAAGGCATTCATTCAAAAAGTTATGCAATAGAGTTATCAATTGAATGAGCTTGGATGAAGCAAATGGAGCAATGAAAGAAGGAATTTGGGGGTGTGGCTCATTTCTCAGAATTCTTGCATGGCATGCAAGAGATGTAGGACCCCGAACTGATCTCATATGCTTTTCAATGAATAAGGTTCCATTCTTCCTTGGTGGATTGTTGAATCTAAGACCTGATCCACCTCAAATTCTTCATGATCCTTAATCTTGAGAGGTGGTGAGCTAGGTCTCCCTTGAGCTTACTCGAGTTCATCACAAGATAGGTCCTTTGAGCTTTTAGTGGTACGTTGTGGTGTTTCCAAGATCTTTGTTGGAGAACCTTGAGTTAGCACACCTCCTTTATTGAACATGAACTCCTCCTTGTCCTTTATCTTCTTGTTATCTTGATAATTTGTATGCTCCATATCATTCTTAATGACTTCTTGGTCTTCAAAAGTTCTTGATTCAAAACTTTAGAGGAACAGTTTCTTGATTATTCAACACTTCTAGCTCTTGGACTTGCCTCTCTTTGAATTATTGATTCTTCCATTCAACTGCCTGACTGATAACACCCCCCATGGTATTTTCTTGAGGCATGGATAACAACAGATATTTGACTTCAAAATTGAGGCCACTTTGAAACTCATTATCCATGTAGTCTTCTTGATATGTAGTTCTAGAGAAGAACATTTTGATATTCAAACCATAGCTTGAAACTCATCGATCATCTTGTCGTAGCAATCTTTTCATCTCTTGGACATGTTCGATCAAGTCCTTTATGGTAGATTGGATCTTGTTGCATAGGGAATCCATGGTGCTTGTCTTGATGAAAGTAGTCTTGCAAAAATGTGAGGGGAGCACTACATTGTTCTCTCTCACTATGATAGACAAGATTTTTCACTTCTTATTACAAGAACACCCACGTAGGGAAAATGATATAAGAATACGTAACCGATACAAGACGTCCCCCAACCCGGGACTGATAGGTATGGAAAATGCAGCTAGAGATGATACAAGATATCCCACAACGCGGGATCATGGGTATGGAGCAAGATCTCAAGATTACAAGAAATCCCTTTAGGGAGATGAACTAGTTACAAGAAATAACTCGAAAGGATCTCATACAACAAGATTGGAACATGATAAGAAAGGATGTCCATGATACAAGACTAGAAAAGACTAGTGCAAGAGACAAGACTATAACTTGAAGTGGAACTTGAAAGTACTTACTTGGTTATCATGACCCCTTGAGCTCCCAAGAATGGCATCCACAAGACTGAGAATAAATGTGGCCAACCCCTTCCTATATAGGTTTTCCAAGGGCGGTTCAAGGGCGGTTATGAATTGATGATGTCATCCATGATGTCATCAATTCAAATCATGGTCTTTGGATGTCAAAATCAAGCAAGAAGACAATAAATCTTAGGGTTTTGGCACGTTCAAGATGCAATGGAGGCATTGGTTTCTCCTAATTATGAACCAATCATGAGATATAGGATTCACATGGAATTTGAGGTTTAAGATGGTTTCCTTTGTCCATGACATTATATTCCAAATGCATCCATTCCTTCAGGAACAAGAAGTTCCTTGCTCGTAGGATAACCAAGGCAAAAAGCCATAGAGTTCAAAGGAGGTACTTACTCATGATGGACGGATGTGTAGAGGAATCTTTGAGAGAACTGTAGATGGTGACATGTCTATGGCTATAAATAGGCTAAGACATGAGTCCTGGGTATATCATTTCCCACTTCTCACATTTGATTTCAAAGCAATTTGATCGAGGATCCATAGAGAGCTCTTGGAAAATCTTGTAACCCCCTTTTTGCATGCATTTTCCTCCCTTCTTCTTGCCACATGATCATGGATATGGTGAGGAATGAGTATCCCAAGGGGTAATGCAAGCCTTGAGAGCATTCTTCCATGAATCACTAGCTTCATACATGCATGGTGAGCCCAAACGTGAGGTAAGAGTGTTTCTACCAAATTTTCAAAGCCTATTTTATGTTGAAATATGAGCTTCAACCTTAGTCTAATTTAGACCATTAGATGGATTCCATCTAGAGCCTCATAAAACAAGCATTCAAGGATGATAAATCACAAACCAAATTCGAATTTGAATCCTTCCCTCAACAACCAAAATTTGAATCACATGTAGGTTGAATAATTGCCTATAAACTAAGAAAACTAATTCCTAACTTATAGGGAATCATCTCCTCTTTATATCTACACACATCAAGCTTCAAACATCCCACGTATGTGTGTGATTCTAGATATTTTGGAAGCAGTTTAATAGGCACTGAGCTAAGGTAGCCCCGTGCTTGCTTGCTTGGGTGAGTTGGAATAAGATTTTGTGTATCCATAGCTAACACATAGAACTATGTGTGAGAACTCTAAATTGCTATGAGTGTTGAGCATTGTTCATCAGTCGTATCTCACTCAAATATTGTAATCTTTCAAATCTTAGAAATCTTATTAAGTTATATAAACTTGGTTAAAGTCTCATATCAATTCTCTGCATAATCTAAGAGAAGCAAGTTTTGGAGTGAACAATTGGCTATGTGTGTACACCTAGTGAAGAGTAAATTTAGTCTATCTTGAAGATATTCGATCTCCTAGTAGGAGTATCTAATTTAAGTGAAATAACTTACATTGCCAAGGTGTTAGATTCTAGTTTAGGTGTGCAAAATGTCTCAGGTTAAGTGTGCATATGCTCATAGATTCCATCGTTTCATTGAGCAAAGGTCTATGAAGTTACATGTGAGGTCACTATAGCTTCAAGGCTACATAGGGAAGTTGCAAATTCTCCCAACAATGGTATGAGACCTATTCCACACATTCAAAGCATTCAAAAGGACCCGAAGAAAACTCTAAAGGATTTTGAAGGAAGAAGTGTTGCTGAATCAAGCCCAAAGGCACACATCAAGCAAGGGGGAGCCTACTGATGAAGAAGGAAGCCATAAGCATTGTCTATTGAATACATCTTGAAGATCAAGGGTAAATCTTTTTTTATTATTTAGTTCCTATGCATCAAAGGTATCTAGCAGAGTGCATTAGAACTCATCATGTTAGAGTATGGCACTCAAATCAAGAAGTTCGACAAGAATAATTATCATCCACAGAAGTTTAGGATCTCTAATCATCTTATGGGAAAAGGATTATGGGATCTCATCAGTGGCACATACACAAGACCTGGATTAGGAGAGAATCCAACTCCTGATCAATTAAAGAGTTTTGATGTGTGGAATGAAAGGGATAAGGGAGGGCTCTTCATACTTTTGCAATACATGAGCAATGCCATGATTGGGCATATACAAAGACTTAGATACTTCCATGATAGTATAGAAAATACTAGAGAGACTCTACTCCACCTCAATTAAAGTGAGGAAGATTCATTTAAAAGAATGAACTTAACAACTGGAGGAAAACCCCTAGCAGCAACATAAATGATTACATAATGAAGATCAAAGAAGTTAGTGATGCATTAGGCTCTATAGGTTTTCACATAGATGATGATAACCTAATTGCATATACCTTAATTGGGCTTAGGGATTATGAGAAGTGGAAGGCTTTTACAACATTTGTGTACGTTAGAGATACTCTTCCATATTTTGATTAGTTGATGGCCCTGACGTTCACTAAGGAAATGAATATTGGAGGTTGAAACACAAAGGGAAATGAAGCCCAAGCCTTCTATGCAGGAAAAGGTAGAGGAAGAGGAAGGAATCAAGGCATAGGAAGAGGAAGACAAGGTAGAGGATCAAATGGTGGTTCTGATCAAGACTAAGGGAGTAAATACTCTTCATCTAGAGGAAGAGGCGAGTTTAAAGAAAGAGGAAGAAGGTCAAATAATAATAGAGACAATCAGGATTTAGAAGGATGCTTCATTTGTGGCAAGTATGGCCACTATGCAAGAGACTACTATCAAAGGGAGAAGACAAATTCAACCTATAAAGGTCAAGGTAATTATGCATGATGGAATACTAAAACACTTTGTAAGTAACTTTGACTCGGGCCTTGTGCCATATAGTGAGCCCAATAGCACTTTGACAGAACCTTGCATTATTTTTTATTTTCTATCAGGAGGAGATTAACAGTTGATGACGAAGCGAAGACTATCTTCTCTATTCATATCCATCCTTTGCTTGAGAGTACCTTAGAAAACAACATTTGATTTCTCTACTCTCTCCAATTGCATCTATCAGTTTTGTTTCACTCTCACTAACACTACAAAACCTGTATGCATAATGCACTTGAATCCGTCTTTCAAGAGTAGCAACGCTGACAAAGATGAATTGAAGGAGTGTTAGTTATAGTTTTGCACATTAGAGATGTGATGACCATAATGTAATGTGCACAAATGAGGATGAATTGTGGTGGTTTGAAACCGATTGACTTCAAGTGATCTGGTTGAAAACTAAGAGGAAAAGAAGATCACAACAACACAACTCTAACAAGCTTTCACTTTGGTTTATAGAGTCACATCAAACAAGTTTCTTCTGCACATTTTTTTTGCTGACAATAAGTGGAAGGATTGTCGACATACTGCACATATGCTTTTCATTTAATATGCCTGACATGCGTACATCTTAGTTGAGAATGCCACTCCAACACCATTTGTATGCTATTGCTAGCAACACATATGCTCTGAATTGAATAGTTATTGTTGATTTTTGCCCGATGGAATAGATGATCTAGCATACACAACCCATTATGTAGTTTTTTTACTTCATGTTGTATGAGAAAAATACAAACAAAGGTAGCTAAAAGGTGTAGTATTGCAAAACAAAAAGGGAGTTCGAATTTGCATTAGGTGGAAAACATAAAAAACGAGCCATGTAAGGATTTCCATTGATTTGCTTAATCTAGATTAATGTTATCAAATCATTTTAAAAAATTATGTGTATGTTCATTTAAAACATATCTTATGCAGATATATTAGTTTTGGAAGAGAGAGAAAGTTCGTGTGATAATCATGAAAAATGATATGCCTCAAAGTTTATGCTCGTCAAGTGTTCACCAAATTTCAAGATTCCCTCTTGTTCTTCAACTTATATAATGTGTGTTTATGATGTTTTGCACTCTTTTACTCTACTCTCCATAGCACATCTACTTCTCTCTTTTTCATGAATATGAACAATTTTGCCATGGAGAACCTTAGTCCAAACACTTTCACTGAACTTTCATCCAACCCAAGTCTGTGTGATAAGTTCCATATCAACATTGCAATCAGTCAAGAATATACAACAAGAAGAAAGGCATTTCAAAGAGCTCTTCAATCTTGTGAAGATGGATTGCACAAAGAAGTTCAAAACACATATCGACAAATGGGCAGATGGAGATGTTTATTCAATTGATCCAAAACTAGAAGGTATCCACCTTTTCATAATCTTCATGATCTGATTAGATTTGTAGGAGATTGGGATGATGGTTTACACGGCTATTGCTAAAAGCTTTGTGAGATTTCAAAGAACTATATGTAAGACATAAACTATATGCAAAATGTACTATATCAGAGAGACTTACATTAGAGGGATCTAAAAAAAAGCGCTTGCATTTGTATTCTCAGTTAGAAGCTTTCAAACAAATGAAAGAAAATGCTATAGGATTGAGAATGCGATAAAAACAAGTAAAACGTATTTTAGATTTGATTGAAAAATCTGGCGAGAAGAAAAAGAGAATGAAAATTGTAAGGGATGTAACAAATGTGCTAGGTTTAAACATGTTGATCGATTTTGAGCATGCTCATTTTTTTAATGAAATTATGAGTCAGAATGACGTTTTGAAGCTCTTGAACCTGAATGAGAATGTATGCTTGAAACGGTTTATTTTTCAAAAACTCATGAAAGAAATGAATTTTTTGCTAAAACCATCTCAAATTTCGGAGGTTTGTAATGGAGTTGGAGAGAGTAGAAAGGGTTATAGAGCACTTTTAAACGTTTGGTGTGAATTTCAAAATTTTATTAAAGTAAAAGGCTTCGAATTCCCTAGATCTCATCTTGTAGGAAATTTTCGGCTCTGCTTGAATAAGAAAATCACATCTATATTTGGTGAATATAAACACATTCACGGTAACATGCCTTATGAGGTAGAAAAAAAACTTTACATTTCACTTACAATGCCTTTAACAATATATGGATAGATATAATAGGACTTCAGACATTCAAGGTTCAGTTCTCTGAGATAAAAGAACATGAATGTTCTAGCCTTTTGAAATTTGTAATAAAACTTGATGAATCTAAAATTATAAAACATCACAAGATGGAGAGAAGAAGTATTCCACTAATGAATAGAGCTTTCGACTATAGCCTTGGGAATCTAGATACTCCATCTCTCAAAGTACAATCAGAAATGGAGTTATGGTGGGTTGGGTGTGCTCAAGTTCCACCTGAGAATCATAAAACACTTAAGTGGTTATTTTTATAGGCAAACGTTATCAAGCAAGAACAAGCTTCTTCAGATGCACAAGAAAAGAAGGAGTCACAAAAAGTAATGCTTTCAAAGAGCTTTTTGATTGATTATCTAGAAAACAAGTACAAAGGAGCACATGCCAGATATCATAAACTATACAAATCATGTTAATAAGGACTATCACCACATGTCATTTCCTTTAGGACATATGGATTAAATACAAAAAAGAATGAGATTTCATTCCAGTTTAAAGCTATAATATTTAGAATATATTTTATAACTCTTCTAGCCAAAAAATACATATGGATGTATATACATTTTCTAAACTCATGAAATTTTTGAAATGAAATATTTATTTTTCTTTGTCTTTTGAATGAGCTTGACTCTAGAAAATCTCCTCTATATCTAAGGAACTCCTTTCTCTTGTATCTATCAATACTTTGTACATCTGAGACCTCTCCAACCCCTACCCAACCATTGCATAGCTTGAATAACAAAGGAAATATCTAGCTCTAGAAGCCTTGAGACCTAGGGCATAGCCAAAAATCCTGAATGTTGCTATTCTCTCAAGAAATAAAATCCTATATGAATTAAAGGGTAGTGAGGAAAAGCCAATGTACTTTGAAAGAGTGTTCAAAGAGAATATTGCAAAATCAAGTTCCTCACGATATTGCTTATGTACAACATAGAATAAATCTACATTCAACTTTGGAAGATAGTGAATGATTAAATGTATAACCACTTTTGCTTTTCCTTTACTCTCTATAGCTTTCCTTGTGCATTTAACTCTACGAAGATAATTGTCCTCATCCAATATAGATAACTGTGGAAACAATGATAAAGCAAGATCAAAGAGAGCAAAAAATCTTTGAATGACTCGGGACACAACTGAAGTTGTAAGGACAAACAATTTCTGAAACAAATGTAGGAGATGAATAATTCAAGCGAGTAGGCTCATCAGGAAATCTTGGATGGGTCTAATCGCTTGAATCAGTTGTTCATCAGAATCATTAAAAATCTACCATCACCTACCATCATATATTAATATTGAGGGATAAAGGCCTTTAATAAAGAGTGAATGGAGAACTAAATAGGCACGACCAATTCAAGCAAACAAGCTCATCTTAAAGGCTCGGACAAGCCTAATCGGTTGAATCTCCTGGATGAGTTCTTTCTCTTCAATCCTTATTCTTCCTTTGTCCTTGGCTACCTCTAGATATCAATATCCTCGTCCAAATGAGTAAATCCCCAAATCTTTTTGAGACTAGCCAAAATCTTCATCTATAAGGGTTGGCTTTTGTGAAATCACTCTTTCACAGCAACATGACAGAGCTTTGGACGAGTCTTTGAATGCTTTATTTGAGAGGGATAAGTGTAGGCTCAAAAATTCCTCTTTACTTTTGTTCTTCTCATTTATAGATCTCCTTCCAACTTCTTTTGATTCAGCTATAACAGCAAGGTAGTAGTCTTTGCTAATATTGAAGAGCTCTTGAATGAAATACAAAGGAACAAAATCCTTCGGAGAGATAAATTAATATGTGAGATTTGAGAGGAGTAATTTCTCTGAGATTTTCACATTTTTTGCCAGCTCTCTAATGGTAATCTCTGCTCTGAAAAAAGCAACATCAAATTTTCTAACCTCTTCTTCTTCTGCTTGGAGGTTTATCTCTTCAACAATCTCTTGGACTTGAATTTCTCAATATTCTCAAGAGAAACATCTAGGGATGCCCCTTTTTCTTCATCATGTTTCTTTTCTTCATTCTTCCCAATTGAGATGTGATCAAGCCAAATCAAAAACCCTATGCTTAAGGGTAGTAATCAGCAATGTTTTTGGTGTTCTCAACAAAGTTCTATCCTCCCTAGCAAGGGGGAAATCTTCGTTCATTTTCTAATGATTCTAGCCCTATCCAAAGGATCCTTCCCAAAAATGATTGGGTGGATATAGGTTTTGGCAGATATGATAACATCTTGAACATTCACTATCCTAATGAAGGTCTCGCATTCATCCATAAGAAATTCCTTGCTTTTCTCCATAAGTGCTTCAAAATCAAAGGTGGGATTCAAGATTCCCATTGCATCTAGAAAATGATTCACCCTCAATCCCTCTTGAACCATAAAATCTAGAAGTTTCACAAATGGAGAAACTTTAGAATCACATTCTCTTCTTCCATCTCAATAGACAACCAATACAAGCGAATAGAAGCAGTCAAAGAGAGTCAAACTCGTGTAATCGCTTGAATCCTTTGAACACAAGATTCAAGCTTAAAGTGCTTGGCTATGAAGGTAGAAATTTCTTGAAGGTTGAAAATTAGAAAAGACCAAGTAAACTGATATTTATAGGCTAAGAGAGAAAGAAACGATCACATGATATGGACCAACGAACATGTGGTCCTTGGCAAAATTGAATAAAAAAAAATTTCAATGGTCAAATGACATGGACTGTTGAAAAGTTAACATGTGGAAATGTATGTTGGGATTTGCAACGACTAGATGACATGGAAGAATCAAAATTTTCCATGTGGCAGTAATGGTCAACTCAACACAAAGACCTATTTAAGCTCCTCCCTTCATTTGCGCCATTTTTTTGTGACCTACATGCTTCCCCAACTTCCAATAGTTTTTGTGCTCCAAGCTTCTTCTACGAATTTCTATAATTCCTCTTCTTCTTGAGCTCTACTTATGTGCAAGATGATATTCTTGAGCTTGGAATATTATACATGATCGATTCAAGTGACTACTAAAATCCGAGATTATTGGATGTCCATGGACTACCAAATTTCAAAGTTGTAGAAATGCAAAATGTATGTGCAGCATGTCAATTTGGTAAATAGTTAAGGGCATGATTTCCACATGACAAGCATGTTAGTGAGAATGTACTAAAATCAGTACATACAAATGTTTGGGGTCTACTAAATACCACATCTATGGGTGGTTGTAGGTTTTATGTTACTTTCATTGATGACCATACATGCAAAGGATGGGTATATTTCATGAAAGAGAAGAGCGAGGTGTTCACTCACTTCCAGAATTTTAAAGTTATGGTGGAAAAGAAGACAGGGAAGTACATTCAGACATTAAGATCAGATGGAGGAGGTGAATGCATATCAAATGAGTTCAGTAGTTTTCTAAAAAATCATGGAATTCCGTGTTAGTTTTCATGTAGGTACACACCACAACAAAATGTTGTTGCTGAACGCAAAAATAGACATATTGCAGAAATAGCAAGAGCCTTGATGGAGAAGAAGAATATGCCTCATTGTTATTGGGAAGAAGCTGTGCATACTACTGTATACATCATGAACAGAACTCCGACTGTTGTTGTACATCAAGTTACACCTGAAGAGAAGTTTACAGGTAAAAGCCAAACTTATCACATCTGAAAGTTTTTGGTTGTATTGCATACTGCTCTATACATCATGAACAGAACCCCAACTGCTCCTGTACATCAAGTTACACCTGCAGAGAAGTTTACAGGTAAAAAGCCAAGCTTATCACATCTGAAAGATTTTCGTTGTATTGCATATGTACATGTCCCAGTTGAATTGAGGACGAAGCTTGATCCAAAAGCAGAAAAGTGTGTCTTCATTGGATACTTCCTTGAGCAAAAGGGATATAAATGTTATAACTAACTCACATGATAGGTAAAGGTGAGCAGAGATGTGGTATTTGATGAAATGTCAAGCTTCTATGCATATGCCAAAGAAGGACTAAATCTTGAAACAAATGACAAAGAAAATGCTGAAAAATCAAGTGCAGAATCTCAAGTTTTGAGTGGATCGGATGCATCACCAAGCAATAGTTCCAACTCAAATCCATGGAGTGGAAGGTTGCGTGGAAATTTTAGTACAGAAAATTCATCAAATACATCCAATAAAGGTAAAGAAAAGCTTTCTGCTAGTAGTAAAACATGTGCAGGTTTTGAAGACGTTGATGGAGATTCAAGCGGTTCAGAAAAGGGTCTTGATGAGGAACTTGGATTTCCCTTTGTGAAGACTCTAGGAGTAAGAAGGGCACATGCAGATGACACAAGGAGAAGTGACCCAGGACCAAGAAGATATGGGAGGATGCAAAATTCAGTGCAACGATTGACATATGATAGTTATATGGCTTTTCAGTGTGCCTACATGACAAAGGTAATACAAGATGCTGAACCTTCTTTCTTTGAAGATGCAATTGGAATTGCAGATTGGGAAAAAGCTATGGATGAGGAGATGGCTGCACTTATGGAAATGATACATGGAAGCTGGTTCCATTGCCACAAGGAAAGAAACCCATAGGCTGCAAATGGGTTTACAAGGTAAAGAATAATGCTGATGGTAGCATAAGTAGGTATAAAGCATGATTGGTAGCTAAAGGATATGTAGAGACATATGGTATTGATTATGAGGAAACATTCAACCCTGTAGCTAAAATGTCTACTGTCAGGACACTTGTTGCATTAGCTACAGCAAAAGGATGGAGTTTGCATTAGATGGATGTGAAGAATGTTTTCCTACATGGCGAGTTACAGGAAGAAGTATATATGGACCAGCCACAAGGATATGAAGATTCAAAGCATCGAGAATATGTTTGCAGGTTGCAAAAGGCTTTGTATGGGCTGAAGCAAGCCCCTCGTGCATGGCATGCAAGGATTGTTGATTACTTAACCAGCATTGGGTTTTCTATGTGTGATGCAGATCACTCATTATATGCAAGGAAGGTTGATGATGGCATCACTATTGTGGCTATTTATGTTGATGACCTGATTGTAGGTGGTGATAATGAAGGAAGCATCAAAGAGGTAAAGAAAATTCTTATGTGGGAATTTGACATGAAAGATCTTTGTGTGTTGCGCTATTTCTTGGGCATTGAGTTTATACATACAGAAACAGGTGTATGGATGTCGCAAAGGCAATATGCCTTGAATATGCTGCAAAAGTATGGTATGGCTGATCGGAAGCCAATTTCTATGCCATTTGATCAAAATTTGAAGTTGGACACTACATCAGGTGAAGCATTGGGAAATGCTATTATGTATAGGAAATTTGTGGGAAGTCTTATATATCTCACAATTACAAGGCTTGATCTAAGTTATACTGTTGAACTTGAAAGTTAGTTTATGCAGGTTCGTAGGAAGCCACATTTGGATGCTCTGAGGCGCACCCTACTTTATGTGAGTGCTACTTTGGATTATGCATTGTTTTATGAGGTTGGTGTAGATTTGCAAGTTTATGGATACACCGATGCCTATTCGGTTTGTAGCATTCTAGATAGAAGATCTACTAGTGGTTTTCTATCCTCACTTGGGAGTGCAGTTGTTACATGGAGCAACAAGAAGCAACCCACTATTGCTTTGTCGAGTACAAAGGCTGAGTATAGAGATGCTGCAATGGCATCATGTGAGGCAGATTTAGGTGTGGAAGTGCAAAAGCCTATCACCATTTATTGTGATAATCTTAGAAGCATATAGTCAGCACGGAACCCTATTTTCCATGCTAGAACAAAGCATATCGAGGTACATTATCACTTCATCAGAGAGAAGGTATTAGCTGGTGATATTGATCTTGTTTATGTGAGAACAGATGAGCAGGTTGTTGATATTTTCACCAAAGCACTTGGAGCTGAGGAGTTGAAGAAGTTTCGGGAGATGCTTGGATTACACGATATGGAATTGAGCTTGAGGGAGAGTGTTGAGATATCAAGTTCAACATGTGATGATCCAAGATGACACGTACGAGTTTTTTGGTTCTTTGACATGTATAGTGGTCACGCCATTATATGTCAGGATACTTCATTGAGCTTTATTAGATTTATCTACTGAGAGTGATGGCACATTTGTTCGTTGCCAGCTCACTCATTCACGGAAATTAGGTTTTTCCTTATGTACTGATCTTTATATATTGCACTTGTTGTATTCTCGTTTTTAGGTCATTCTTGTATATTCCTTTTTATGTAATAGAAGAAGAAGAAGATTGATCTTCATTGCCTCAATTTGTGTGTGCTTATCCTTGAGAATGAGAGTGTGTGTGTGAGCTCTCTTCCTTATCTTCTTCATCGTGACAGTTCTGAGCAGGTATTCTACTCTGGTAGAGGAAGAGGTAGAGGTAGAGGTTTTGGAAGTGGAAGAGGAAACACTAATCAAGACCAAGTTCAACATCAAAATCATGTAGGAGGAAGAGGACAATTTCAAGGCAGGGGAGTCAAAGAGGTCGCAAAAATTTTCAAAGAAATGATTCAACTAATGATAGTAAAGGATGTTGGAATTGTGGTAAAGTTGGACACTTTGAACGTGATTGCAGGTTGAAGAATCCAAATAACAAAAGGCAGTAAGACAACTGTGCATCCACAAGTGTAGATGATTCTGAGAAGCTGTTCATGGTTCAACATCACATGATGAATACGATGTCTGCTGGTGTTTCAAAATCGAATGATAATGTGTGGTATGTTGATTCAGGTTCTTCGAATCACATGACCAATCATTCGAAATGGTTAAGTACTTTGCAAAAATTGTCAGTTCCTAGATATGTTGAAAGAGGTGATGACACATCACGCCCTATCTAGCATGCAACAAATATAGCATTGTCTATGGAGGATGGGAAGGTAAAACGCCTTGCAGATGTGTTGCATGTTCCAAATATAACAAAGAATTTGGTTTCTCTTGGACAATGGTTGACCAGGGATTTACAAGTCAAGTTGAATGTTGATGGGTTATATGTAGAAGAATACAAATGGGATGTAAGGTAGATTTCCAAAGGAAACAAAGTGTGTTGGATGTTCACCTTAAATGTGAAAATTCCTAAAATGAATGCATCCATGTTTGCAAAAGGTGCAGGAGTTATTGCTGATATAGAGGTGTGGCATAAATGGATTGGACATCCAAACTTGCAAAGGCTGAAATTGACGCAGTCAGGAGATTTTCCATGGACTACCAAATTTCAAAGTTGTAGAGATGCAAAAGGTATGTGTAGCATGTCAATGTGGTAAACAGTCCAGAACATCGTTTTTGCATGACAGGCATGTTAGGGACAATGTGCTAGAAATAGTACATACAGATGTTTGGGGTCCTGCAAAGACCACATCTATGGGCGGTTCTAGGTTTTATGTTACTTTCATTGATGACCATACACAGAAAGTGTGGGTATATTTCATGAAAGAGAAGAGTGAGGTGATCACTCATTTCCAAAATTTTAAAGCGATGGTGGAAAAGTAGACAACAAAGTATATTCAAACATTAAGGTCCAATGGAGGAGGTGAATACATGTCAAATTAGTTCAGCAACTTTATTAAAAGTCATGGAATTCGACGTTAGTTTTCATGTAGGTACATACCACAACAGAATGGTGTTGTTGAATGCAAAAATAGACATATTGTAGAAATAGCAAGAGCCTTGATGGCTGAGAAGAATATGCCTCATTGTTACTGTGTAGAAGCTAGGCATATGGTTGTATACATCATGAACAGAACTCCAAATGCTGTTTTACATCAAGTTACACCTAAAGAGAAGTTTACAGGTAAAAAGCCAAACTTATCACATCTGAAAGTCTTTGGATATATTGCATATGTACATGTTCCAAATGAGTTGAAGCTTGATCCAAAAGTAGAAAAATGTGTCTTCATTGGATACTCCCTTGAGCAAAAGGGATATAAGTGTTATAACCCACTCACACGCCAGATGAAGGTGAGCAGAGATGTGGTATTTGATGAAATGTCAACCTTCTATGCAGATGCCAAAGATGGGCTTAATCTCGAATCAAATGAGAAAGGAAATGCTGAAAAATCAAGTGTAGAATCTCAAGTTTTGAGTGGACCGGGTGCATCACCAAGCAATAGTTCCAACTCAAATCCATGGAGTGAAAGATTATGTGGAAATTTCATTCCAACAAATTCATCGAATACATCCAAGAAAGGTAAAGAAAAGCTTTCTGCTAGTCATAAAACATGTGCAGGTTTTGAAGACGTTGATGGAGATTCAAGCAGTTCAGAAAAGAGTCTTGATGAGGAACTTGGATTGCCCTCTATGAATACTCCAGGAGTAAGAGAAGGACATGCAAATGATACAAGGAGAAGTGATCGAGGACCAAGAAGATCTAGGAGGATACGAAAGTATGATAGTTACATGGTTTGTCATTGTGCCTACATGACAAAGGTAATACAAGATGCTGAACCTTCTTGTTTTGAAGATGCAATCGGAAATGCAGATTGGGAAAAAGCTATGGATGAGGAGATGGTTGCACTTTATGGAAACGATACATGGAAGCTGGTTCCATTGCCAAGAGGAAAGAAACCCATAGGTTGCAAGTTGGTTTACAAGGTAAAGCACAACGTTGATGGTAGGATAAGCATGTATAAAGCACCTTTGGTAGCAAAAGGATATGCACAAACTTATGGTATTGATTATGAGGAAAGATTCAGTCTTGTAGCTAGAATATCTACTATCAGAACACTTGTTGCATAAGCTACAAAAAAAGGATGGACTTTGCATCAGATGGATGTGAAGAATGCTTTCTTACATGGTGAGTTACAGGAAGAAGTACACATGGACCAGCGACAAGGATATGAAGATTCAAAGCATCTAGAATATGTTTGTAGATTGCAAAAGGCTTTGTATGGGCTAAAGCAAGCTCCTCATGCATGGCATACAAGGGTTGCTGATTACTTAACAACCATTGGGTTTTCTATGTGTGATGCAGATCATCACTATATGCAAGGAAGGGTGATGATGGCATCACAATTGTGGCTATCTACGTTGACGACTTGATTGTAGGTGGTGATAATGAAGAAGGCATCAAAGAGATAAAAGAACTTCTTATGCAGGAATTTGACATGAAAGATCTTGGTGTGTTGCGCTACTTCTTGGGCATTGAGTTTATACATACAAAAACAGGTATATGGATGTCGCAAAGGCAATATGCCTTGAATATGCTGCAAAAGTATGGTATGGTAGATTGTAATCCAATTTCTATGCCATTAGATCAGAATTTGAAGTTGGATACTACATTAGATTAGGTGAAGCATTGGAAAAATGCTACTATGTACACGAAAATTGTGGGAAGTCTTATATATCTCACAATTACAAGACCTCATTTAAGCTATACTGTTGGACTTGAAAGTCAGTTTATGCAGGTTCCTAGGAAGCCACATTTTGATGCAATGAGGCGCACTCTACGTTATGTAAGTGCTACTTTGGTTTATGCATTGTTTTATGAAGCTGGTGTAGATTTGCAGGTTCATGGATACACTGATGCAGATTGGGCTAGTAGCATTCCAGATAGAAGATCTACTAGTGGCTTTCTATTCTCACTTGGGAGTGCAGCTATTACATGGAGCAACAAGAAGCAACCCACTGTTGCTCAGTCGAGTACAGAGGCTGATTATAGAGGTGCTGCAATGCAAGCATGTGAGGCATCATGGCTAGAGATGCTACTCACAGATTTAGGTGTGGAAGTGCAAAAGCCTATCACTATCTATTGTAATAATCTTATCAGTATACAATTAGCATGGAACACTGTTTTTCATGCTAGAACAAAGCATATCAAAGTACATTATCACTTCATCAGAGAGAAGGTATTAGCAAGTCATATTGATCTTAATTATGTGAGAATTGATGGGAAGGTTTCTGATATTTTCACTAAAGCACTAGAGGACATGACGCTGAGCTTGAGGGGGAGTGTTGAGATATCAAGCTCAACATGTGATGATCCAGGATGACACGTATCCGTTTTTCATTTCTCGGACATGTATAGTGGTCACGTCGGTATATGTCAGGGACACTTCATTGAGCTTTATTAGATTTATCTACCGAGAGTGATGGCCCATTTGTTTCTTGCTAACTCAATCATTTGCAAACATTAGGTTTTTCCTTATGTACTCGTCTTTATATATTGCAGTAGTTGTATTCTTGTTTTTTAGGTCATTCTTGTACATTCCTTTTTATGTAATAGAAGAAGAAGAAGAAGACCATTCTTCATTGCCTCAATCTGAGTGTGTGCTTCTCTTTTATTGTGAGAATGTGTGTGTGAGCTCTCTTCCTTATCTCCTTTCTCATGACATAGTGGGTAGTCGTGTCACAGAGTTCGATGTAAGTAGAGTGATGCTGGCGAATAGTGTGGCACTGTGATTCTTGTCACACAGCCATGCACTCAAGTCACTAAGTGGCAATGGAAGTGAATGCAGTAGAAGAAGTCTAGGTAGATTGAGAAAGCTCACCTCATGAGAGAAAGACATATTTATGAAGATCAATGGCATGGAAAAATGCTTGCTTCCAATCCCATTCTTGAAATGCCTTGGTAGAGAATGTCGAGAATTCGCCCATCTAGCTATGTAAGTTCTGATGAACATATCACAAAACTTGCATCCAGATTCCAAAGCAGAGAAGGTGAAGACCTCTGGACAGAGAAGTATGGACCTAAGACATTTGAAATTCTGGGCAATGAATCATCACCTGTGTTTTTCTCCTTCTAATCTGAATTCTCGAGAATGATAAAGAGATACAAAAGAATCTACTCGATAGAGGCAATATGAGCAAGGCAATGGGCTACCTCCATTCTCTCAATCATCAAAGTTTGTGCAACCTGCAAAATCTAGTTGTATTCTACATTTAGAGCCTTGTGTAAGAGCTAGATCAACCTAATATGGTTTCAACAATGTGCAAGGCAAAATTAAATACCCCCTAGTCATCTTGTATGGGGAATCTTAATCAGCATATTTATACAAACCCAATGCAACATAACAAGTCCAATTTCATATATGCTTCCACACAAAACCCAATTAGGTTCATACTCACCCAATGTGGTAGATCAAATCCCAAGTGGTAAATCAAACCCAATGTAGTAATACATCTCCAATGAGGTAGCCTAATATGGCACACTAAATATCCCATTGTAAATGCCCAATGTAGCATTCAAACTTGTTTTCCTATGCTAAGAAAAAGGCGGGGAATTGAAGCCTCTTTTGTCACTATGTGTTAGAAATCTGGTATGATTAGATAACTTCCCTTTTTGGCAGTGACCCTTTTGTCAGGGCACTTTTGAGAAACCCATGTGCATCACCTAACTCCTTGACCTTCAATCAATGCCCAAGGAATAAGCCTAATTATATGTATCAACACTTTGATTGAGAATAATAGAGGCACATCATATTTACTTATCCGTGTGAACTCTCTCTGTATCTCCGCTCTGCCATAGCTTCTCTTGGTGATTCATCATATAATTGAAAAACATCTACAACGTGTTGCAACGCAGTATAAATGGTGAACTGAAGGAAAGGAATGCCAAGCCTCAGGGCAAACGCCATGAATGATAGGGGATTCACAAAGAATGATAGAAGACAATGTATGTGTGTGTGTGTGTGTACACACGCGTATGCACAAAGCACGATTGATAATAAAGAAAAGAAATACTATGAAGGCGCATAAGCAGCTTAATGCAGGAAAAGTTTATGGATGAAGTTTTGCAGAGATAGAGATGACTCTTCCTAAAAACCTTTGCGTCGAACATTCCATGTAAGGTTGTCATGGCTGACGAGTGCTAGCAATAACATAGTTGTCTGGATCACAGAAAATTCCTGATTTTCCTTTACAAGCTGAACTCGCGCTATCTTTTTGTTTCCGCGTTGCATGTCTCAAGGACATTCAAAAGCGGTAAAATGGGTAGCAAAAACTTCGATTTTTATTGCATAGGGAGAAGACATTTATAAGTTGTTGATCTGTAGAAATACAAAGGATTTTCAATGAAACTTTCAGCATTGATGGGAGACTGATTGAGGATTTGTAGTTATAGCTCTCATTACATATGTTTGCGAGTTTTTGAAAGCATGGATTTCCATTGTAGCTACTAATTCCTGTATAGATCACTCTAAAGAACAGTAGATATGGATGGAGCTTCCGTCATATTTATTAGTAGCAGATTTGAAGTCATGTTTTATTTCCACATTGAGCAGAGGATTAATTTAAAGAATTTATAGCTTCTGATTTATATATGGAACTACATTTTATAACTTTTTCCCCATAATTTTGCACGTCTTTAATATAAATAGCTTCCATTATGTGGGACATATATACGTACAAGGAGCTGTAAGGATAGTGGAGAATAACTTGTGGTCATTTGGATGATTTCATCTAATATATGGTCTCTTCTTGAATGATATAAATAGTTTTCAAGAACGTTTGTTGAAGTAGATTGAAGTGGATGTTGTAATCTATTAGTCTTAGATACTCGAAAGAAGATTTGCTGGAAACTTCTAAGATAAACAAGTTCCATGGTGCTTGAAGCTCTACCTAATCGCCTATTCCACTCTCCTCAGCTAGAACCAAAAATAAAATTTCATAAGGAGTACTTTAAATGCATGAGGATTAAGATAGCATGGTATGGTGGTGAACACATTGGATACCCCTCTAGATGTGTGATTTGTAATCTCAACTTTCAAGCTGTCATGCGCTGCAAGTGAAGGGCTGCAAACATGAAAACCACGTGCTGTTGGCACTTTCTGAAAGCATAGCATATTTGGGTCACCTTTATCAAGAGCATGAGACTTGCTCCATTTACTGTTATTCTTGCTCTTCCATTGACCACACAGTCGTCATCGTCGTCCTCCTCCCACACAAACCTATTGAGTACAATCCAAATCAACAGGGATTGGCCACTTGCGCATCTCCATCTTTACATAAAGTAAAACGTGTCACCTGAAATTGTTGTTCTTTCTCATGGGCAAGCTTTGCAGTTTGGAAAGCTTAAGTTCTTTTCGATAATTAATCTTTCGTAAAGGAAAAAAAAAAAACAAATCTTATTTCGAAGTATCAAAAAAAATAGAGAATTTCGTGGTATATAGTTGAAGGCGTGAATGGCTTGCTAACAAACCCATGCATTCTATGTTCTGCATCATTTGTGCCTAAGCAAGTCATCTGACGCAACATATGATGAGCTCATTGCGGTATGAACAAACCAAAAGCCTCCATGGACTGTATGTACAACGTAAGTAGACGTCAAATGCACAGTTTTTACGACCAGACCTTCCACAGCAGTCAGCACATGCAAACCATAAATCGTTGTACTCTCCACCGGACTCGTTTGAAATGCATACATACACATCGTTATCTGCATGGATCCCTTAGTACAGAGAGTTGATATGTCTCATGCTCTTGCTCCCGAAAGAAAACTAGAGAGATAAGATGCACACGGCTAGAGAAGCCTAGACACACTATGAGCTGGAATAGGCTAGACTTGGAAGCCCAATCTATAGTCTCTGAACTAAAGAATGAGAATGACTTTCCATAGCACAAACACGATATAGTGAAAGATGTGTCTGAAGAACATTGGAGGTGTATCAATCTGTTCAACCTGTCTTTGTCTCTCTCGATCTGCCAGTCACAATTGTGTAGAAATCATGCAAACATGGCCTCTAGGTTTCACATATGTCCATGTGGAAAATGCATGTCTTGATGTTGTGTAGGGGATTCACCACACTCTTAAGCACCTATTTGCATTCTCATTACACCTTACAGTATCTTCTATGAAACTATACCAAGTCTGAAGTCAAGAGGAAACACCACAATTTGAGTGCTTCTCTGGAATAATTGGAACCAAGAATGCAAATAAGGTTATCAGTCTCTCACAAACCCAGCCAATACATAGTTGAGCAAAGTCTAAAGCTGGAGAGAAAGACTTAAAGTGTCAATGTCTAATATGTTCAAGTGCAAGGAAAAATGTGTTCACGTGCAAGGAAAAATATATTTGAGCGTGTTGCTTACGTTTATGTACAACTTCTCTCTCTCTCTCTCTCTCTCTCTCTCTCTCTCTCTCTCTCTCTCTCTCTCTCTCTCTCTCTCTCTCTCTCTCTCTCCACGCGCCTCTCTCTATCAAACACTAGTTCAACACTTAGTTTCAATACATAACCAACAAAAGCATTATAGGGACTACACAGTACGAACCCAAGTTAGGTCAGTGGCAAGTTCTTGGAGATTTCCTTGAAACATAAAGTTTGAATGGCTACAAAAACTTTAGCCATCTATAGAAAATTATAACAAAAAATTCCGTCACAGTTGACTAATGTATATCTGCTCACTTCCTACGACTGGTGCAAGATAATGTCATTTAAAAATTAAATTATTCAACTCATATATTGCTCAATTTTCGCAACCCTTAGGGCACACAGACCTCAGCAATATCACAAATTATCTGCTTGAGCAAGGTTTTAAATTACCGAACTGCTCAACTGCTGTACAAAATGATGAATGTTACGAAATTTAGATGGCATTGCGTTGGATCTCACTCCCTCCTGCTAAACTTCCTTTCACTGTATGTCGTTTTCCATGAAGCTTTGTACGATTGCCTTTTCTTCTTTAACACTTGTATATTTCATCCCAGAGTGCCGTAATGTGGGTGTCATAAACACAATTCAGAAGGCGGAAAATAAAGGTTTGATTACCATTTCGATATTCATAACGATGCTCCAAGCGGGATGTAAAATAATTTCTTAAGCAATGGCTAACAAAAATATGAGTTGAATATTGTACTAGAGTCATAGAGACCAAAAAGGGCTCATCAAGGTACATTTAACATTCAGGAAATCTTAGATATTTTGGAAGGCATGGATCACGTTAAAGAGAATGATCCAGACTTCACCTTCTTGAAGATCAATGTAGACAAAGCATACAATAGATTGGAGTGAGGTTCCATCATTTTATTCCTAAGGACCTCGAAATGGATTATTGTTTCGCAAAAATGGGTTATTGATTTAACCTTTCATGAAAAGGCTTTATCCTATGATTAATAGCAATAACAAAATTCTCCATTGTCCTTGATCCTTCTATATGGAAAGGTTTTGCCAAGATACCGCTTAGGTTCATGATGGTTGTGGATGTTCTTAGCTGCTTGTTGGAGGCTCGAGTTCTAAGAGACACCATTAGAGGTAGCTCCTTTCTTACTGGCCTAGACCAAATAACTCTTTGAAAGCTCATTGATGACACCAACACACTCATCCAAAATCTCTTACATGTATAGTGGTCACATCTGTATATGTGAGGGATACGTTAGTGAGCTTTACAAAATTCATCTAGCAAGAGTGATGGCACATTTGTTTCTTGCCATCTCACTCATTTTTAGACATTAGGGGAATTGTAGTGCCAACGAGTTAAGAGCATATAAAGAATTGAATGAACCAGCACTGAAGGTAATATATTAGTTGACTGTAGCATACAACATAGCATGATTGGGCACATAAAGTATGCCAAAACACCAAAAGAGCATAAAAATTGCAACTCAAGAACAAGCTGCATACATCGGAGAAAAAGAGCATGTCGGTAAGTGGCTACACCTTGAAAAAGAAAAGCATATGAGTCACTTGCATCTTTTGGCATGAATGTAGATAATGGTGATAAGGTGGAAGTGTGCCTTTGTGGTTTAGGAGCTGCATATAAGCAGTTCAAAACTTCTATTCAAACAAAGAAAATTATTCTAAATTTTGTTGATCTACGTTGACAATCAAAGAAAAAAATATTTTTGAGTACTTGAAATCCCAAGGAAAACCTAGTTTTGAGCAAGTATTCTACTCTCATAGAGGAAGGGGTAGAGGTACAGGTTTTGCAAGTGGAAGAGGAAACAGTAATGAAGACCAAGGTCAACATTAGAATCATGTAGGAGGTAGAGGATAGTTCTGTGGGGGGGGGGGGGGGGAGCCAAAGAGGTTGTAGAAATTTCCAAAGAAATAATTCCAGTAATGACAATAAAGAATGTTGGAATTTGTGGTAAACTTGGTCCTTTTGAATGTGATTGCACGTTGAAGAATCAAAATAACAAAAGCAATAAAACAACTATGCATCAATGAGTGCAGATGATTCGGAGAAGCTCTTCATGGTCCAACATCACGTAATGAATATGATGCCTATTGATGTTTCAAAATCAAATGGTAATGTTTGGTATGTTGATTCAGGTGCTTCAAATCATATGACGAGTCATGCATAATGGTTTAGTAGTTTGCAAAAATTTCCAATTCGTAGATATGTTGAAACAAGTGATGACACATCATATCCTATCAAGCATATAGGAAACATAACACTATCTATGGATGAAAGGAAGGTAAAAGATCTTGATCATGTGCTACATGTTCCAAATATAACAAAGAATATAGTTTGTGTTGGAAAAATGGTTGACCACATATTACACGTCAAGTTCAATGCTGATGGTTTATATGTACAAGAGTAAAATAAAAATGGAAGGTTGGTCACCAAAGGAACCAAAGTTGGTAGGATGTTACCTTGAATGTGAAAATTCCAAAAATGAATGCACCCATGTTTAAAAAAGGTGCACATGTTATTGCTAATATAGAGATTTTGCACAAGCAAATTGGACATGCAAATTTGTAGAGGCTTAAATTGACGCATCAAAAGATCTTGTCAATGGATTACCAATTTCAAGGTTGGAGAGATGCTAAAGGTATGAGAAACCATCGAATTCGGTAAATAATCAAGGGCATCATTTTTGCATCACAAGCATGTTAGTGAGAATGTGCTAGAAATAGTACATACAAATGTTTGGGGTCCTACAAAGACCACATATATGGGAGGATGTAGGTTTTATGTCACTTTCATTGATGACCATACACGAAAAGTATGGGTATATTTCATGAAAGAGACGAGTGAGTGTTCACTCAATTTTAGAATTTCAAGGCTATGGCGCAAAAGCAAATAGGAAGGTATATTCAAACATTGAGATATGATGCAAGAGGTGAATACATGTCAAATGAGTTTAGTAGCTTTCATTGGGTACTTCCTTGAGCAAAAAGGATATAAATGTCATAATCCACTCACATTAGAGGTGAAGGTAAGTAGAGATGTGACGTTTCATAAAATATCAAGCTTCTATGTAGATGCCAATGAAGGACTTTATCTTGACTCAAATGACAAACGAAATGCTGAAAACTTAAGTGCAAAATTTCACATTTTGAGTGGACCTGATGTGTCACCAAGCAATAGTTCCAACTCAAATCCATGGAGTGGAAGATTGCACGGAAATTTCAGTCTAGCAAATTCATCAACTACATCCAAGAAAGGTGAAGAAAAGATTTTTGTTGGTAGTAAAACATCTATAGGTTTTGAAGACATTGATGGAGATTGAAGTGGTTCAGAAAAGAGCCTTGATGAGGAACTTGGATTGCTCTCTGTGAAGACTTGAGTAGTAAGAAAAGCACATGCAAATGACACAAGGAGAAGTGACCCAACACCAAGAAGATTTGGGAGGATGTAGAATTCAGTGCAATGATTGATGTATGATAGTAACATGGCTCATCATTGTGCCTACATGACCAAGGTAACTCAAGATGTTGAACCTTCTTCTTTTGAAGATGCAATTGGAAATATAGATTGGGAGAAAGTTGTGGACAAGGAGATGGCTGCACTTTATGGAAATGAGACGTGGAAGCTAGTTCCATTGCCATAAGGAAAGAAACCTGAAGGTTGCAAGTGGGTTTACAAGGTAAAGCACAATTGATTATGAGGAAACGTTCAGCTTTGTAGCTGAAATGTGTACTATTGCAATTGTTGCATTAGCTATAGCAAAAGGATGGACCTTGCATGAAATGGATGTGAAGAATGCTTTCTTACATGGTGAGTTGTAGGGGGACGTATACACAGACTTGCCACAAGCATATGAGGAGTCAAAGCACCCAAAATATGTTTGTAGGTTGCAAAAGGCTTTGTATGGGCTCAACAAGTTCTTTGGCTTTGCATGCAAGGATTTTTTATTACTTAATTACCATTGGATTTACTATGTGTGATACATATCATTCGTTATATGTAAGGAAGGGTGATCATGAGAGGACGATTGTGGCTATTTATGTTGATCACTTGATTATAGGTGGTGATAATGAAGAAAATGTTAAAGAGGTAAAGGAACACCTTATGTGATAATTTCACAAAAAAACTTGGAGCTAAGAAGCTGAAGAGGTTTCGAAAGATGCTTGGATTACAAGACATGACATTGAGCTTGAGGAGCAGTGTTGAGATATCAAGTTGATCATGTGATCATCAAGGATGAAACGTATCACTTTTTCATTTCTTTGACATGTATGGTGGTCACACCGGCATATGTAAAGGATACTTTAGTGAACTTTAGTAGATTCATCTATCAAGAGTGATGGCACATTTCTTTCTTGATACCTCCCTCATTCGCGAACATTAGGATTTTCCTTATGTATTGCTCTATATGTATTGCACTAGTTGTATTGTTGTATTAGGTCATTCTTGTATATTCTCTTTATGTAATAGAACAAGAAGGAGAAGAAGATCATTCTTTCTTGTCTCATTGTATGTGTGCTCCTCTTTGAGAGTGAGAGTGTAAGAGTGAGCTCTCTTCCTTATCTCCTTTCTTGTGAAACTCAGGCATGGATCTTCTCAAACATGAGGCATCTCTAAAACCCTTATGTTATTCGAGATCCTCACACAAGAAATATTCATAGGATTTAGGAGGATATCCAATACCCTCACAAGGATAAGAGATGGTTAGGGATCCTTAGTGTGTCAACATTAAGGAGCAAATTGGCCTCTAATTCGATGATCAAGCTGTGGACCAAGCAATAATAATGCTAGGCCTAAATTTTATTCAAGAACATGAATCAAATAGCTTTGGTGATCTTCTCTTGTTGAAAAGACTTGGACATCATTATGCTTCTATTTATGTCCCTTAGAGTCTTTGTTTAAGGCTAAGAAGTGATAGTGTGTATTTGGAAAGCTTAGAATATCAATTAGAGATATTTTCAACTCAAACCTAACTAGAATTGGGTGGTTGCCAAATTGGATAAAATCACTCCATGAAGTTCCTTGTAGGTCATGTGCCTGCCCTAGGAAACAAATTTTTTGAGAGCCAAGAAAGTATAGTCCAAGGGATTTCACTCTTGAAATCAACTATAGAACTACAATTAACACCGAAGGATCATACAAGAGAACATAGATATTGGGCTCACACTAGAATATAAAGATTAGTGAAAATGAATTGAAGATTAGGACAATGAAGATTTATATCTCCTACACTTTAGAGGACCATCCACACCCTAGGGGTATTCCCTCAGAGAATGACAATTGTCTCAAAGACATCTCAAAATCTGTACCAAAGAATATATATATATATATATATATATATATATATATATATATATATATATATATATATATATATATATATATATATATATATATATATATATATATATATATATATATATATATATATATATATATATATATATATGTGTGCGTGTGTGTGTGTGTGTCGATATATTTAGGTAGTGATGTGTGTGAACACACTAGGACCTCCGGGGCGCTTTTTTCCCTGTTTGGGAGGTCTTTTCCCCCAGCTTGTATATATGCCTATTGCCCTAATGGGCTACTTATCTTTGTACATTCTCTAGTAATACATTCAGTATTGTGTGTTGAGCTCCAAGCTTCTTCTTCTTCCTTGTGTTGTTCCCGTGCTTCCGCAGACGTCTAACTCCAACAATTGGTATCAGAGCAGGTCACTACTTCATCTAGGGTGTCCTCGACACTCCTCCGGTTGCAGTCTTAGATTCACACAAAATTTGGTGAGCATACTCAGGGTGTTTCAGAGATCAAAACAGCTTCGCTATGTGGTGCCGAAATCGTGATCTGAGCTCGTTTCGGCCTTTCTTAGTAGTGTTGAGTCTCATTAGCATATCCTCTATAAGAGGTTCATGATATAACTTGACTCGACAACCACTTATATAATTTGGTAAGATATCACCTTCTAAAGTGGCCAATTGAACCGCACAGCTAGTGGAAATTCGATTAATGATCATGGGTCCATATCCTCTTTTTTCCAATTTGTGGGCATGTTGCTTTAGCGTATAAACCAGCACTAGATCTCCTTCTATCAATCCTTTATCCTTTATATGGTCATCAAAGTATGCCTTTTGTCGTTTCTTTGCAGCATAGATGCCTGCTGCTGCTTGGAGCCTCGTCTCACCTAAACGTTCTAGATCAAAGATCCTAGAGGACAACTCATGTCCATTCCACTCATGCTCTTGTTCTACTTTCAAAGCTGGTATTAGGAAATCTAATGGTAGCACAACATTTTGTCCAAAGACCATATGAAATGGGGTGGCATTGAGTACTGTTTTGTAGGCAACTCGGTAAGCCCAAACATCATGATAAAGTTGTTTGTCCCAATTAGAGCGTGTATTATTTACCAATTTTGTCAACACATTACATAGGATCTTATTTGTGCTCTCGGCTTGTTCGTTAGCTTGTGGGTCATAGGGTGCGAACTTCTTATGTATCACCAAGAATTCTTGAAAAAGGTTGTCAATGACTTCATTCAAGAAGTGCGTACCTCTATCACTGACGAACTCTATTGGTAACCCGTATCTAGCGAGCACGTTCTCAAATAAGAACTTAGCCATTGTTTGAGCATTATTCTTTGTTGTGGCTTTTACTTCCACCCACTTTGTAAGGTAATGTGTGGCTACAATAATGTACTCTGCATGGGAGTTTCTTGCTGGGGGGTTAATGGGACCTACAAAGTCTATACCCCACTTCGAGAATGCACGTCCTCCCATCATTGGTCTCAAAGGCATCTCATCTTTTCTTATCGGATATTGTGCATGTTGGCATGTGTCACATTTCTTCACATAGGTATGTGCATCCATATGAAGAGTGGGCCACCAAAGTCCTGAGAATAGAATAGTCTTAATTACTCGGTCAGGACCAAAGTGTCCACCTGCAACACTACTATGTGCAGTTTCTAAGACTTTCAAGTAGTCTGATTCATGAACGCACAATCTTAGATATCCATCTTTTCCTCTTCTGTATAGGTTGTCTCCAATTAAGTCATAGTCTTTAGCCTCTTGCTCCCTGCTTCGTCTTCTTGCTAGACTAGCCTCATTCGGTAGTGTTCCTGATTTCATAAATTCTACCAATGGAGCGCTCCAATCTGGAATTAGTGACACATGATAAAGGGTGGAATGCTCCACTGGGGGGTCTCACTTGACATACTGGAAAATTCTTGATCCACTCATGAATTTCTTTGTTCATGCTAGGCCAATACACTCCTAAACGTTTAAGATTTTGCAATGTTCACTGTTTAGAATAGTGATTTCCTAGCAATCCTTCATGGGCTTGTTGCAACCAACTGCTATGCTCATCCTCCTCAACACAACAAGCTAATACACCCTCTGTGCCTTGTTTGTACATGCTTGCTACCAATATTTGATATTTTTGCGATTTTACAATTTCATCTTTGTTTGTTTTTACATTCTTATTTGCAGGTCCAAAGGTTAGGAGTGGTACCAACTTATTTGCACATTTAGGTACAACTTCTAAATTGAGCAGATAAGCGTCAGGCAGTTCATCAGACACTCCTTGAGGTGGCTCTCCTGAAGTGATGCGCGAAAGGTGATCTGCCCTAAGGTGGGTCCTACCTTTCCTAACAACCACTTCAAAGTCATATTCCATTAGTAGGGGAAATCATCTTACTAAGCGTCATGTATTGCAAGGTTTATTGACCAAATATAGTAAAGCTTGATGATCAGGGAAAAACTTGAACTTGTTAGCGAATAAATAGTGTCTAAACTTCTTCACAACATATACCATGCCCAAACCTTCTCGCTCAGTTGTGGTATAGTTTCGTTCAGCTTCGTTCAACTGTCTGTTAGCATATGCGATGGGAAACTGTAGATTTCCTTCACCGTTGGGTTGTGCAAGCACACATCCTATTGCATGATTGGATGCATCCACATGGACATGGAATGGTTTATTCCAATCTGGAGTGGTTAGTATTGGTGCTGTGCACAAGCGTCTCTTTAGCTTATTGAAGGAATTCTCGCATTTGTGAGTCCACTCAAAATTTGTCAAGAGAGCATAAAGAGGTTAAGCTATGATTGCATACATGTGGATAAACCTATGGTAATATCCACAAATGGCCCATAAAGGCTTGTAACTCTTTAACATTCCTTTGTCTTGGTAGCTCTGCTATGGCTCTTCATCTGTGGATATTCCGTTCTTAGAAACAATGTGACCTAAGATTTTACCTTGTGGTACCATGAACACACACTTCTCTGGGTTCAAACACACTCCATATTCTCTACACTTTTTGAATATTTGTCTGAGCTCAGGGATGTGGTATCTTCTTTGTTGGGAATGAGCACATAAATCATCCACATATACTTCTAAGCTCTTTCGCAAGAACTCTTTGAAGACATGACACATGAGCCTTTGGAATGTTGCGGGTGCATTTGTGAGCCCAAATGGCATCACACAAAATGCAAAGATTCCCAACTCTGTGGCAAAAGCTGTTTTGTGTTGATCTTCTGGGGCAATGGCTACTTGGTTGTAAACTCAAAATCCATCAAGGAAGCTATAAACTTCCTTGCTTGCAATAAGCTCCAATAAATGTTCAGTGATTGGGAGCGGATAACTATCTCTGATCGTAGCAGAATTAAATTTTTTAAGGTTAATACACACTCGCAACTTTCCATTCTTCTTTGGCACCACTACAATGGGAGAGACCCATTCAGTATGCTCAATTTCATAGATGAATCCAGCTTCAATCAAGCTGTCGATTTCTTCTTTTATTTTGGCCGCATAAGTGTCATTATATGTGTAGGGCTTTTGTTTGGTGGGTTTGGCATCTCCAGTCATGGGGATAGTGTGAGAGCAAATTTTCGGATCTACTCCCTTCAAATCTCAATAGTGCTACACAAACACGTCCCTATATTCCCTTAATAGAGCTACAAGCTCTACTTCTTCTTTTGCACTTAGGTCATCTCCTATGTACGTACATCTCTCTTCGTTCTCTTCAATGGTCACTATAATCTTTTTGGTCTTTTCCTTATTGTCATATGCTTCTCCTATAATGGCCTCTCTCTTAGGCATTTGTACCAAAATTTTTCGAGTCTTCCACTTCGTATTTCTTAAAATTTTCTAGTACTTCGAACAATGATTCCCCCTCTTCTTGTTTCACTACTCTTCGTTTCTTTTTCTTTTGACCTCCCTCACTTCCTTCCTTCGAATTCACAGTTTTAATGCTTGTGAGAGGCTCTTCTTCTTTTTTATTCAATACTCCTACATCTTCTAGATAGTGTTCTTTCGAGTTAAAGTAAGTATCCACCACAATGGATTCTAGATCATCGTCATTCTCTTCTTCTTCTATGACCTCACTAGGATCACACTCTTCCAACAAGGGTTGATACATGAACACGGAAATATCATACCCCTCCTCATCAAAATGAGGTGTCCATTGTTCTTCATTGACTGCAATGTCCATGGTAGCTAAGATTTCTGCCGAGCCATGAGGCTCAAATTCCTCATCTAGAAATATCATTGGTGTATAGGCTAGGTCTTTAATTGGTCTATCTCCTGGAGGAGCTCCTTCTTCTCTTGCTTTTAGGCGCTTTTCCTCTTCCTCTACGGCCTTGCACATCCACAAGTGAGTATCTTCATGCAGCCATGATGGATCAGGTGAACTTCAAGAATGCACAGAGATTGAATCTTCTTTTGCTTTGTGAAGAGGATTCCACTGTAGGGGTGGTACATCTCTGAAGGTGTAATCCTTCAAGTTGAACTTGGTTGTGGCCCCTAAGTGTTGTAAGTACAAGGAGTTGGTTCCCCAATCCTGTACTATTTGCAATTGTCGTAGGAAGGATCTTCCTAGGATCATCTCGTAGACATTATTCTTTTCAAAGTCACATATAGCAATCGTATGCTCAAACTCTACACCACATGTGGTTAGAGTTATCCCTTTGAGCAATCCTAGAGGTCTTTCAAAATGACTGTCGGCCATTTGAAGCTTCATTCTAGTTGGTCTTAATGTGGGCTTGCCCCATTGCTTCCACAAGGAGGTGGTCACAATAGCAACACCAGCACCTGAATCTACGGTTGCTTTGGTTGTGTAACCCTGGTAGGTGATCGGAAGATAAGTATTACCTTCTTCACCTTCGCTCATGTCTCCTATTTTATCGAGAGGTATCTCTGGAACTTTTTGCTTAGAGCCTATTTTTGGCATTGTGGAATCAAGTTCTGGAACCTGATCCTTCACATGATTCCATAGCTTAGGTTTTGCTTTGAGTAGCTCTTCTACAGTGAGATGACATTGGATCTTAGTGTTCTTCACGACATCAGTGTTCCTTGGAACCAGTGAGTCTTCGTTTCTTACTAGTATTGTGGGAGCTCTAATCTCAAGAGATTTAGATTCCCATGGGCTTGTGAATTGTAGCAACTCTTGTAAATAATTAGATTCAAAATCTAACCTTTCATCTTCTTGTTGCTTTGCTTGGTCTCCGTAAATGGATGGGATGTCTTGGGGAAATTGACCATGAAGGTCATCAATCTCAGGAATAGGGGGGGGGATTACCCTTCTCCTTGGCCCATTTCTCCTCTTGTATTTCCCGCGAGAACTCTTGAGAGTACTGTTGAATTGAAAGAGGTGTTGCATCATTCACGGAATCACGAACATAAGTTTTCATTGGTAGTGAGCTTTCTGTTTCAATAACTGGTTGATCTTGTGGAGGTAAAGAAGCTTGGGGCTTGTTTACCAACTGCTTTAATCTTTCTAGTAAGCCCTGGAAATGCAAATCCGGTTTGATAGAGTTTGTTTGATTGAATTCTTTACTAGTCTCGAGCATAGCTTTGTTGGTGCATTTCACAAGCCTAGACATTTGGCTTGAAGTCACTACACATATGAAGCTACATGTGAATCAATGCTAGTAGATACTTACCATTTTATCCTTGTGTAAAAGTCATATTTTGACTTGGAATCTTTGTAAACACCTACCACAAAAATCTCATAAAAAGTGAGAAGGTTTGATTGATGGAATATCTCCTATAATGGAGGATCACTTTTTAGAGGAAGCCAAAATTTGAATTCAAATTCAAATTGAAAGTGAACTCTTATATAAACTTCTAAGAAAAAGTCGCGGGTAGAAGACTCATCAATCCCGAGATATTCATTGTACTTTCTGAGTGTATGTGAGGCCTACATAGTAGCCTACACCTTTCTCCACCATTAGGCAATGATCATCATGCCTATGGCATTGTACAACATTGTTCATTAATACATTACAATTACATTGTTCATTTCTGAGTTCTCTTTCATAGTCTCTATAAGTCAATAAACTTGTGCAGCCCATATCTCACTTATTTCTCCACCAAATTCAGAGATCTATAGGTTGTTGGAACCAGCTCAAAGTCTTATATGTGATACCAAAATTTGAAGGATTTCTATTCAGCCATTTCAGAGAAAAGTCCATCGAGGTGATCACTGGTCGAAGTCTGCAATAGTCCTAAAATATCGGGGGTAAAGGTTTACTTGCTAAATTAATTTCTCTGAGCATAGTTAATCTTTCTAAGTGGTTTGAAATAGTTAGCTTGCTAAGTTACTTAGATACCCCTAAAAGGAATTTTTCCAATTCCTACTTTACTGGTCATATTGAGCAAAAGATACAGCAGGTGTATGGTAAAAAAATAGAAGGTTTTCTTGAAGACTCGAAGTTCAAAGTTGTTTGTTTTGATTCAACCTTTTCATACAGCATTTCCAAAGTACATAGGCCATTTTATGGTGTCATTGGAAAGCTAAGAAGGTTTACTTATCAACTTTGAAGCATCAAAGGGCTGGTACAAATCAAGTTTTGGTAGTACCTACTTATCTTCCTGAAGTATTCATCCATCTTCCCAACAAACTTGAGCTACTTCTACCATTTTCATGAACATTTTTGTCCACTCAATCTCTAAATCTGCTCTAGGGTAACTCTTGTCTAGGTTTGCAATTGATGGACCTTCTTGAAGTCGAGCCTAGTAGGCCTTGAACATCATCTCCAAGCCTTTTGGGGTTGGATCTGCAAGTACAAACCCTGGTTGTGGTTTATTTACAATGGGTGGTGGGGCGGGATGAGGTGGAGTGGATGGAGCTTCCGCATGTGAGGGGCTTTGAGATGGAATGTCTTCTATTTTTATTTGTGCGTCTTTCAGGCTTTCCTCTAGTTTAGATAACTTTTTATTCAACTTACGATTGGTTCTCTCCTTGGTACCTTTCCATGTTCTTGCTTTCCTCTTACTAGGCTCTCTTGATTCACTTGGCTCTGATTGCTCAATTGGTTTATCCTGTTTTAATGCTTGTGCCCTAGTAATTGCATGTACAGGAGCCACATTACTGCTACTTGAACTTGAATCAGTGACTAAGCCTACCACATTAATGGGTGTAACCTTGGGCACACTAGAGGGATTCCTAGGACACTCTCTTCAAAGATGTTCCTTGCCGCACTCAGGACAAAAACCTTGTATTGTAATGTTTTGTCCTTGTCCCAGAGTTCGTGAATGGGGACAATCACTAATGAAATGGTCACCCTGACATCTAAAACATGGTCCTCTAGGGGCTTGTGGTCTTACTTGTCTTGCTTAGGGCCTGGGGTTGGGATTCGTATACATCACATTGGAGTATTTTGGTTCCCAATTTTGGTCCATAAGTGGTGTCTCGTATTGATAGGAATAAGCCTCACTATGCTCTGGTGACTCTGTGTTATAACCATGTGGACTACCTTCATGGGAGTAGTCTGAAGTATGAGCATGAGGGTCATTTTTTGAGATCAAAGGGGTCATTGGCACCAACGCTCTATTAAGTTTCTCCTCCACCATCGTATACTTAGCTGGGATCACATTGGCAAGAGCTGGTGGTTGCTTTCCTAGGACATGTTGTGGCCTATACGGTGCTTGATATTGCTGTTGTGGCCTATAATATGGATGTTGGTATTGATTCTGATACCTACCCTGTTGGTAAGGTTGCTGATAATTTTGTCTGATAGCCTGCCTATTGTATGGACAATCTTGAGCCGTATGATTTGTGTATTTTCTCTCAATGGTGCAATATAGAGCATTAGGGTTCCCTTGGGCTCGAGCCATCATCGGGCAAACATTAGCCATGTGGTCTCCTCCACAAGTATAGCACCGCTTCAATGAGGTGGCCCTTGGTGCTTGTCTATTTTGAACTCCTAGCTTCTTGGCAACCTGCTTAACTATCTCATCTATCTCTCTGAAGGTTCTAGAGGTATGAATAGTAGATCTCTCAGAGTTCTTATAGAGTTTGGACAATTCTAACTCCTCGCCCAAGTTGTCCTCTATGTCTATGCATATCCACACACACTCTTCTATGGATCTAGGCTCTTTCAAGTACACATATGACCTCAACTTTGTGCTTAGGAAGACATTTAAAAATAGGGCCACTTGTTTAGCAGGTATGGGTAGTTCTGCTATGGGACATCTTTCTAAGTATTGTTTAAACCTTCTTCCTTCAAGTCACACTACTTCTTGGGGTGTCTACTTCAAGCTGTGGATCAAGTATGATGTGTTATACCTGATACCACTCTTGGAAAATTCTACAATGAATGCTTCTAGCAATTGGCCTATGTCTCGATAGTTCCGACTATTTAGGGTTGAAACCAAGCTAAGGCAGTGCCCTTGAGACTCAAACCAAATGCCTTGAACTCAGTGAACGATTCCTCAACCTGTTCAGCTCTTAACACTTGTTTGAACTCAACCACATGATCATAAGGATCTCCTGATCCATCAAAGTAGTTCTTCATTGTCTTAACCACTTGAGAGGGTCTAAGGGTTCACGAGTGCTCTCGTGGTCTAGGCAATGGAAAATCATGTTCATCTCTTTGATTCCTCTGTGCTCTATGTCTCTCCCTTTCATGTCTTTCACCTTCATGTCCTGATCTGTATCTTCCCAGAGTGTTTGCAAAGCTTACCTCAGGTCTCTCTCTGGTATACAATGATGTTTCAATGCCTTGCAAATGCAAATGTAAGGTGACTATTTTCTAATGCAATGAACACAATCCTATTTTTTTGTGAGGTGATTGTACGAAAATGAAAGAATTTGAATAAACATCTTACCTGAAGTTACTCTATGCAGAAGGTTCTAATGTGCATTGTGATAATTCTTTACAAACTTTGTTAATAAATCAAACCTAAGTACAAAACTAAAGTGATCGTGTATTAATGGTCTTCTTGTATGTTGATGGCGGGGAATGAAGTGACGAGGATTCTTCAACTTGAATACCCTTCTTCCCATGGCCAAGGCACTCAATTCCCTAAGGAACAACCCTCAACAGCCAGGGAAAAGAGTAGGTAGCAGTAGGATCTTCAATTGTCTTTGTAACTTCTTCCTCCAGTTATCTGTAGACAAGACAAGAATAAAGGTTAACTTTTTTAATTAAGATTGAAAACACAACCAAAAATCCTAAGCACACAAGCATCACTTTTCGAGTCCGGTTCACCAAATCTATCGAGGGGTGTGAAAGGAGGTAGCCGTGCATGAGAACTGACTCGCATAAACCTCTCTAAGTGACTACACGCTAGGTGTTTTGTTGTGTAACTTAGGAACTAGGATGTGTTTTCACTGTGTGGGGAGTTATTAGCTATAGTTCAATACTCTAATTAAGTTTAGCCTAAAAATCTAAGATCCGTAAGGAAGTGCAGCTCTATAACTACAAACAACATCCTCATATGCTTTCCAGGTTAAATCTTCTTTAGCTATGCTATCTTTGATAATTTCAGTCACGTTGTTTTTAGTTTGTTTAGACTGAATATTTCTTTTGAGAGATGGTGGAAACAGAACCTCACTTTTCTCAGGATCTAGTGAAACAATTGAACACAAGTTTAAAAATTTAGATAAACAATAAGCATATAATGGAGAGTGTAAAGATTCAGTAACAATTCGGTCTTTAACTACTTCTTCAACTTCTAATTCTTCAATAGTCTCATTCTCGTTGGATTGAGTAGTTGTATTCTCAATAGGAGTTGGTAATAGAATCTCTAAAGTAAGAGAGCAATGTATGTTATGTTCACTAGAAGATTTACTTGAAGATGCATTATCAGCAAACATGAGAAATAAAGTGCAATGTACCGATTTGATTGATAATTGAGCTATTTAGTGATAATACGAAGATCTCAGAACCAAAATAATCATATACAAGTGCTTGAGAAAAGTTCTAATATAGATACTTTGAAGATACTCCAATACAAATCCTTAGATCAAAAGCCTAATACAAGATTTTATGTTTCAAAATGTGATAAAATGAAACTAAAATAAGCGGCCAAAATACAGCTCCAAGCTCGTAAATTTCATCAAGTCGTCACTGTTTGTCAATTCTTCTTCAAATGGTTTGCAAAAGATTCATTAGGAAAAACATATAAGTATGTCTTTATAAAACATAAAACACTCATTCATTTTCATACATTCATTATGCTTATGCACTTCATTTATGATTCCCATACATTAATGCACTAAAATTATACTCACTTTCATATGCATGTCTTGTTCATATGTGCTTATCTCATATGCATGCACATATGAACATACATTAATCATTTAGATGCATCTACTTATATACACTCGTACATATGCATTCAAATTTTATGTATTCTCATTCTCATGCATTATGCTCATACATTAATTTTACTTACACATGTGGTTTATGCATCCTTAAATATCTAATTATTTACTCATATACATGCATTGAGATTATATGCATTCATTCATAGGTTTACTTATGCACATGCATTTACACTTAGATATACTCATGCATATGCATGCTATCATAAGCTAATAAACTTACAATAATTCACATACTTTTATGCTAACACGCATGCATAAACCCAACACACATTTATCATAAACTTAAACTCATGCTAATACATACTAACTAGCTTTCTTATGCATATATTATTACATACTCACATACATACATCTATGCTTGCATATTATTCACATATTCATGTATTCATACATGCATGCACTCATTTCACATACACATGCACTTATGCACACATCTACCTCGTATATGAACATGCCCACACTACATGTGCACATGCATCTCTCACATACACATGCACTCATGCACATGCACTTATATGCACATGCATTCATCTTCCTCTTATATGCACATGCACACACTACATATGCACATGCATTCATCTTTATCATCCATGTTTCATTAGCTTATACTAACATTAATTCATGTATGTACACCTTCATACACATGCATCGCACGCTCATATGTATGCATACAACTCATGCATACATTCACGTACTCCACACTCCATATATGCAAGCTCTCACAATCATATGCATGATTTCACAATACATATGTAGTCATATAACTAAAAGAATTAAACATGGTTACTAAAAAGTAATTAACTCTCCATCTCTCTCTCTCTCTCTCTCGCTCTTTCAATCTCTCTCTCTCTCTCTCTCTCTCTCTCTCTCTCCTTCTTTTTTGCTCTCTCTCTATCTCTCTCTCTTTCTCTCTCTCTCTCTCTCTCTCTCTCTCTCTCTCTCTGTGGCCAATCCCATCAAGTCTGCACTCATCGCTCTTTGATCTGCAACACTGGAAAGGTGAAGGGGGGAGTTAATTCAGCACATTCTCTCTCTTTCTCTCTCTCTCTCTCTCTCCCTCTTCTCTCTTGATCTCTCTATTTCCTTGCACGTCGATGACAGCTCCTCCATTCGTGCTTACCTACAAGAATCTCTCTCTCTCTCTCTCTCTCTCTCTCTCTCTCTCCCTCTCTCTCCCCCCCTTTTCTCTCTCGACCTCTCTGTTTCCTTGCGCTGTGGAGGTGATCGCAATCCGGGTCAATCAGGTCTAGTCGTGGCACACACAGGGTGTATGAAGCTAATGAATGTTGGAAGGTTTAAGGACATGAAAGTGAAATTAATTTTGAGTATGGAGAAGAGAGAGATGTTGAAATGATTATGGGAATGAGAATGTAGTAGTGCAAGTTAGATTTATGAACATGAATGATAAGAATGAAAGAGAACCATACACACGAATCAAATTTCGAAGGAAGAATGGTCCATTGAAGGAGCTTCTTAAACACTTCCTAATTCTAATCCATATGCATAGTCTTCTTTGGATGATATGTATGCATGCCGAGAATAGATGGAATCCTTACAAATAAATCAGTTTTGAAAGGAAGAATGGTCCAATATTGGAGCTTCTTATACACTTTCAGAAACTAATCAATATGTATGGGTATGTATGGATTATATGCATGCAAGTGAATTATGATGATAGAGTTTAATCAAAAGCTCAATGAAACATCCTCACTGGTTTAACGCAATACTGCGGAGCCTTCTCACACAGAGAAGAAAATAGAAGACATGGAAAAATACTTAAGAGACTGAGAGACAAGAGATAAGAGACAAGTGACAAGTGACATGAATTAAAAGGATTTGAATTAAGATACATGTATAAGATCGTCGTGATATGTCAAGCTAAGCAGTCTACTGATAAGGTGGTTCCGACCCTCAAACCATGACAGTTCAACCGAATGTCACAAGTAAGAAGATGAGTTCCACTTCATTGACCCTATGTATGTCTAGGCTCGTAACGTCTAACTAAAGAAGTCTAAGACTCATTAAAACCAGCTATAACTCATTCACATGCTCCACCAAGGGTGAGTCAAGATAGAGATGCTGGTTTCAAGAACCTATCCTAGATTGGAGTTCTAACTTAAATTTGAAACTAGGTACTATACTCATACTAGCCCACCTTGGATCCTCACTCGCTCAACCGAGGTTGATCGTCTCAAGGAAACCTTAAGCTAGCAAGAGCCCTATGGATGCCTAACAATGATGCTCTAGGAGTTTGGAGGGGGGTTTATATAGTTTTTTGAATGAATTTGGGCCCTTGGATCTAGAGAAATCAACTCTCAACTCTAGGATCACTACTTTCGATTACAACCGTTTGATTAATCAAATCAATGGCTTGGAATTGTTCTTTCTATCAAATCTAATATAAAGGAGTGAAATTTAGGCGCCTTCATTCTCCACCATTGGATCTGGGGATGATCTAGACTGTCAGATCAGTACTGACATCAATTCGGATAAGATATGCCACTTTGTTTAGAGAAAACTTGCATTATTGATCTTTAACTGTCAAAAAAGTCTTCTTTGATGAAAAAAACTCGTGGTCTCCTTGATTTAAGCATAAGTTCATCTCCACCCTTGAATATGAGCTCATCTTGATCGTACAACATGGCTCAATCAGCTTTCACCATGTGGCAACCCTTCAACCCTTCAATTTTCTTAAACTAGAAAACGGTGGTGACCTTGAAAAATGGACTTTGTGCTCTTTCACCCTCCAAAAAGGCTTTGATGAAGATGAAACTTTGTAGGACTATGTTTCCAAAGATCTCCTTCAGGAATATGCTGAAAAAACTTTTATCTAAATCTCCCTTATACAAGGTTAACTACATTTGGAAGCTTGCAAGGTGGCATTAAGGTGACTACAAAACTCTGATAGCCTTGAAACTTTGTAAACATATGTATGCTCATATGATCTTTATACATGCCAAACCATATGGCTAACAAAAATTCCTATACAAGATTTTGTAGGGTCTAAGTGGAAAAATTACATTTTTTACAAAATGCACATGGCATATCAATGTGCTAGAAAATCCATTTTCATGTGAAATTCGGGCTATAGAGTGCGTTTAATAGGCTTTACAAGTACATGAATTTTCATGTGATTTAGAGACATTGAAATTTTTACCCTAATTTCCAAATTTTGACCAGCTTTGACCGCTACCCTGGATTTGCTCGATTTCTTCCAAAGTTTGCATGTGAACTCCCTTTGACATCCTTGATGCATCTTGGACTTCTCAGGGAGTTATAGCTACCTTCACCGAATGTGTTTCCTGTAGGTCTTCATGAGTGAGAGGAGAGAAAATCTCGACGACAACGCATCTACGGTAGCTCCTCCATTCATGCCTACCTCCAAGAATCTCTCTCTCTCTCTCTCTCTCTCTCTCTCTCTTTCTCTACATGACATAACCCTCTGCAACCACCATGATTTGATGTGCACTCATCCATGGGTCTCTCTCTCTCTCTCTCTCTCTCTCTCTCTCTCTCTCTCTCTCTCTCTCTCTCTCTCTCTCTCTTTGTTCTCCCATCTGCGCCATCACCTGTAGCAACTCTCTCTCTCCCTCTCTCTCTCTCTCTCTCTCTCTTCCCTCTCTCTCTCTGTGAGTGAGCATGTTAGCTCCTCATAGAACAACTACACAGAGGAGCAAGACGATTCTCTTCTGATTATGAACATGACTTCAAAACGAGGCATAAATGTTGACCATCTCTTCTCATTGACTCAAGATGCTCAAATCATGTGGCAGGCAATGTAGCTCTTCTCTCTGACCTTGAGGAACCAAAGGGTAAGCATTAGGTACAAACAGGTGATGAAACCAAGCACTCAGTGATTAAAGTTGGAAATGTTAAGACCTCTGATGGAAACAAGAATCTGTTGAGTAGGGATCTATATGTACCAACAATTACAAAAAATTTGATGAGTGTTGGACAGATTGTGGAAAAAGGTTTTCAAGTTAGATTCAACCAATATGGAGCATTTGTGGAGGATCCCAAGCATTGGTTCAAGAGAATTGCCAAAGGAGAAAAGTCAGGTAGACTATTCAATTTTGAACTTGAGGATACAAGGAACATTGCACTTTATAGTTATAAAGATCAAACATTATCAGAGCTTGAAATTTGGCATAAAGATTAGGGCATGTTGGTGAAAGGACTTTGAAACAAATATGCAGAGATCAATGTGTGCTTGGGATACCTAATGTATCCAAGCAACACGTGATTTATAAATGTGGTGCTTGTCATTTTGGAAAGTCTCACAGGTTACCCTTCTCAAGGAAAGGCTACATGCATGAGGACTACCTAGAGCTTATCCATACAGATGTATGGGGACCAAGTAAGGATCCATCAATCTCTGGATCAAGGTATTATGTATCTTTCATTGATGATTACAGTAGGTGGACTATATTGTACTTTATTAAGCACAAAGATGAAGTATTCACTTGTTTTAAAAAATTATCTTGCACTTGTTGAGAATCAAACAGGGCAAAATCTAAAAAGACTTAGGTCAAATGGAGGAGGTGAGTACTTCTCAAATGATTTTGACGCATTCTTACAGGATAGAGGAATCAAAAGAGAAATCACAACAAGGTATACCCCTGAGCAAAATGGGGTGGCAGAAAGGAGAAATAGGTTAATTGTTGAAACAGGTAGGTCAACATTAAATGAGAAAAAATTACCTAACTACTTGTTGGTAGAGAGTGTATCTATTGCCACTTATCTTGTAAACAGGTTGCCATCCAAATCGCTTGATGGGATGACCCCATATGAAGCATGGCATGGTAGAAGACCCTCACTTCATCATTGTAGGATCTTTGGATGTGTAATTTATGTGCATATCCCTTCTCAGATAAGAGGTAAGCTAGACCCTAAGGCAGAGAAGTGCATCTTCATTGGATATGATTTAAATAAGAAAGGTTACAGGTTCTACAATCCTTCAAACAAGGGATTCATGGTCAGTAGAGATGTTGTCTTTGATGAAAATGATTCTTGGTTTGATAGTGAATACAAGAAGGTAAAACTACCTTATGACTTGGAAGAGGACTTTCCAAGCCTCACTAAGGAGGAGCCTACTCAGAATGGAGACATCAATTCAGATGATGAAGAAATCATCAACCTTGAGGAGTTCAAAGCATGGAAGTCCAAAGGCAAACTCAAGATGAAGAAATTGGAAGATATACCTGAATCATCTAATCAAGCAATCAGAAGATCACAAAGGGAGAGCAAGAAGCCAATTAGATATGGGTATGGCACTTCCCTAATTACTAAGCACTCTCTTTATCTTGCAAAAGATTTGTCAATTGAAGAACCAGCATCATATGAAGAGGCAAAGACCAAGGCAGAATGGAAGGAAGCTATGGATGAGGAAATTGAAGCACTCAAGGAGAGTGATACTTGGGAACTAGTACCAAAGAAGGAGTCTATGAAGGTAATTGGTTCTAGATGGATCTATAAGATCAAAAGGAATTATGATGGATCAATAAGCAGGTACAAAGCTAGACTTGTGGCTAAGGGTCTTGCATAAAACCAAGGCATTGATTATGAAGAAACCTTCTGACCTATGGCCAAAATGCCAACCATTAGAGTATTGGTAAGTGTAGCTGCATCAAAGAATTGGAACATGTATCAGTTGGATGTAAAAAATGCATTTCTAAATGGCTGGCATCAAACAGATCAAATATTAGATGATGAAGGAGTCCAAAATTAGTGATCTTGGATCACTAAAATATTTTCTTGGACCTGAGTTAGTCTATACTAACTCTGGAATTTATATTACTCAGAGAAAGTATATATAGGATATGCTAAAGAAGTTTCATTTGCAGGATGCCAAAGTTGCAAGTACTCCAATGGAGGTAAACCTAAAATTAAGTGCTCATGAAGGTGATGTACTTGAAGACATTGCAGGTTATCAAAGCATAGTGGGAAGCTTGAACTATGCTACCTTGACAAGGATAGAGGTTGCTTATGGAGTAAGTGTGCTAAGTCAGTTTATGCATAAGCCTAGGGCACCTCACTTGGAGGCTGCTAAAAGGATCTTGAAGTACCTTAAAGGTACTAAACATCATGGTTTCTATTTCCCTTATACATCAGACTTAGACACTAAGATTTATTCAGATGCAGATTGGGCAGGATGCAAAGATGATAGGAGGAGTACCTCAGGATACTTATCATTTGCAGGTGATAATCCAATATCATGGTCATCAAAGAAGCAACCTACTGTTGCTTTATCTTCTATAGAGGCAGAGTATAGAGGATTGGCCAATGCAACTCAAGAGGCTATATGGATCAAATTATTGTATGTAGATTTAGGATTTCACACTACATCTCCAATGATCTTTGGAGATAATACAAGTTCATTACACCTTGTAGCTAATCCCATTTATCATGCTAGGACCAAGAGGTCCACTATCATTATGTGAGAGAGAAGATATTGAGCAAGGATATTCAGCTGGCATATGTATCAACTAATATGCAATGTGCAGATTCATTGACTAAAGCATTAGATGGTACAAACCTTTGCAGGTTCAAATCAATGATTGGATTGCAAGACATTCATGAAGATTGAAGATGAAGACCAAGCCAAAATGTTTGGCTTGAGGGGGAGCTGTTGGTGCAAAGTCCAAGCCCACACATTTGATGTGGAAAGTCCACAACTCTAAAAATAAAAGATACCCATACTAGAAACTTCAATCCCTTTGTTGTTTGAAAAGGGATGAGATGTAATAGGTGGAAAGGCTCTTTGATGGCTATGTATTCCCCTGACAGAGTGTCCTTGATCCAATGCTTGAAAGCTATCATGTGACATCTTATTTGATGTTTGACTCTGTTGTATTTTCTATTTTCCTACTCTTTTATTAAACTTCTTGTTCTATTAAAAAAAAAACATGATACTGACTACAAAAAATTGGTTCTTGGAGATTTCCTTGAAGATAAAGTTTCAATGGCTACAAAAACTTTAGGCATCTATACAAAATTATAACAAAAATTTCTTTCATAGTTGACTAATGTATATCTATTCACTCGTTACGCCTAATGCAAGAGAATGTCATTTAAATTATTCAACTCATATATTGCTCAATTTTGACAATCCTTAGGACACACAGACCTCAACAATATTACTAGAGTAATCCTTTTCTGCTTGACCAAGGTTTTACAATTACCGAACTGCTCAACTGATGTACAAAGCATACAATAGATTGGAGTGAGATTCCATCATTTTCTTCCTTAAGGACCTTGAAATGGCTTATTAATTCACAAAAATGGGTTACTGATTCAACCTTACACAAAAATTCTTATCCTTTGACTAACAATAGCAACAAAATTCCCCATTCTCCTTGGTCTCCCTATATGGAAAGGTTTTGCCAATACACCTCTTATAATCGTGATGGTTGTGGATGTTCTTAGCTGCCGGGTGGATGCCCGAGTCCTAAAAGACACCATTAGAGGTATCTCCTTTCTTGATGGACTAGACCAAATAACTCTTTGAGGGTTCATGGATGAAACTAACTAACTCATCCAAAATGATGAGGTGGGTATCAAGGCCTTCGAGGAGTGTCTTGAAACCTCTTATGTCCCATTATGGTCAAAGATCAATCATGAAAAAATGTCTTGGAAAACTCTTAAGATATCACCATCTCAACTGATCTTTGATCAAGCGTACAAGGAGATCTTTAGGCCTCAAGCTTTTGTCTACTAGGAATCTCCATGGCTTTCCATATCCCCATGAATCAAAGGTAGAATTGGACTCTTAGCAAGCTCAAACGCAAGCTTTAATCCTAGAAGGCTTTGCAACTTAACACTACTACAAAAGTTATGGTGGTCAATTCATCTCTTATCCCATCTACCATCTATTTAGCCTCATGCTAGAGTCCCTCAAGCATGGAGCTTCTAAAACATGAGGCATCGCTAGAAACTTATGTGATTGGAGATCCTCACACAACAAAAATTCCTAGGATTTAGTAGGATATCTAATACCCTACCAAGGAAAGAGCTTCTTAGGGATCCTCAATGTGTCTACATTAGTGAACAAATTGGTGTCTAAATGGATGATGAAGCCGTGGCCCAAGCAATAATAATCCTAGGTCTAAATTTTATTCAAGAACATAAATCAGCTATCTTTGGTCAACTTCCCTTGTCGAAAAGACTTGGACATCATTATGCTTCTATTCATGTTCCTTAGAGTCTTTGAAGGCTTAGAACTGATAATGTCCATTTGCAAAGCTTGGAATATCAATAAGAGACACTTTCAACTAAGCCCTAACTAGAAATGGGTGGTTGCCAAATTAGATAGAATCACTCCATCTAGTTCCTTGTAGGTGATGTGCCTCACCTATGAAAAAAATTTTCTAAGATCCAAGAAACTTTGGTCCAAGGGATTTCACTCTTGAAAGAAACTATAGAACTACAATAAACACCGAAAGATCAGACAAGATATCATAGATATTGGGCTCACACTAAAATATGAAGATTGCTGAAGATGAATTGAAGATTAGGACAGTGAAGATTTATGTCTCCTACACTTTAGGGGACCGCCCACACCCTGGAGGTATTCCATCAAACAATGACAATTGTCTCGAAGACATCTCAAAATCTAAACCAAAAGACAAAATCTTATCCGACCTTAAACAAAAAATGATGCATGCAATGTCTCAGCCCACAATCTTACTTATTTCATCCCTCGATGCAAGAGATGGTGCTCTGAGATGGAAAACGTTGGTCATCTCTTTTCGCACTTGGCCAAAAAGCAAAAGGATATGGTTCTCCTTAGAAAGGATTCTTAAGTTGAGTTTTACAATCTCTTGGTCGCAAGCCATCTTAAGTGAATTGATTGGATGCTCCACAATTATATGGAACGCAAATAGAAGGAGGGCTCTTTGGAAGAATGGGAAGAAACAATGTTGAATTAAATTTTGTAACCCCCAGAAGGACTACTCTGTATATAATAGGTCTACCCTCGTACTTTTAGGAAAGAGAATTGAGAACTACAAAAGAAGCCCCCTGCTTGGTGACCTTTGTAATTCAAGGATATAAGCTTAGGAAGGAATGGATACCCCAGGACATGTTTATTAACCTGCTTTTAGATCCTTCTTAGTGCTTGTACCTTGCTTCTAAGTGCTTGTAGATCCTTCAAAGGCCTTTCTTCTCTTTTAATAAAGCTTGTTCCTTTTAGGAAAAAACCCAGGTTCCTGTAGTAACCCATGCTTACTAAAAACCTGAGACTTTGTAGTTCCATCCAACAACAACTGAAGAAATTCACGGAAATTATGACTATACGAGGAGGGGGTCCTATACACACTTATTCTAAGAACATATACACACGAGTTCTGACGCATACTCATATACTAGTTCACAGATGATGCAGAACATAGATGGAGATGGAGAAGTGGCCAACCCTGTAAAGATGGAGAATTCGCCAACCCCTGTTTCTGTTTGAGAGGTAAAATCGGCAGATGGCTTTGTCCTTCGAGATAGTTGATTTGGATTGTAGTCAATGGTTTTGTGTGGGAGAAGGAGGACGGTGATGACGACGGTGACGATGACAACAGTAAATGGAGTAACTCTCATAGTCTTGATAAAGGTGACCCAAATATGCTATGCTTCCAAAAAATGCCAACAGCACGTGGATTTCATGTTGGCAGCCCTTCAGTTGCAGCGCATGGCAATTCAGAGTGCGTGCAAGGAAAAGGAGAGGATCTCCGACATGAAAGCAAGCACGAGTCTGTAGAAATCGGATGGATCAAACTTCAAAATATGTGAAACGAGAAACGCAAATGTAGGCTTTATGGCCCTCAACGAGAAACGCAAATGTATGTTTCACCAGTTGATATTTTTTTTCTGGACGCAGATTTACCTAACTATTTATTTATTCAAATATGATTTTATTTTTGGGAGTTCGGTTTTGTATCTGCTTTATGGGTGGAGAGTAGGCTATTGCCAAACTTCCTTTTGAAAAAAAAAACATTTATATTGTTCAATTTGCTAGCACTCAACCATGAAAATTCTACATGGAATGCTCGGCGCAAAGTTTTTGACTTACAGGCATCTCTATCTCTGTAAAACTTCTGCATTAAGCTGATTTTGCGCCTTGACAGTATTCCATTATATATATATATATATATATATATATATATATATATGTATGTGTGTGTGCAGAAAAACAGAATTGTAGTTACATATGCACATACATCTATAGATATATACGTACATACACACATACATCCATACACATATACGTACATACACACATACATCCATACACATATACATACATCCATACACACATACATCCATACATCCGAGCACATGTAATGCCGAGCCTATCTCCACGAATGCTTGTTCTACAACATCGAGCATGCATAATGCATATTCAAGCAATCTCTTTACCATAGCATAATTTCCAAGGACAAGTTACAAGTGAGCGTTACGAGGATTTATACTATAAAAAAACATCTCACTGGAAAAATAAATGGAATTTTCTAATTGTATATAGCACATCAGTTAAACTTGTAGAGTGCTTGAATTGCTACTCTTCTTGTGCTTGAGTGGGATAGGAGAAGCTCTCGTTCTGGTAATCTACTTCCTTGTGAATCCTCTATGGTTCTTTGATATGTACACCACATGTGAATCCTCTATCGTTCTTTGTTATCTAAATCCTCTATCGTTCTTTGTTATGTGCTGGTAATTTGCCATGGGGTTTGCAACTGACTGTTTTAATAGGAAATGACTCACAGCTTTGGATCTGTATATTAAGAAGCATATCCATTGGGATTCCTGTCCGCGATTTCACAATCTATCATGTATTGCACTTTGTAGATGCTTTTCAATTTTATAATATGCGGGGCTAATACTTTATACTCATAATCATCCCTTATTATATTGATTTTTGGTAGGTAAAATTGAAAACTGTTTTCAGTTAACAAATGGCTGAATTAATTTGCTGAATCATAGTTCCTTGTTCTCTTGCTAGTGAAAGAGATTGATTTCATGTGCACTTTCAAAACGGCTATTTTTTTCATGTGCTTTTGCTAAAACTTGCCTATATTCTATTTGAGTCAACTTTCTAATGGAATTTGGACTTCCCCCCATGTTATTATACCGCATTCAAAAAGAGATATGCAAGGGTTACAAGATTGATTTATTTGCCGAGAAGTCTTGGACAAAATGCATGAATCATTCCCCTCTCGTGGGAGGGGTGTAAGCTCAATTCCTATTGGTTGTGCTCAAAGGACTCTCCTCATCATATGATATGATAAGATGTAAAGCTAGTTGCGTTCACGGAATCGTTGGCCTTCATGTATGATATTTGTATATATAATTAGATATATTAAAAACTAGGGCTTTAGGATTAATATTAGGTATATATATATATATATATATATATATATATATATATATATATATATATATATATATATATATATATATATATATATATATATATATATATATATATATTCACCATTTTTAGGTGCAAGTCTAGTCAATTTCGACACTAAGGGTGAGAAAGGGCTACTAGATTTTGAGCTAAGTAATTGGTTTAGTGACATCTTTGGACCAAAAAGTTGGCAAAGTGAACACACAGTCCAGGAACATCAAGAAATACTTCCCCAAAATTTAGGCAACATGAGTAGTTCACAACAACAGCAACAGCAACAGCAACAGCAACAACAACAACAACAACTGTAGCAGCAGCAATAACAACACCAACAGCAACAGATTATTCCACCACGTCTGCTGCTAGCCAGAGTCACCTACACAAAATTTGGAGGTTTTTCGGGAGATGATCCTGATGCGTATGTGTGGACATTTGAAATAAATTATGCAGTTTTGAATTACCTAGCAGACCCTGCTTATAAAGCCATTATGTTCCACTAAACTTTGGTTTATGAAGCTGTGTGCTGGTTAACCAAGTATGACTTGAATCATTTACAGTAGTATGATGACGTGAAGGATGCATTTCTGCAACAATACCGATTAAAGAAAAATGGGATTACCGTGATATGAAGGGGTTGGATCCGCGCATCTATCAACATTGGGTTATGCTGAAACCAGATGCCCAGTCTATTAAAGAACCCAGCTATAGAATGAATTCTCACTATGCGGCCCAGGTCAAAGCAGAACTGGATTGATTGCTAAAGGTTGGGTTTATTGTCCCTATTGAGCATGCGGAGTGGATTTCCCCCATTGTTATAGTCCCTAAGAAGAATAAGCAATTACGGATATGTGTGGACTACCGGAAATTAAATGCAGCAACAGTACCTGATCCATTCCCTTTACCGTTTTTGGACACGATGTTAGATGATGTGGCACGCCGGGAGATGTACTCTTTTTTGGACAGATATAGTGGTTATAACGAAGTACGAATGGCAGAGCAACATTCCAAAGACAGCATTTATAACAAGTTGGGGCGTCTATGCATGTACAATGATGTGGTTTGGTCTTCGAAATGCTCCAAGTACGTTTCGGCACTGCATGCAGGAAGTTTTCTCTCCCTATCTAACTACATTCATGAGAGTTTACTTGGATGACTTCTCCTTATCCGGTGATACTTTGGCACATCTGTATCATTTACGGTGCTAGCTTTTAAAATATCGAGAATACCGTTTGTGCTTGAACCCCAATAAATATGTATTCTCTATATCTTGCAGAAAGTTGTTAGGGCACATCATCACAAAACAAGGGATCCAAGTTGATCCAGATAAAGTGAAAGTGGTACTGGAGGCACCTGCTCCCAAGACACCCAAAGACGTGATGGGCCTCTTGGGCCAAATTCGGTGGCATGGGCGACATTTGCGGTGGCTTGCTCATCTGGCAACGCCCCTCAATCGACTGATAACCAGTACTCCTCGCCAGTTTGAATGGACTGAAGCATGTCAATTGTCTTTTGATCGGTTGAAAGCATTGTTAATGCAAGCACCTATTTTACAAGCACCAAATTGGGAACTCCCATTCCATGTCTTTGTGGATGTGTCTGACATTTCCATTTGCAGCGTGCTGATGCAACAAATGGATAAATGGTTCCATCTAGTGTATTATGAGAGTCGCAGGTTAGCTTCGGTAGAGCGCAATTATTCAGTCACCGAACATGAATGTCTCGGATTAGTGTATTTAGTGAAGAAATTCTAGCATTATTTACTAGGATGTCGCTTCACCTTCCATATCGATCATGCAGCCCTGGTGTACCTTGTTTGCCAATAGGATTTGGGAGGAAGGTTATCAAGATGGGTATTGTTTCTCCAAGAGTTTGATTATTCAGTAGTACATCGACCAAGGTCCGCACACATGCTTTTTGACTTTTTATCTCGATTAGATTCAGATGAACCTCCGAAAGGAGTTGATGATACCACACCCTCTATCTATGCAACAAAGACAGTATAGGATGATCAGCAAGATTTGTTGGCAAAATCCTCCTATTATGATATGTTGATGCTTTTCTTGACCAGTGGATGCCCTCCTGGCATGACCTCTCCTATAACTCGATGAAAATTAGCCATGTATAGTCGACGATTCTGGCTAATTGTAGGGCAGTTATATTATATGGATCACTCAGGAGTGCTACTAAGATGTGTTCCACCACATGAAACTACATCAGTAATCACAATGGCTCATTCTGCCCCAACTGGAGGTCACTTTGCGGTTGACCTGATCCACGGAAAGATTTTGCAGCATGGCTTATGGTTGCCTACTATATACCGTTTTGTGACCAAGTATGTGCGGCAATGCAATGCGTGTCAGTGTTTGGGTCAACCTTTATAGAGACATTTCTTTCCGCTCCATCCAGTTTTGCCTCTTGAACCCTTTCAAAAATGGGGCTTGGATTTTATCGGGCCGATCACACCTCCTGCAACACTTATCAATAACAGATATATTCTTACCTGCACGGATTATGCGACTCGATGGGCTGAAGCTTGGGCTCTACGATCACCCACCGCTGTTGCGGTCGCTAAATGTTTGATGAAAGATATTTTTCCGTGCTACGGTTTACCCTTGGAGATGGTGATTGATCAAGGTACGCACTTTGCTAACACATTAATGCAAGTACTTACTCATACCTTCTAGATTGTGCATAAGTTCACTTCCCCCTACTACCCGCGAGTGAATGGACTCACCGAGAGCACAAACAAATCTTTGTTGAACATTTGAAAGAAACTCGTATTGGATTGCCCGGAGAGATGGGATCAATTCCTACCTACGGTATTATGGGCTTATCGTACAACATATAAAGTGGTGATCGGAACAACTCCCTTCAAGTTGGCATATGATTTGGAGACGATTGCCCTTGTGGAACTGATGGTTCCTAGTCTACGAGTGGCATTAGAGCAGAAGTTACTACTAGAAGAATCATTCCCTTTCCGTTTGGATGCTTTATGATCTCTGGAGGCATAACTCCTCGAGAGTTTTCTGGTGTTGTAGGAAGTTCAGATCAAACAAGCAAGAACCCACGATCGTTTCCTTACCCCCGTTTTTACGATCAATCAATTAGTGCTCTTTTATAATGCTAAATCTAATAGATCCATAGGAAAGTTTAAACTACGCTCGTTCGGTCCCTACCATATTGCCGAACAAGTGAGACTAGCAACTTTCCGGTTATCCACCTTAACTGGTACACTTCTCCCTAAGGCGATCAATGGATCGCAGCTTCGTCCCTAGGGTTCTGCGTCTTCGTCCTCGTGATGGTTGATTGGTATTTTTATTCCACACCCATTTTCTCTCACTGTTCTGACTCGGCATTCCTTTCCTATCTGCGTGTTCTGGGTGATCGATTGACCGTAATATTTTTGTTTTCTTACCTAACCATGATTATTAGCTGCCTTCTATGTCTCCAATTATGTTAATGCGTGCATGTTGCCATTATGTCTATATATTTCCAACAATGTGTGATGATTAGGTTTCTTTTCGTATGATTCTTTCAGTGTTTCTACTTAATCCTGTTCTTCATGTTGTTTTCTGCTATTGTGTCTTTGTGTACTTTTGAACTCCGTGTCACCTGTGCTTTTGTGCCTTTTCATCTACACCATGGAAGCTCTGGCTAGCATTGTCACCTTCAGGGCTGGTCTCGCTCCGGACGTGAGCGCGTATCTGCATGTCTGTGGCCTCCTGGCCTTCGCTGAATTGCCTTGGCATTTAGTGGAGTGCCATCCATTCTTTGTGCAGATAATCTCTGCCATTGCTGCTACGCCTGCTACAGAAGAATGCTAGCCACTGGCATGTCTTAACCCCCACATCGTAGTCACTCGTAGCACTGTCGCTGAGGGATTCCATCTCCCTCATGAGAGTCTCATCCATGGACCTCTCTTACGTATGGCTATCATGAAAGAACTCTTTCCCCGCCACTCATCCAATGAGTTTGCCATTTTGTGTCATCTTGAACTGGAGTGCACCGCACTCCAATTCCTTGTCACTGCTTTGAATCTCCAAAAATGCACTTACGGCATCTCTAGCCCCTTTTACTTGATGATTGACACTGCATCAGGACAAGCAGTTAACTTCACTTCTTTCTTTTTTCGGTGCATTCATCAGGAATGTCAGGTTGTTTCTAAGCAGTTGGCCAAGAATGAAATACCCCGCACTCGCTTGCCACACCTCCTCGCTTTCCCCCTCCCGACAATTCAGGCCGCGTAACCTCCTCCATTGCCTATGATTCTATTACATGAGGAGTCTACACAAATGTTGGAGATCGACGATGATGAAGATCTTCTCCACTTCTTCTGGTGCAAGCGCAGTTGCATCAGCCCATCACAAAGTCAAGTGCAGGAATCAACCGTTGCACAAGAAGTTGAAGTTTTTCATGATACAGCAACTTCATTACAGGTAGCATCTGCCCAATCTTCTCCTATTAAGCAGCAAGATCCCGATGTTATCATGGAAGATGTGGCTGAAACTTCATGGTGGGATGAAACACAACAACTGGATGATCAGGCTCTGACAGATACAGTGGATGATAGCACTGCCATTGTTTGTCATCCATCATCCTCACAAGTAGCAGATGCTCAAGCAGACACGTCAAAGCATCAACAAAGCATTGAAGAGGCACTTATTGAAATTGTCGTTGTTTCATCTTTGCCCCAATACAAAACAGGCATTGTTTTGGTCCAGAGACCTCTTCTTCCTCTTCCTCCTCCAACCACACTTCTTGCCACTGCTGCTACTCCTCCCTCCTCGCCTCCAGCCGCAGTTCGTGAGGCCTTGTCCAAAGTTCCTTCTTCTCCCGACTACTCTCCACCCTCGTCTCCACACTTCCTTTCTGCCCAACCATCGCGGCCTACACCTCCTCTTCCCACCCCTGTTATGTTCACCCAATTGGCATCCATGGGTCAGTTTTTATTACAGTTATCCCAAGAATTACCCCTTTAATTGCAGACGGCACAACAAGCTATTCGTTAGGAGCTTCAAAGCAAAGTCGACATCCTGGAAGCTGATATAGCACCTCTCCAAGAAGAACTCCTCGAGGCCAAAACAGATATTTATTCACTGCAAACACAAATTCAACGATTGCAGGAACAATTGAAAGAAAAAAAATACTATATCTTGTAATGCGCAGAACAGATAAGTAGTTGAAGAATAATCTAATTCAGAACGTTAAGTTGGTGTAATAGCATACATTGAATCTATAGATTTGGAAAATACAAACAGAGCCTCTGTTTTATAGAACCCTAACCATCCCAAGAACCCAGATTTGATAAACAGTTTAAACATTAGTTTAACACACACACACACACACACACACACACACATATATATATATATATATATATATATATATATATATATATATATATATATATATATATATATATATATATATATATATATATATATATATATATATATATATATATATATATATATATATAGCTAATGTTTTAGGATTAATGTTAATATATAAAATTAAATATATAAAAAATTACGATTCTAGGATTAATATGAGTACATATAACTAAATGTATAAACAAATCGGGTTTTGGGATCAATATTAGTATACATAATGAAATATATGACAAACTAGATTGTTAGGATTAATATAAGAGTATAATCCACACATTACGATAAAGAGCCACATTTAGAGAGGGAGAGAGAGAAAGCTATCAACCTGAGTTTCATCACTACTCTAGAGTCCTTGTACACTAAATTCGCATCCCCACTCATCTCATTTCAAGGATTGATGGGAGGCCGAAATCTTAGTATCAAGATGAGATCGACTACAAAGTGATGCAAGGATGTGAGAACTATTGAAATGAGAAGAGTCGAAATGTGAAAGAAATTTATTTAGGACTATGGAGTAATGCTAAAGCCACCTGATTTCTTATTAAATTGGTGCTAGATTTTTATTGTTTATTAGCTAGGTCTTCTTACTTATTAATTTTTTTATTGAACATTACTTATTTTCTATGAACGTTATACGTTTTTTTTTTTTGTAGCATGACACACAATAGTATACCATGGTACTATTGTAATATCAAGCTCAAGGAGATCCTATCATGGATGACTCATGTACAAATGTAGCTTGCCACATTTACCATCAAGATTCCTTCTCAAACTCCTTCTTAGATTCCTCCTCCATCACATCCTCCTATCGGACGACCTAGAGGGCAGGTGATACTTATAGAGGAGGCAACGCCTTTGGATATCATATCGCCATATTTTTAGAAAGGGGTCCTACTCTCAAGAGTATCATAAATATACTAGATTTTCTAGAACCTCACCAATAGTATCAAGCTCATCAAAGTGAGCATAACTTAGACCCTCAAGTAGCGATGTATGTTGTGGTGGTGATGATGCATCTAAAGCACCACGATCATGTGAATCATCATAACTGACTACTATGACCACACCTATCACACCTTGGGGTGCAGATAAGCATCAAGAATACAAGATATATAGATGTGATCATGATGAGTTTGTGCACATAGATAGAGCTGGTGTGGCTATTCATCAACCCCTACAATCACTCACTCGGATAACATTTGCACACTCCTTCATTGGACGAAGGATGATAAAGATAAATTGAATTACATTAATAAGTGTATTTATCTTGAGTATCAAATAGAATGTGGATGCCAAGAAATTTCTCATAATTGGATGAAAACATTGATGGTTGAAACTCTAAAACCCAATGTGATTCACTAAGGAAAGCTACTTGTGATGTGCTTCAAAAGCCCTCATTTATTATGAAGCATGAGTGAGAGACATTATTGGAGGAGCTGCGTGATCCTTATTCCTATCAACAGTAGATAAAGGTGGAAAACTCACATATACAAGGTGTGGGCCCTTGCATTTTGGGAGTTGTAGATTGGAGACATTGCACCATGAATTTGTAAGTATTTTTTGTTTATTTTAATTATATATATATATATATATATATATATATATATATATACTTAAGCATGATTTGTTTTTCTAGTGACCTGTTTATTGATTATGCAGCTTGTAGCTATTGATCATCATCTGATTTTAGGAAAGCGAATTGATTCCCTCCAACAGCTAATCCCGCCTTCATTTGAATTCAAAATCCACTTGTAGAAGTCTTGGAGCACTTCAATAGTCTATATAAATACTTCAAATCACTTGTACATTGCATGGAAGCAATATACACACTTGTGTCCATCATTGAATTGCTCCTTGATTTTTCTGCACCATCTTCTTCATCAAGAGTAAGCTTGGAGAGGTTGTTGCTCTCTCTACAGAGCTCCAAAATGCATTGCAAAGGTATTCGTGTCGAATTTACATGTATAAATGTTCAAAGAATTTGGTTGAGTAGATTGGCAGAAATCTTAGTTTTTCTATCTCAGGGTCTATCTCTATGCATTCCTAAAAAATAGGAGGTACCACAATTGAGTGTCAAGTTCATTTCAAAAGTTAATTTTGCCTATTTCTTGTACTCTTGTGCATTGTATACACTCAACCCTATGTGTAGAACTCCTCCAAAAATATGTTTTCCAATTGTAATCATGTTGGCTGCTATGAGCATTTGAAGTTGATTGTCTCATCCAAACATACTAAGTTTTTTGAGTTAGTCAATGTGCAAACCTATTTGTTTTGTATCGACTCTTTCTCCTTGATGCTCCAAAGTACATAGGCACTTTTTTCACTTTGCAACTCACGTTTCTACCTCCTACATGCTTAACCAAAATCTTTTGGTGGTATCAGAGCTAGAGCAAGATGGATGACGACTTTCCGTTGATGATTGAGAAGCTTGATTGACACAACTATGCAGCTTGGCAAATCAGAATGGAGGCCTATTTGAAAGGTAAAAATCTTTATGGACTTGTAGTAGGTGATGAAGCTATGCCTATTCCAAGATCAAAAGGAGGACCTACAAAAGAGGAGACAGATAAGCTCACACTTTGGTGTGCAAGGGATGTTCAAGCAAGGTCCTACATACTAAACTCTATTTTTGACTCTCTACTACCACATATTAGAGGATGAAAGACATCTCAAGTGACTTGGGGTGCCCTAGAGACTTTCTTTCTTGCTAGTACCAAAGCAACAAAGAATCATCTTTGGAACCAATTCAACCAAATGAAGAAGAGACCTAAACAAACCATCACAAAGTTTGTTACCAAGGTGAAGGAGGTTGCAAATCATTTAGCATCCATTGGAGAGCTGATTAAAGAAGAGGCTATCATGAGGCAAATTCTCAATGGGATTCGAAATGATAAGCAATGGCAATCTTTCACCACAACTTATGATCTCATCATGGATGTGCAAACTCTAAACTTCAACATCTTTCTTAAACTCTTCAATTAAGAGACCAACAATAGCATAAAGGAAGGTAACTCCTATCATGGTGATTCAACTAGTGCTCTATACATAGATAAGAAGGACAAGAAGGAGAAAGGCAAGAATATGGAAGAAGATGAAGAGGAGACTTCCCAATTCAACTTCGCAAGCAAGAGCAAGTGGAAAGGGAAGACGAAAGGACCAAAACATGACAAAGCCAAAGGTTCGAATGTTCAACCTTGTGCCATCTATGATAAGACCAACCACACCACTCAGAATTTCTAGTTCAATGGAAAGACTAGAAAGGAAGTGGAAGAGGTGGATATGGCAGCAAAAGAGATAGAAGAAGACACAACTTCAACAATAACAATAGAGGCCATAATAGAAGGGACTTCAACAATTATTTAGAAGATCAAGCACATGAAGACTCATTGCTTCTAATGAATCAAAGCCACAAAGAAGGTAAATAAGATGATCATTTGTTCTACATAGATTCTGGATGTTGAAAACATGTTGTAGGCAATATTGCTCTTCTATTTGACTTGGAAAGTCCAAAACATAGACATGAAGGATGAATAGGGGATGATACGAAGCACAATGTGGAGAAGATTGGTAATGTCAAAGCTTCCAACATGGAGCTTTTGTGGAAGTTCCATGTCAAAGCTTTAAGACGATAGCCATAGTTGAGAAGCATGGTAGGCTCTTTACTTTTGAAGTAGGAGAAACCTAGAACATAGCTCTAGTCACTTTTGGGTCTCAAACCCTAAGTGATCTTGAAGTGTGGCATAAGAAACTTACTCATGTCAATGAAAGAACTTAGAAGGATATATGCAGGGATTAGAGTGTTGGAGGACTACAAAACATATCAAAGCAACACATGATCAATAGATGTGATGCATGTCATATTGGTAAGAGACAACCATTCAACCACAAAGGCTACATCCACAACAATCTATTGGACTTAGTACATACAAATGTATAGGGACCATGTCAAGAACATTCATTGGCAGGATCAAGGTATTATGTCTCATTTATTGATGACCATAGTAGATGGACTATTCTATACTTTATCAAGAGTAAGAATGTATTGTTGGATTGCTTCAAAAACTATCTAGCGCATGTGGAGAATCATACAAGTACATCACTCAAGAAGCTCAGATATGATGGAGGGGGAGAATACTTCTCCAAAGAGTTCGATGCGTTCTTGCAAGATAAAGGTATCAAAAGGGAAGTGACTACCAGGTACTCTCCTCAACTAAATGGAATTGTAGAGAGAAGAAACAAGAAATTGGTTGGATCAACCAGAACAATGCTTGAAGAGAAGAGGTTGCCATAATATTTAGGGACAGAGGCTATTTCAACTGCTGTGTACCTTGTCAATAGACTAACATCCAAATCACTTCAAGGTATGACTCCTTATCAAGCATGTCATGGAAGAAAACCTAGTCTTGGACATTGCAAGGTGTTTGGTTGCTTAGCTTATGTTCATGTACCATTACACATAAGAGGTAAGCTAGATGAAAGGGCAACAAAGGCACTATTTATTGGGTATGACTCAACTCACATGGGTTACAAGTCCTATAATCCTTCAACCAAGCAATTCACTACAAGTATAGATGTTTTGTTTGAAGAACGTGACAGGCCCTAGTATGATGAAGACAAACAAAAGGTAACTCTACCAAATGAGCTTGATTCTGATTCTCATCAATTAGGAAGCAAGCAAGATACACAGGTCTAGGTTCCAAGAAGTGATACAGATGATGCTCAAGATGAAAGGGAAAAGGAGTGCAAGCTATGGAAGTCAAGAGGCAAGATAAAGATGCAGGAGTGTGGAGAATGCTCTAAGCAAGCTCCTACAAGATCCACAAGAGAGAAGAAACAACCAAAAAGGTATGGATATAATTCCACATGTGTGACAAAGTATTCAATCTACTTGGCAAAGGACTCAAGTTCAGAGGATCTTTAAACCTATGAAGAGGCAAAGTGAAACCCTAATTGGGAAAAGTTCATGAAAGAAGAAATAGATGCATTGAAAGAGATGGACAATTGGGATTTGGTTCCAATCAAAAGTTAATTGGTTGTAGATGGATATATAAAGTTGAAACAAACTCAGATGGATCCGTTTACAAGTACAAGGAAAGATTAGTTGCCAAAGGATGCTCACAAACTCATGGTAAAGACTATGGGGAAACATTCTCACTACTTGCAAAGATGACAGGCAATCAGAACATTGATAAGTGTAGCTCATGCAAGGAATTGGAGACCCCTCCAACTTGATGTAAAAAATGCATTTTTAAAGGGTTGGATAAGTGAAGAGGTATACATGTCACAACCTATAGGTTTTGAAAACCCTAATCATGCATCTTATGTTTGCAGACTTAAGAAAGCTTTGTATGGAATGAAACAAGCTCATAGAGCTTGCAACTATAGGTTGGTTACAAACCTTCAAAATCAAGGGTTCACACCAAGCAATTCCAATGCTTCTCTATTCATCAAAACCGATGAAGATGAGGTTTTCCATCTATATGTATATGTAGAATACATAATTGTGATAGGTGATGACCTGAATGACATGCAAAGGATCAAGAGACACATGCAAGATGAGTTCAAAATCAGTGATTAAGGTGAGCTCACATTCTTCCTAGGTATGCAGGTCATATACACAAATGAAGGAATGTATTTGACTCAGAGGAGATACATTCACGATCTACTTATTAAGTTCAAAATGGAGAACACCTAACCTATAGATATACCTTTGGAGATGAATCATAAACTTAGTGTTTATGAAGGTGAGAAACTTGAAGACATTAAAGAATATCAAAGCTTAGTAGGTAGATTGATATGCTACTCATACATATTATAGAAATAAAAGACTTGATGGTTGAGAAAAATGTGTCTCATTCCTATAGGGCACAAGATGTGCTCACAACCCTATACATCATGAATAGAACTCCAACTATTGTTATAAATCAAGTTACACATCAAGAGAAGTTTTTAGGTAAAAAGCCAAACTTATCGCATATAAAATTATTTGGCAATTCTGCATATGTACTTGTTCTCGATGAGTTGAGGATGGAAATTGATCCAAAAGTAGAAGAATGTATCTTCATTGGGTATTCCCTTGAGAAAAATGGATATGAATGTTTCAACCCACTCAACTGATGGATGAAGGTAAAGAGAGATGTGGTGTTTGACAGAATGTCAAGCTTCTATACAAATGCCAAAGAAGGATGGAATCTTGACTGAAATGAAAAAGGAAATTTTGAAAATTCAAGTGTGGAATCTCAAGATTTGAATGGAGTTGATATGTCACCAAGAAATAGTTCCAACTCAAACCCATGTAGTGGAAGATTGCAAGGAAATATTAGTCAAGAAAACTCATTGAATACGTCCAAGAAAGGTAAAGAAAAAAGGTTTCTCTTGGTAATGAAACATCCATAGGTTTTGAAGACCTTGATGAAGAATTGTGGTTTAGAAAAGAGCCTTGATGAGGAACTTGGATTGCACTTTGCAAAGACTCTAGGAGTAAGAAAGGCATATGCAAATGATACATCAAGAAGAAGTGGAACATAATCAAAAAGATCTAGAGGATGAGGAATTAACTGCAACAATTAACGTATGAAAGTTACATGGCTCATCATTATGCCTACATGAACAAGTAAATACAAGATGTTGAGCCTTCTTGTTTTGAAGATGTGATTGGAAATGCACATTGGGAGAAATCTATGGATGAGGAGATGATTGCACTTTATGGAAATGAAATATGGAAGTTGGTTCTATTGCCACATGGAAAAAAACCCATAGGCTACAAGTGGGTTTATAAGGTAAAGCATAATATTGATGGTAGTGTAAGAAGGCACAAATCATGATTGGTAGTAGAAGAATATGCACAAACATATGGCATTGATTCTGAGGAAACTTTAAGAATTGTAGCAAAAATAGCTATTGTAAGAGAAACTATTGCATTGACTACAAAAAAGGGATGTATTTTGCATCAAATGGATGTGAAGAATGATTTCTTACATGGTGAGTTGTAGAAAGAAGTATATATAGACCAACCACAGGGATATGAGGATTCAAAGTATCCAAAATATGTTTGTAGATAGAAAAAAGGCTTTGTATGGGCTTAAAGAAGCCCCTCATGCTTGGCATGCAAGGTTTGCATATTATTTAACCTCCATTGGATTCTCAATGTGTGGTGCAAAGCACTCATTATAGACAAGGAAGGGTGATATTGGCATCATGATTGTGGCTATTTATGTTGATGACTTGATCGAGTTGGAGAGTAAGCACATGATTGAAGGAGATGCCATGGAAAATTTTTTGACAAAGATATTTGGTCCAAAAATATTACCTCATAGCGTAATTTCTTCACTTCATTTGAGCCTACCCCCACAAGGAATAGTGTCACATGCCCCAAAAACGCATCTTACCCTATGATGGGAGTTTGTAAGATTGATTACTGCTAATGGTAGTTATTTTACATTGTCAGATGCTTTATTTATGCCAAGGATCAATAAAAATCTATTATCAATTTCAGCATTAGTGAAGATCGGCTTGGTTGTGAAATTTGTTGATGACAGATGTAGAGTTCATGATGTCTCCATTGGTAATGTCATTATTGCTTCTGGCATTTTATGTCATGGGCTGTATAAGTTCATATATTATGCAAAATCTGTGAATGATTTAGCATGTGTATTTCAAGGTTCTTAGGCTATGTTAGATGCAAAGCTTTGACATGCATGCTTTGTTCATTTGCATTTTGCTAGTTTGTTGTGCTTCCAAAAATTTGAAATGGCATCCTCTATACCCAAACTTGAGGCACCTAGTAAACATGTCTGTGAAGCCTCTATTTTGGGAGAAATACATCATTACTCCTTCCCAAAAGATGGTTCAACATGAGCTACTAAAAAATTACAGCTTGTCCACAATGATGTTTGTGATCTTATGGAGACACCTTCTATTGCGAGCTACCTTTACTTTATGAATTTTATTGATGATTTTTTTGGGCATGCATGGTATATCCATTGAAAGCAAAGTCAAAAGTGTTTATGTGCTTCAAAAGTTTTTTGCTTTTGGCTGAAAATTTGTTAGCATGTAAAATGGGCATCGTTTTTTCTGATCGAGGGGGGCATATATGTCTTCTGGTTTTAATTTCTCGCTAAATGTGGGATAAAACATCAATGTATTGTGTGGTATACACCTCAATAGAATGGAGTTGCAGAAAGGAAGTATAGGTCACTCATGGACATGACGAGGTGTATGGTCAAGAGTTAGGCTTTACTACATAGTTTCTGGCTTGAGGCTCTTATGTGTGTAGCATATGTACTTAATAGGTGTCCCACTCCCACTAGAGCATTATAATCTATCACTCCATATGAGGCTTGGCATGGTCACAAACCATCTATTGCTCATCTTCATGTGTTTGGTTGTCTAGCATATTCATTAGTGCTTGAACAACAACACAGAAATTGGATAATAAAGTAGTGAAATGTATTTTTGCTAGGTACAATTCTGAAAACAAAGGCTATCCTTTGTATCATCCACAGATTAAATGCTTTTTTCTTAGCCATGAAATGTTGTTCTTGTGGAAGATGCAATTCAGCCATTACTTTCATGTACTAAGGAGACATCAACTAGCTCCAAAGATGTGTATGACACTTTGTTGCCTCTTTTTATAGGTGGATAGTCTAGTGCTAGTCCAAATGAGGCAATTTGTTAGTCTTTGTAGGTTTCACATGATTCTCATTTGAGATGTCAGATTTGGAGCATTTGGATCATTATTTGGGCATTTAGTCTATGCAAGGTGATGGTGAAATGCTTTTGTGTTAAACAAAATATGTTGACACATTATTGCAGCATTTTGGCCTTGAAGACTACAAAACTATTGCCACTCGTATGGAGATAGGCTTACTATTGAGTCTTCATAATGCTAGAGATGCATTTGATGTTGTTCTCTATGAGCTAGCTATTGGATGATTGATTTACTTATGCATTACATGGACAGATATTTAGTTTGTTGTCTCAAAGATGAGAAGGTTTATGCGCTACCTAGGTGTCAAGCATTGGTAGGTGGTTAAGCGCATCTTTTGCTACTTGAGTGGTATCTGAGTACTTGGATTGTTTAATCCCAAGGGGGGATCACTATCGCTAGATTTACATGCTTTTTCTAACTCTCACTAGGTTGGCTGCTATGACACTCATAAGTCCACTAGTGGTTTTTGCTTTATGCCTGATAGCTCATGCATATCTTTGTTGAGAAAGAATCAACCTACTATGGCTGCTTCTAGTTGTGATGCTGAGTATAGGGCATTTTTCAGAGTGACTCTTGAGTGTGTAAGGCTTAGACATCTTATGGATGATTTGGGTGTTGGTCTATCTTATGCCACCACCATCTTCATTAATAGTTAGAGTGCATTGCCAGTTGTGAGGAACCCTATGTTCCATGCTTGCACGAATCACACTAAGATGCACTATCATTACATCAAGGAGATGTTCTCTACTGGAGAGATCCATTTGGCATATGTGCTCACATAAGAGAGCATTACATAACTTTTCACAAGGGTTCTATGTAGGGAGAATTTTGAAGCTTTCTGCAAATCTTTGGGCTTACTTCCTTTTGTGGATTGATTCCACAAAGCTTGGTATTTCCGTAAACATGAGTGCCACTTCTTGTTCACCGCATCACTTGCAGGAAGGATTTGTTGATAAATTTTGGTAGTGATGTGTGTGAACACGCTTGAACCACCAAGGCACTTTTTTCCCTTTTTAAGAGGTTTTTCTTGTGGCTTGTATATATGCCCATAACCCTAATATGTCACTTATCTTTGTAAATTCTCTTGGTAATACAATTAATATTGTGTGTTGTGCTCAAAGCTTCTTCTTCTTCCTTGTGTTGTTCAAGTGCTCCCACAGACATCGAACTCTAACAACTATCACCTACCTAATTGTGCCCAAACTAGCCAAGAAAGTACGTGATTAACTTCTCTTCTCATCATAATTCCAAACTCTATCCCAACACTATCCCAATGACTTTGGTGATGTTTTTTTCCCAATTTAATTGCACCAATATCTCTATCACTAAAATAGGATCAGGGTTTTTGCAATGTGTATCTCAATCGTAAACATCCCAAGCTCAATCTAAATAGTCTCTGCTATGAAAAAATTGGTGTTCTTGTGATCATTCCAATACAAATCTAAATATGCATTGACATATCATCATAAAGGGCGAAATAGGGATCGTTGTGCTGGTCTAACTGCACATGTTAAATCCATTGATATAGGGATTGTAATGTTGGTCCATATACAATTGGTACTTGAGAAGAAAACCATTTTTTGGTAAAGAAAAGATAAGCATAACTACACAGTCACTATAACCATTAAAAAAAAAACATTTTCCTAGGCTCATGTAGGCTTAAGTAGGCCTATATATGCAAAGGCCTATATAGAAAAGAATTATTAGAAGGAAAAAACATTTTCCTAGGCTCATGTAGGCTTAATTAGGCTTATGTATGCAAAGGCCTATATAGAAAAGAATATTTAGCTTCTCATGTCTGTGTACACTATTACATGCCTATTTTTGTAGAGGCATGTGAATATGAACCCACATAATCCTAGAAAAGAATAATTAGCTTCTCATGCCCATGTACACTATTACATGCCTATTTTTGTAGAGGCATGTAAATATGAACCATCAAAAACACATACATAAACCTTTGCATAAATAGAAACATAAACCCACAGATAACATCATAATCCTAAACATATGCATGTTAAACGCGCGTTGCCGTCAGAGACGCGTTTAAGCTCTTTTTGGGTTCTTGGGAGTGGTAGGGGTCTACTAATCAGAGGCCCTAAGACTTGATTTTCCCAATTAACTCATTCACAAAGCAGTACACGAGTGTTCAAAGAATTCTATTAACACGAATTACTATCACTACTCTGGTTCGTTCTCTCACAAATTCCCGATTCGTACACAGATTAAGACTTTCTCAGTACATAACGCAAAAAGTAAACATTACCGTAACCCACACTTACAACACTTAACTTAATGGAAAAGTGCTAACCACAAGTTAAGGTAATCAAACAACGATGACGAAAAAAAACATAGTACTACTCAGAATTCTCAACACTACGGAAACTCCACAGAACGTATCGCCCAGACAGACAGTCTGGCGATTCTTCTGGTTGTCACCGAAGCATCCTTTCATTGATATATAAGTAATTACAATTCTTCGCAACGACCTTTCGGTTCGTGCGGAATATGAAAAGAAAAAGATTTACAATTGCCAATCCGGCGGCTTACACTGGCATGCACAGTGGACTTGAACCCGTAGGTATACAAAATTTTATGGCTCATCTATTATACCCTGAAGATACATTTTTCTAGCTAATTTAAACGTTCTGGAAATTTTCTGCTTCATGCTATCCAGCATTTTCTTCAAAATGTCTAGTTCGACTAACTGAGTGTCAGTACAAACAGAGCTAGCTGTAATTACTTGTGTCATCAAAATGTCAGCTTGTGTCTGCAAAAATGCTTCCTATAAATAAAAATCATTCACCAGAGCTACATCATGGATTACTTTCATGTCTTCGATTCTTTTATCTATTCGGGATAATTTTTCTGCTTGAGCATCCAATTGGTTCTCTCTTCTCTCCAATTCCTGAGCCTGATATTGAATGGTCCGGTAATATGCATCTCTTTCTTTTCTTATCCCTGCTATCTCCTTCTGTAGTTGAGCGACCAAAGTCATCTGCGTTTTAAGAGCAAAATTTGATTCAAATAAATTGGCTTCTGCTCGCTGGAGTTCTTCATTAGTCCGATTAGCCAAGTCTGCCATCTCCTGTCCTCACTGCATGACTTCATTCAATTGTTCTCTAGTTTCTTCTAACAAGTTTCCCAGTGCTATACGGGCATCCTCTTTATCCTTAACTAACTGTTGTAACTAAAGAATCTCTCCATCAGCAGCACTTAATAAACCTTCATTGGCTTGTATCTCTGTTAACGCAGAATCTCTCTGACTGATCAATGAATTTTGTTCGGTAAGCTGTTCTTGAAGGCATCGAGTCTGTTCATGCAGGGCATGATTTTCTGCTTTTACTGCATTTATCTCTTCCTAGAGTGGATTAATATCTGCCTCAAGAACATCGACTTTATGCTGGAATTCTTCTCTGAGATTATCAGTAACCTCTTTCATCTGTTTTGGTAGTTGCTGCGATAGTTGGATCAACATATGACCCATAGATGCTAGCTCAGTAAACATAGGTATCGAAGGAAACAGAATATGAGGACGTGGTTGAGATGAAGAAGCTGTCAAGAGTTGATGGGAAGTGGGTGGAGAATAGTTAGGTGACGAGGATGAGGAATCCGGTGCTTGAGGTACAATAGGTGGAATGGGGTCAATGGGTTTAATTGGAGGTATGGGTGGAGGAGTGGGTTGCAGATTGTTAGCCAACAACAATTTTTCATTAAGTTGCTGCGAAGTCACTTGAGGTTGGGCAACTGCAGAATCTACTCATTAGGGGAAAAAATGAACCCTGAATGGACCTTTTAGATTAAGAGGTGATTAGTGATGGACCAATTAGAAGAGGGTGCTGGCCACAGTCTAGTCCCTAAATCACATAGCCTAGGCATAGGCTTCCCTTGTTTTTTTGTAGTCAAAGAAGAAAAAACCACCTAGAGTTGGTGGTTTTACCCATTTGGATGGTTTTGAAAGCCTCGAAAATGACTTTGGGCCCTTGGAGTGGCTAGAAGATCCAACGCTTGAGGATTGATTGCAAAAGTCAAGGCGCCTTTGGATTTAGACCCTTGGATCGCCTTGATATCCAATGGATGAGATTGAATACATCCTCAAAAATGCGCCTTTGTTTTTGTCCAGGATCTAATGGTTGATATGATAAGGATAATTTTGAAATGTGCATACGATCTGGACCATTAGATCTCCAGTTGATCTAAGGGTTGACAATGGTTGCCATCATTACAAAGCGCCTTTTCACCTCCCCCCTTGGATCTGGCATAGATCCAACGACTTGGAGTGCATCCGGCTGTGAAATCAGCCCCAAACGCGGGCGTCCCTTAGATATCAAGCGGATCCAATGGCTCGAAAGACCCACGAAAATGTGAATCAGCCCCAAATGCGGAGATCCATTGGATTGAGCCTCATCCAATGGCCCAAAAGTTTGCAAAATTCTGCTCATCCATCCACGACGTTGTCCCTACTCGCACATATTGTCAGAGACTCTCTCTCTTGCTTTCCATTGATTTTGAATGTAGACCATTGATTTCAAGCATCCGAAGGCTATAAATTATCCGATTTAAGAATTCAAATTGATAAGAGTATCAAATATTATTTTATTTGAGGAAACCATTAGTGGTTTCCTATGCCCCCTTAATCTCACTGAATTAGCTTTTTAATCCCTAAAAATTAGGAATCCTTACAAGGCCCATGTAGGGCTCATTTTTTCCCCTAATGTGCCGTAATTAATTGTGCCAAAACTTCTGCAACAATAACCTGCGTATCTTCTTGCACATCTTGTTGGGACTGCTGCTGAGATTCTTCCTTAGAAGATCTGTCTTCAGAATCGGCAGTAACACTTTGATCTCGTTGTTGGTTTGGAGAAGACTGAGCGGACGAATCATGGTGAATCGAGGTGGCAGTGTCGTGATAATCTCTTCTTCATTTTTGTCTGCGTTATTTCTAGCGGCAGACCCTTGCACTTGACTATCAGAAGAACTTATTCATATGCGTTTTCGACGGAGGAGCTGGAAGATTTCTTCATCATCTTCTTCGTCGTCTTCAAGTATTTGAGCAGATTCCTCATGATATAAGATGGGAGCACTTGGAGTTGGTTGTGCTGCTTGGAGGGCCGAAAACAAAAAGGTAATGATATGCGGTAAACGTGAACGTGAAAGTTCTCCCTTGTTTACATGTTTTATAACCGTAACGCATTCACAGGGAATGCGCCAGAAATAGTAAGAAGCAAAATTGATAGGCTCCTGAGAAGCCATGTGAAGCATAGAGTAAAATGGGAATGAAATTCCGTAAGTGCATTTCTGTAGATTCAAGATGGCCACTAAGAATTGAAGGGCGGTCCGTTCAGGATGAGGGCGACAGAGTATGGCATACTCATTTGATGAGTGCCTTGGGAACAATTCAATCATAGTCTCAATCGAAAGGTTAGGACCATTTTCTGGTCCTTCCGAAGAGAGTCAAAAAGCTGCCGCAAATGACTGTATGGTGATTACAACACGAGATGGAAAACACGTAATAGGCCAACTCTGCTCTGTAGCAGGTGTGGCAGCAATAGCAGCTATAATTTGAGCATAATATGGATGGCACTCCACTGAATGCCAAGGCAATTCAGCGAAGTTGGACAATCGTCGGATACGCAAGAATTCACTTACGTCCTGAGGGAGTCCGTCACGGAAGGTAGCAAAGTTTGCTAAAGCTTCCATGATGCGCACGCAAAGTAGCATGAATACACAGTGATTACGGAAAACGCAAAGCACACAGAACACGCAGACACAATAGCGATTAACAACGGAAAGAAGAAGATTAAGTAGATACTTGGTAACGGGAGGTGATAAAAAATGCTAATCATCGCGCGATGTTGAGATGATAACCTTCATAACTATGGTGTGCATGCATGAGTAGAATCGATAACAAAAGGCGGCGATTATTCATGGTTATGTAGCAAAACGAGGAGTTTATTATCTTTATTCAACTAACACGCAAAACTAAAAAAAGGAAAAGAAAAGAAAAAAAGAAAAAAAATACGCGGGCAACTGCAGAACACTTCAGTGCGAATCAGGTGCTTGATGATACAGCCACAACTTTGAACCATTTATCACTTTAGGAAGAGGAATTCCGGTCAAAGTAGTCAACAGAAAAGTATTTGGGCCCACTTGTTCACTAATCCGATAAGGACCAAACCATCGTAATTTGAATTTTCCAGCCGCACGATTTGATTTAGCATTATAAAACAGCACAAGTTGTCCCACCGTAAAAACTGGAGTTCTAAGATACCGATCATGAGTACGAGCTTGCCGCAACTGTACTTCTTGAAGGGTCAGAAAACTTTCCCAGCGATGCTCATCTAGTTCTCTGAGTGTGTCCAACCGAAATGGCAAAGAATCTTCGGGTATCAACTTCTGAGTTATGGCTATGCGTAAACTAGGCACTACAACTTCCATTGGAGCGATTGCTTCCAATCCATAAGCAAGCTTGAAAGGAATCAGTCCGGTTGCAACTTTGTAGGTAGTCCAGTATGCCCATAATACTGCAGGTAGTAACTGATCCCATCTTTCTGATGATTCCACAATCAATTTTCGAAGCATACTCAGCAAGGTCTTGTTGATACTTTCAGCTAAGCCATTAGCACGAGGATAATACGGTGAACTGAATTTATGCAAAATTTGAAAAGTATGCGTTAATACTCGAATTAAACTAAACTGTTAGCAAAGTGCGTTCCTTGATTTGTTACAAGTTCCAAAGGTAATCCATATCGTGGGAATACGTCCTTCATCAAACATTTTGCTACCGAAATAGCTGTAGCAGATCGTAAAGCCCAAGCTTCTGCCCATCTGGTAGCATAATCTGTACATGTCAGAATGTAGTGATTGTTGCTAAGGATTGCTGGAGGTGTAATTGGTCCAATAAAATCAAGACCCCATTTTTGAAAAGGTTCCAAAGGTAATACAGGTTGTAGAGGGAAGAAGTGGCGTTGTAAAGGCTATCCAGATCGCTGACAATTGTCACACTGCTGCACAAACTGAGATACATCTTTGTACATAGTAGGCCACCAGAGCCCACTTTGTAGAATTTTCCGTTGCGTTAAATCTGCTGCAAAATGTCCACCGGAGGGTATTGAGTGTGCCATAGCAATAACCGAGTTGACTTCATGTGGTGGAATACAACAAAGCAATGCACCAGTATGATCCATGTAGTACAACTGTCCGACAATCAACCGGAATCTGCGACTGTAAACTGTAATTTTCTGATGCATAGCAGGAGAAGTTTCAGGGGGAAGACATCCTTCAGTAAGAAAGGTTAATAACTGATCATTGTAGGTAGGTGTCACAGAAAGTTCTACATATTCATCACTAGTTGGTTCAGAAATGTAAATTGCTGGTGTGGTGTCATCAACACCGATCGGAGCTTCACCGGAATCCAACCGAGAGAGAAAATCTGCTAATGCATGTGTAGTGTCGGGTTGATGAATCACTTCGTAATCAAACTCTTGTAACAACAAAACCCAACACGCCAAACGACCACCTAAATGCTGCTGCCTAACCAGATACACCAGCGCAGCATGATCTACATGAAAGATGAATTTTTGGCCTAGCAAATAATGCCGGAATTTCTTTACAGAATACACCAAACCAAGACATTCTCTTTCAGTTACGGAATAATTCTTTTCAGCAGGAGCAAGCCGTCGACTTGCATAATAGACAGGCCGGAACCACATATCAGTTTGTTGCATTAAAACACTTCCAATGGCTATATCCGATGCATCGACAAAAACATGAAATGGGCGTTCCCAATCTGGAGGTTGTAGAATTGGAACCTGCGTTAATAATCCTTTTAGACGATCAAATGCAGTTTGACATTCTGGAGTCCAATCAAACTGTCGAGGGGTACTAGTTATTAGCCGATTTAGGGGTATTGCCAAATGGGCAAGCCACCGTAAATGTCGACCATGCCACCTGACTTGACCCATGAAGCGCATCACTTCTTTCGGCGTAGTAGGCACAAGTGCTTCTAACACGGCTGCAACTTTGTCTGGGTCAACTTGTATGCCCTCTGCAGATACAATATGGCCAAGGATCTTACCACAAGAAACCGCAAAGACAGATTTGGTGGGGTTCAGGCAGAGTCGATATTCACAACATTTCTCAAAGCAACACCGTAAATGATACAGGTGTGCTACCATCTTACCGAATAAAGAGAAGTCATCTAGATATACTTGCAAAAAAGAAGTGAGATAGGGTGAGAAGATTTCCTGCATACACCGCTAAAAGGTGCTAGGAGCATTCCTTAACCCAAACCACATGATTGTACAAGCAAAAACACCCAGTTGGTAATGAAAGCTGTTTTCGGTATGTCTTGTTCAGCCATTCTGACCTGGTTATAACCATTGTAACCATCCAAAAAGGAGTACATCTCGTGTCCGGCCAGTCTGTCAAGCATTGTGTCAAGAAAAGGAAGAGGAAACGGATCAGGCACCGTGGCCGCATTAAGTTTCCGGTAATCCACACAGATTCGGAGCTGCTTATTTTTCTTAGGAACAATAACAATCGGTGATATCCATTCAGCGTGTTCTGTTGGTACAATGAATCCGACCCTTAGTAACCTATCAAGCTCGGCCTTGACCTGTGCTGCATAATTAGCGTTCATATGGTAGCTGAGTTGTTTAATTGGTTTTGCTTCTGGTTTAAGCACGACCCGATGTTGATAGATGCAAGGGTCCAGACCTTTCATATCACGGTAATCCCATGCAAAACCATAAGAGAACTCACGAAGAAGCTGGATCAAATCTGCTTGAAACGCCTCAGACAATCCTTCCTTTATCTTGACAGGTCACAGATTCACTTCATCTCCCAAATTATAGGTGATTAATTGATCTTCGAGAGCATAGAATTGACGAGGTTTCCCTGGATCGTCAGCTGACTGTAAAAGTTGTTGTAGAGCGGCTTCATCCATAGCAACAGTATCTTCTGTCTCCACTTCTTCGATCAGAGGCACCACCGTACAGGCTGTCAGACTCAGTTGTCTACAACAGATTGCAGATCTACAGTACCTAAGGAAGTCATATCTTCATTGTTCTTCAGAAACGCTTCTTCTTCATCGTCAGATAAGCCATCCAACATGTGGACCGGCTCTGCTACATATGGTCTGGCATGAAGTTCGTAAGGCTGAATGGCATCTAGTTTGACAATATATTTACGTGATTATCCTTAAAAGTCAATTCTTGTGCGGACCAATCCTGTATGACTTTATCCTGTTTTAACCAAGGTGGTCCGAAAAGAAGATTATAGTCAAGACTATACTCCGGTAGTTCTAAGACTACAAAAGTCATCTTAAACGTTGTACCCTGCAAAGTTATCAGGACATTCTGTACGAGTCCCACCGGATGGACTCGCGATTGATCTACCATTTTGACAAAAAATTGAACAGGCTCGATTTGCGTCCATCCCAACTTCTTACAAAGCGCTGCAGTGGCGATGTTTACACCAGACCCACCATCAATTAGTACTTGATTAATCTTGTGATTTTTGTACCATACCGTAATTAAGGGGACCGAATGATCCACCGTAGAATCAGCTTATGGTTGTACCGTTGCCGTCGCTGGAATGCAGGAAGACCCAGGACTGAGCTGTTGCTAGAATTGCTGTCGAACTCTCGGCACTAGTGCAAGTAACTGTCCAAGAGGGAGAGTAATGGACGCCTTAGATAAAATTTTGCATGCCTGATCTGCTTGAATTGTACTTTTCACCAATTCTGAAGATGATGCGCCTGTTACTGGGGTAGAATCTTGTTCGTGCGATCCTTCCTTTGGCAGCGGAACTTGTGTCATCGGAATTGGATCTGGGAACACTGTAGGCTCTTTGGTGGTCCATTGGCTAGCTTTGTTATACATTCTCTGCTGTTCACGGATGCCCAGTTCAAACACCTCAGCTGCTGGTTGAAATTGCTTACCAGATCTTGTCTGGACCACTACAGCTTGTGTTTCTACTAGTGAGATATAAACCATATTGGTAATCGGGTTCTGACGCTCTTTCTTCCTTTGATCATATTCGGCTGCATCTTTACAGAATCTGCGGATGTGACCCAACTCACCACAAAAATGACATCCAGGTGGTGGCAAAGAAGTACCTTCCTCTGATGTTCCTGTCTGCCAGTGATTTGTATTGAAGTTTGTATTCCGCTGTCCTCGATAATTTCGGTATACTTGCTGCTGATTATTTCTCATTTGAGGTGGTACATAATGGGTGGCCGACTGCCTTGGTTCTTGTATAATGGCATGTACAGTTGTTGGTCCCTACACTTTGGCGTTATATGCATAATTTTTGGTGGAATGTCCGGTGGTATTGCAGATAGCGCA
>CM035433.1:136114132-136121632 GCA_020310875.1 Ceratopteris richardii | reverse complement strand
ATTGGCTCAACACACTTACTCCATAGGATATATCTACTCTAGTTAGAGTAGCATAATTTAAGTTTCCAATTAAAGTTTGATACCTAGTTACATCCTCAATACGTTCACCTTCATGAGCACTTGAATTCTGATTTACCTCCATGGATGTACCTACAACCTTTGTATTTTCCATCTTGAACTTAGAGAGCATGTCTCCAATGTATTGTCTTTAAGTGAGGAACATACCTTTCTCTATATATACCACTTTGAAGCCTAAGAAGTATCTGAGCAAACCAAGACCATTGATCAAACCAAGATCACTTTGGCTTTGCCGAGCTAACCTCTTGTGCCAAATTTCCAACTTTGATAGAGTTTGTCTACCATAATTGAACAGTGCAATGTTTCTAGTATCTTGGAGCTTAAATGTAAATAATCTACATGATTTTTTGCCTTTCGCTATCCTCTTGAATCCTTGGTGTGGGTCCTCTTTGGACTTCATGGCAATTCCTTAAATCCACCATGTCTGAAAGTAGAGCCACATTCCTTGCTCCATGATTTGAGCAATCTTAGTCTATAAAGAATACATGCTTATCAGAAGAAGTGAATCTTCTTTAATTGTGGTAGTCTCTCCTTCCTCTTTATCCTCCTTGATACTTTTTGTTATTGTATGAGTTGTTATTGTAACCATTGTTGTTGATGAATCTTCCTCTTGAGATTCCATAGCCTCCTTTGTTGTAACCTCTTCCTCTTTGGTTTCTAGGATTCTTGAAACAATTATCAAGAATGTCATTAGTTAAGCCACATATGGTACATGGAGATGAACTCTGAGCTCTCCCCCACCTTGTCTTCCTCCTCTGCCTCTTCCTCTTTAGCTTGTACATCTACTTGCAAATTTTGCTTGAGAGGTACTACCTTCATCATGAGACTTTTTACCTTTTCCTTTGCTATCTTTGTTCTTATTTTTATCTATATAGAAAGTAGAGAATTGATTATCTTTTTCATTGTCTCCATTCTTCATAAGTTTTGCCTCATGTGTGAACAATTGTCCCATGAGAATGTTGAAATCAGGAGCCTACAAATCCATGTAGAAGTCCATGGCTGAGGTGAAAGCTTCCCATTTTTCATCTGCCTTTATTCCATTGATCACTTGCCTTAATATTTGCTCTTGATCAATGATTTCTCCAATGCTTCCAAGTTCTTTGCTATGTCCTTCATTTTGGTGACAAAATCAGTCACACTTTGCTTGGGCATCTTTTTGAGTGTGGTGAATTCCATCCATAGTTGATTCTTCCTTGCCTTGGTACTTGATGAGAAGAATGCTTCAAGAACATTCCAAGCCTCTTGGAAATTCTTGAAACTCTTGATGTGTGCAAGTAAAACATTAGATATTGAGTTTAGGATACATGTACTTGCTAGAGCATCCTTTTGAACACCAAGTGTTGAACCTCTCTTGTTCTTCCTAAATTGGTTGGCCCTTGCCTCTAAGGATCAGCATCATCTCATCTCCAAATATGTAACCATAGAGGTTTTTGACTTGAAGATAAGCTTCCATTCTAGGTGACCAAGATGAGTCGTTACCTCAATCCAATTTGTCTATGGATGAATGAAATCCATCTCCCATGTTGATTTGTTGTTGCTCTGATACCACTATGAGGAGATGGTGAGATAGTTTCCAGAGATGAGTTGGTGTTGCATAAAGCCTGCTCTACACTTGCCAATCTAACATTGGGGGTGTTGAATACGCTCCTTTAGGTTCACAATGATACATTTGGAACCAGTAAGTCCTTTGGAACATCATTTCAAAATGGTTACATCAATATAGATAACTTGCAAATGAAAGAAATGTGAAGAATTTTCTATTTTGGGAATAGAAGGTCTTAGTATTATGCTCAAAGCTCACAACCTTGTATGATTTGACTAGAGAGTTGTTGCAAAAATTTAATTGAAGTGCATAGCTAACTAAAGGAGTTCATTTCATGAATTTAGCTATACCATGCACTTAGAAATGAATCTAAAAAGCCACGGGGTCATCCTGACTTCTCAGCATCTAGAAGCTATGTAGGTATAATCACCTTCCTTACTTCCTATCTGAAGATCTGCTAAACCAAACATGCTGAAAATTAATTATCTCAACACTAGATACTCTGCTCTAACTATCCCAAGATACACTATCACAAAGCATTAGGTATATGTAGAGAACTCAATTGGCCAAAATCATTGTAATGATGAAGATGCAACAGTAGACAGTAGATAGAAATGTACTTGAAAACATGTATCAAAATGTATATGCTAATGAATAGATTATACAAGGGAAGTGTAATGGACTACACATAGGTAGTTTTAGCTCAATGTAAACTCAAGTTTCTAACTCAATGCCTCTTAGAATGGCTCTCTTATCTTGCAATTGAAAGTATGTGTATCTATGCACATGTTCTAAGTTTGAATTGGAATTTTCCCTCACCTAAAAGTGATCCTACACTTTAGGGATTTGATTGATTTGGTTCCTTCACCAAATATGTTGTGGGTTAATTGTCTTAACTTCACGAGATTCCATCTTCTTTTTACTTTTACATTTATCCATAGTAACTATGTTTAAATTAACAAGCATAGGTTCTTATTAGGTTCTCTTTAGTGAGGTAATTCATGGATATGTAGTGTTGAATCATTAGCAACACACTTAGGCTTGCTAATTGAAACAACAACAATTTTAAAGTTATTAACCTTAATCAATCTCTTAATCACAACCAAAATCCACTCAAACACATACAAAGAAAAATACACATAACTTCTAACATGCTACATCAAATAAAACAATTTGTGGGGCTCTTTATTGGTGTAAGTGTTGCATCTGGGGCAAAGATGACCTTGGTCATCTCTTCTTCTTCTGAGCTAGAAGCTTCACGATCTAGCAGTCTCTCCCCAAGATTTTGAGCTTAACAAGGCAAATCAGCTAGAAACAAGCACTACTTGGAGAAAGAATGGGCTTCTCTTCTGATTTTTGGAATGGCATCTTAGGGGAAGCACTCTGGAAGATATGGAAAGAAAGATGTGTGATCAACGTTGATGGTAATTAGAAAGAGTGGTCAATTGACAAATCTCTATACCTATTAGGTAGAAGAATATATAATTGTAAAAAATATCTGCATTTCAGACACCATAGGATGTTTGTCATGGAAAACAACAACATTCGAAGTAAGTGGGTTGCTCATGAAGGTGACAAAAAAAATTATTAAACTTCTCACCAGCTCTCTTTAAAAACATTTGGCTCCCATTGAATCCTAGAATCCTATGAATTATGGTTTATCATAGGTTTTGGACCATTATATCCCTGCTTTATGGGATAGAGGGGATCCTAAGGGCACTAAGCCCATTCATTGTATGTTAGTTCTTTTATTAATTCAAGCATGGGAGAGTAGGCTATGACTAAATTTCATTTTACGAAAAAATATAAGTTATTTTAGGCCTATGAAAATCCTATAGAAAATCCATTTTCTTATATAGAAGTTTTGCATCAAAAAACAAAACTCACAAATAAAAACGTGGAGCATAGGTAGGATTTGTACTTTCAAAACTTAGTTTAGAGCGCGAATAGAAACATCAAAACCACATCCAACTATTCCTGTAGCAGCAAGATTTTTCCAAGAGCCCCACAAATTTTTCTGTAGCAACAAGCGCTTCTGGGCAAGGCAATTGGTTGCTCCTCATCACTTTGGAATGTTATAAGAGATGAGACCCTCTGGAAGATTTGGAGGTAGAGATGCAATTCCAATTTTGGAAACCCTCCTAAAGAATGGTCTATTGTGAAATCTCTTTTCCCTCTTGGCAAAAGAATTTCCAATTGTAAGAAACTCCCACCTTTTAGGCACCATAGTGTTTTTCCTCGAGAACAACAAGATTAAATCCAACTGGGACCTACATGATGTTACACTTATGTGTTCCTCGAGTAGCTTTGATGTGAACCTTTTCCCTATACATGGGCACTTTTTACTCTAGTGCTGGCGAGAGGTTTTTTCCCCATGTTACCACATACTTGATACTCTCATATGTGGTGGTAGTTTGTGTATGTGACACGCATCAAGGACTTGAAAGAGCAATTAGCAAACATAGATGAGATCATTTCGGATGCATCACTCATTTCTACATTGTTGAAAGGATTACCAAAATCTTTTCAAAGCTTTGCTACTACACTTCGTTTGGTTGCGAAAGGAAATCCTAATTTGTATGCATTTGATGAGGTTGTGTCTCTTCTTTTGCAAGAAGAGCAATCTAAAGTGAATAGGACTGGTTTGATTGAGGGAACGCAAGCACTCACTATCTCACAAAAGGGGAAAAGCAAGTATGGTTCAGCTTTGGGTTCATCAAAACCAAAGCCTCAAGCTTCCTCTTCCACTCATTCCTCTAATTATATTGACTTGCAAAAGAAGAAGAGATGCAAATATTGCCTAAAGGCTGGTCATACTATTGATGAGTGTACAAAGCTTGCTAAACGCAATGAAAAGAAGAAGGAATCCGGCATGTCTATTGTTGAAAATTTAGCAAATGCAAAGAATGATGAAGCTAACATGGCTCAAGATTTTTGGGCATGTGTTGTTACATGTCATTATGATGCTTCTTTACATTTTAAATGTATGGTTGTGAGTGAGGCTGATTCGGATTGGTTCTTTGATAGTGGTGCTTCAAAGCACATAACATCATGCAAAAGCTTTTTTGCCTCTTTGAAAGATGCACCTAAAGGAGGACATGTGGTGTGTGCAAACAATGCCTCCTATCATATCATTGGAGTAGGAGAAATTGAGCTCACGGCTACAAATGGAGGTGTGATTCTCTTGAAAAATTGAGCTCACGACTACAAATGGAGGTGTGATTCTCTTGAAAAAGCACATAACATCATGCAAAAGCTTTTTTGCCTCTTTGAAAGATGCACCTAAAGCAGGGCATGTGGTGTGTGCAAACAATGCCTCTTATCATATCATTGGAGTAGGAGAAATTGAGCTCACGGCTACAAATGGAGGTGTGATTCTCTTGAAAAATGCATTGTATGTGCTCGGTATAGAGAAGAACTTAATTTCAATTCCGTTGCTTGCAAAAGCTTGACTTCATGTACACTTTGTTGATGATAAATGTATGGTCCATGATTTCAGCAATGACAATGTTATCGTGATGTCCGATACATTATGTAATGGTTTATATCACATGGATACATACAAGAGGGCTGCCTCGAATGCCTTAATTGCTCATAATTCTTCCATGGCTGAAATGGAGCTTTGGCATGCTCGTTTTGGTCATTTAAACTTCAATAGTTTGCTCTACTTGCAAAAGAAGGACATGGTTATTGGCTTGCCTACACTTGAGTCCATTGAAAAGCATGCATGTGAAGGTTGCATTCTTGGAAAAATGCATTGTGGTTCTTTTCCAAAAGATGGTCATACACACACAACAAGAAAATTATAGCTTGTTCATAGTGATGTATGTCGTCCCGTCAAGACTCCATCTTTTGGGAAGCATGTATATTTTGTTACCTTCATTGATGATGCTACTCGCCATACATGGGTGTATCCTATGAAAGCAAAATATGAGGTATTTTCTTGCTTCAAAGCATTTTTAGCTATGGCTGAAAATTTTTCTTCACAAAAGCTTTTGACTCTACGCACAGATCGTGGTGGTGAATACATGTCACGAGTTTAATGCTTTTCTTCGTGAAAGAGGTATTTCACACCAATGTACGATGCCATATACACCTCAAAAAAATGGTGTTTTCGAGCGTAAAAATAGAACTCTACTTGAAATGGCACGATGTATGGTTAAAGGAAAGCATCTTCCTGATAAGTTTTGGATGGAAGCGGTCATGTGTGCAAATTATGTGTTGAATCGCTGCCCTACAGAAGCATTGAGAGTCATCACTCCTTATGAGGCTTGGAATGGTCATAAGCCTATGGTTAGTCATATGCGTGTGTTTGGTTGTTTGGCATATGCTCTTGTGCTATCACAACAACGTCACAAACTTGATAAATGACAAGGCAAAGAACTGTATATTTGTTGGTTATAGTGCTGAAAGTAAGGGATATCGGTTGTACCATCCATTGACGAACACAATTATTGTGAGTCGAGATGTGGTATTTGCTGAAAATTCTGTTTTCCCTCTACTTGAATGCAAAAAACTGCCAACAGTTAGCTCACAAAATGTGTTCGATACACTCATGCCTTTGTTCCAAAATGGTGCAATTGACTATGGCCATGTAGACCAGCCAACTGAGGTTCAAAGGGCTGAAAAATTCCAGCCAAATAGGGCTAAAAATGCAGAGAATTTCCAGCCAAACATGGCTGAAAAAATTCAGTCAAAAAATGTCCAAATTGCTGGAAATTTCCAACCACATATGGCTGAACATTTGCGTCAAAATATGGCTAAAACGGAGCATGAAATTCAGCCCACGCATGATGTACATATTGAATATGTTTTACATAATGAACGCATGTCTATCAAGAGTGCACAATCTATGCCAAAGTGGCTGAAACAAACTTTGCAGGATAGCAAATTGAGTGTACATTTACATGGTAGAACAAGATCAAGCTCTCACCATGCATCCAGTAGTTTTGTGGATTATTCTCTTATTGCTATATCATGTAATGAAGAGCCACTTTCTTTTGAAGATGCATGTGACGATCCACAATGGATGAGTGCTATGCAATAGAAAATGGATTCCATACATAAGAATGGTACTTGGGAGTTATGTGAATTGCCAAAAGGAAAGAATGTCATTGGTACAAAGTGGGTTTACAAGATTAAGAGAAAATATGATGGTAGCATTGATTGCTACAAAGCTAGATTGTTTGCCAAAGGATATGTGCAACAATATGGCATTGACTATGAGAAAACTTTTGCACCTACTTCACGTTAAAGCATGGGAGAATAGGCTAATGCCGAACTTCCTTTTTAAATGAAAAAAGAAAACATCACATCAAACTGTGCAAACATTATGATTCTTTTTATTCATTCTCAGAATCGTCAAAGAATACAATCATATTTGTGCACTCATAGTTACTATTTACAGTCGAAGTTCAAAGTCACTTTTCAGCATAATGATTCTTCTTTTCCATTCTGAGAATCGTCAAAGATTAAAAGACAGAGTTACATTTGTGCACATGTCAAGGCTAACACACTCATAGTTACTATGAGCTCTAAAATGTCAAAGTTACTATGTAGATTCAAAGTTATGTAGCTCTAAAATGTCAAAGTTACTATGTAGATTCAAAGTTACTGTTGACACTCATAACTACTTTCTAATAAAAGAAATCAAATCTGGATATGTAGCTAAATATGTTGATGTTACTTGAGAAGACACACCTATAAGATCGAGTGTTTTGAGGTCAAATGTTTCACAGCAATTGGTCTTTAACCTCCGTTTCACTGTATGAGAGAATACATTTCTTATCCTCTATTGCATAATAGTTTTCAAGGATATTTATGGTTTTATTTCGCGTAATGTGTTTGTTGGATATCCTTTTAGACACAGAGGATCTACT
>CM035433.1:135914132-136111632 GCA_020310875.1 Ceratopteris richardii | reverse complement strand
TTCTTTCAAGAGTGAAATCCCTTGGACCATACTTTTTTGGCTCGCAAAAAATTTGTTTCTAGGGGAGGCACATGACCTACAAGGAACTTGATAGAATGATTTTATCTAATTTGGCAACCACCCATTTCTAGTTAGGGTTGAGTTGAAAATATCTCTTATTGATATTCCAAGCTTTCCAAATACACACTATCACTTCTTAGCCTTAAACAAAGACTCTAAGGGACATAAATAGAAGCATAATGATGTCCAAGTCCTTTCAACAAGAGGAGATCACAAAAGATGGCTGATTCATGTTCTTGAATAAAATTTGGGCCTAGCATTATTATTGCTTGGTCCACAGCTTGATCATCCATTTAGAGGCCAATTTGCTCCTTAATGTTGACACACTGAGGATCCTTAACCACCTCTTATCCTTGCGCGGGTATTGGATATCCTGCAAAATCCTAGGAATATTTCTTGTGCGAGGATATCCAATAACATAAGGGTTTTAGAGATGCCTCATGTTTGAGAAGCTCCATACTTGAGTGTCACGAGAAAGGAGATAAGGAAAAGAGCTCACTCTTACGCATGCATACAGACACATATATACACATACACACATATATATACACATATATACACACATATATACACACATACACACATAGACACACACACATACACACACATGCATACATTTGCATACATAATGCATATGCATACATACATACTTACATGCATACACACACACATGCATACATATGCATACATAATGCACATGCATATCCATACATAAATACTTACATGTATACACACACATATACATCCACATACACATATACACACATGCACACCTTCGCAAATACACCCACATACATGCACATGCATACACTGAAGTAATTCGATGGCGTGCACCACACTGGACTCTCCTTCTCGAGAGCTCCTCGACGATATGCTCAAAGTACAAAACCGAGCTCCGGTCGCCACACACAGTACTACGCACAGATGTTGCAGAATACGCAGAAAACGCAGTACACAGGGAGCACGAAGACAGACTTCTTAGGTTTTACAAATGCGGTCGAACTTACAGTCTGTGACTGACAAGGCCACTATATGTTTTATTAAAGAACATATACAAAGAAGTGTCCGGTGGCCATTTGGCCTTTCACATGGACACTAACGGTAACAATCTCCCACTAAAGGCCAATATGGCCAGAGTAACTATGGGAGAAAAAAGAAAGAATGATAAAGAATACCTGAGTGTAAGTATACAAACTATACCTCCCACCTGATGGGCATGTTACACAGTATACAAGTGACTGCGTAAGATCAAGAATCAAGTAACCCCCATCAAGTGACAACAGTGTCGAAAGCTATCCTGTGGTAGAGCTTTAGTCAAAGCATCTGCAGCATTATCTCGAGTGTGAACCTTCTCAAGAATAATGCTCTCAGTGGCTAAGCAATCTCTAATGAAGTGATACCTCACCTCAATGTGCTTGGTCTTTGCATGATAGACCGGATTCTTAGCCAAAGCAATGGCACTCTGACTATCACTGAGCAAGTGAGGTACATGCTGAGGCAAACCCATATCACAAGCAAGACGAGAAAGCCACAATGCTTCCTTACATGCCTCACTTGCTGCAACATACTCTGCTTCTGTGGTGGAAACAGCTGTACATTCTTGAAGACGAGATCTCCAAGAGATAGCACCTCCAGCAAAATGAAAAATGTACCCTGATGTAGACTTACGATTGTCTACACAACCAGCATAGTCAGAATCTGTGTAACCAATAATGGATGCTTTCCCTCTACCTAAGCATAGACACTTGTCCTTAGTGCCACTCAGATATCTCAAAATCATTTTGACCGCTTCCCAATGTTTCTTGCCAGGATTAGACATATATCTGCTCACAACTCCCTCTGCAAATGCAATGTCTGGTCTCGTAGCTACCATAGCATACATGAGACTACCAACAGCAGACTGATAGGGAATTTTGGTCATGAATTCCTTTTCCTCATCTGATTTGGGGCAGTCATCCTTGCTCAATTTCACATATGTGGGTAAAGGTGTACTCAATGCCTTTCCACCCTGCATATTGAATCGATGAAGTACTTTGGATATGTACTCACTTTGAGACAAGTATATGCATCTTTTACTCCTATCACGAGTAATGCGCATGCCAAGAATATGTTTGGCATCCCCCAAATCCTTCATATCAAATGTCTGACTCAACTTCTTTTTGAGAATTGACAAATCATAAGAGGACTTCCCAGCAATCAACATATCATCGACGTAAAGTATCAAGCATATCAAGCTGCCATCAGAACATCTCTTTGTGTAGAGACAATGATCCTCATTGCTCCGAGAATAGCCTTGGGACTTCATAAAAGCATCAAACTTTTGGTACCATTGTCTAGGAGACTGTTTAAGTCCATACAAGCTCTTCTTGAGCTTACAAACTAGACTTTCCTTGCCAGGAACTACATAACCCTCTGGTTGTTCCATATAGATCTCATCTGTAAGATCTCCATGCAAGAAAGCTGTTTTCACATCCATTTGGACTAGCTCTAAGTCCTCCATTGCAACGAATCCAAGCAACATGCGCAAAGTAGTCATCTTGACCACTGGGGAGAAGATTTCCTCAAAATCAACACCATGTTGTTGCTTAAAACCCTTTGCAACAAGTCGTGCTTTATATTTTGGAGAAGCACTATCTGATGTGAATTTCAGCTTATATACCCATTTACATGGTAAAGCTTTCCTTCCCTTTGGCAAAGGTACTAAGTCCCAAGTACCATTCTTGTGAATAGAATCCAACTCACTCTTCATGGCACGCTCCCACTTGACATGATCCTCTGTCTGCATAGCCTCTTTGTAGCAAGAGGGCTCACCGGCATCTGTTAGCATAACAAAATCTAAACCTGGAACATATCTATCAGGTGGATATGAGACACGTGCAGAACGTCTCAATGGTTGCTGAACAGGAACATGTGCAGACTGATCTGAATGGACATTCTCTTGAACATCCCTATGTGCAGCATTTTTATGCATGCTAACCGGAGGACTAGTATCCTCAAACACCACAAGAGTGTAGCTTAGTGGCAAGAGATTGCCGCGGTTAAGCGAGCTCTGGGGGGAACAGTACTGGGATGGGTGACCTCCCGGGAAGTACCGGGAACCTCTATATTCCTTGATCGTTGAGGTCCTCCCTCGCGCGCAGCCAACGGCGCCAACGGTGACTTCGGTGACTCGGATGACAAGGTATGCCAAGGTCTATGCCTTGGTCGCCGCCTTAGTCGAAAACCTGGGGGATCGGCTGTTTATGCATCTTAGACTCATTAAAAATGACATCACTACTTCTGATCACTGACCGTGTTTCAGGATCTCATAAGCGATATCCAAATTGTCCTTCTCGACCATATCCAAGAAAAATGCATTTCTTTGACTTATGGTCCAACTTCTGTCTAAGATTCTTGGGTATATGAACATATGCTTCACACCCAAAAACTCGAAGATGATCATAATATGGTGGTTTCCCTGTCCATAACTCTTGTGCCACTTTCAGACCTTTGGCAGTACTAGGTGAAAGGTTAATCACATGAACTGCAGTCAATACTGCTTCTGCCCAAAAACCTTGTGAGAGGTTTGCATGATGCAACATAGAGACTACTCTATCTTGAATAGTTCTATTCATCCTCTCAACTACACCATTCTGTACTGGGGTATAAGGAGCTGTAAACTCTCTACGAATCCCTCTACACTGACAGAAAAGGCTGAATTCATGTGAGGTATACTCACTCCCATTATCTGAACGTAAAGCCTTAAGCTTAGTTCCTTTTTCAGTCTCAACTGAAGCAAGCCATTTTCTGAAAGTAGGGAATACATCATCCTTCGATTTGATAGGATATACCCAGACTTTTCTAGTAGCATCATCTATGAAAGTAACAAAGTAAAGAGAACCACCTAAGGACCTAGTGGGCATACGACCACACACATCTGTATGAACAAGATCTAAAGGCTGAATTGAAGAGTCAATGTGCGTTTTATGCACATTTCTGGTTTGCTTTCCATATTGACAATGCTCACAAAATGAAAAATCAGAGAAAGATAACACAGGTAAGTAGCCAGAACGAGAAAGATTTTCCATTCCACTACGAGATATATGGCCCAAACGACCATGCCAAATACAAGCCATAGGCTGTTCAGTAACAGCTAACAAGTGTTCTTTCTGTGATACAAATAAAGGGTAAAGTGAGCCAACTTTCCTTCCTTTTGCAATAACCATATTGCCCTTTGATATACGAAAGGACTGAGCATAGAAGACCACCTTGTAACCAAGGTCATCAAGTTGACCAACTGACATCAAACTGCGTGATAACTGAGGTACATGGCGTACATTATGCATAGTAAATTTTGAACCGTCAATGAACTGCACAACCACATCTCCAATCCCCACAACATCACACTGGTAAGAGTCACCAAGTCTCACGGTACCAAGAGACTTTGCTGCATAATTAGAGAACCATTCTCTATGTGGTGTCACATGGAAAGAAGCACCAGAATCTAGCAGCCAGGTGTGGGAAAGAGAATCAGCCATAAGTGCCTCAGATGGCACAGTACTATCAAGTGTCAACACATCAGCATCATCAGAAATAGCATTAATTTCTTCAATCTTCACAGTCGAAGTAGATGGTGCAGGTAACTGTTTAACATGCCCATCAACATTCTGTCCTTTACCTTTAGCATTCTTTAATGCATAACAATATTTCTTCATGTGTCCTTTCTTATGACAATAATGGCATTCAATATCCCTCTTCCTTGATTTACTTCTGCTCTTATTCCGTTGACCATTCTTTTCCTTGTTCTTGCTCCTGCCACGTTGTTGATTCTTTCCTTGGTAAGAATCACGAACATTATATGCATCTCCACTCTGAGTGCCAACCATAGATTTTCTATGAATCTCCTCACTCAAGAGTGCTCCACATATGTCATCATAGACGAGTTTACCACCTGGTGCACTATTGCTAATAGCTGTGCAAAATGTATCCCATGATGATGGCAGGGTGCATAACAACAATACTGCTTTCATTTCATTGTCCATATCCATTTTCTGAGCCTGTAACTGGGAGAATATGGCATCAAACTCATTTAGATGAGCAGCAACACTATCTGTGTCCTTCATACGAAGGTCGTATAATTTTCTCATCAGATATACTTTATTTGATGCCGTCTCTTTTTCATATGTATTGCATAACTTCTTCCAAAGCTCCTCTGCACTTTCACAGTCTAATACTGTAAAGTAAACATTATCTGCTAGGTGCAAGCGAATGGTAGACCTGGCCATTTCATCTAACTCATCCCAATCATCTTCATCCATGTCAGCAGGCTTCTTTGAAATCCCATTTACTGGCTTCCATTGCCTTCTTTGAATCAGCACATCTTTAATCTGATTCTTCCATAGAGCAAAGTTTGTGCCATCAAATTTTCGGATCTCAAAATGGTCTTTGCCCTGCAAGTTATAGCTCCTCCTCGGAACGCTAGCACTAGACCCTGATCCACCGGATGTGCCTGAGACCTCTGATGCCATGATCGTAGAGAACTGAATAGAATGATAATGGAGCTAGAAGAGTCCAAACACCAACAAATAAGTGTATCAAGGAGTAAATCGACCACTATATAGTTGACTAAACCAGAAATCTGGAAAAATTTTGCCAGAGTATCCTCTGCAAAATTAGCATATGACCAGTGTCAAAGTATCATAAAACTGCAAGTACTAACATGTCTACCTGCATAGTGAATCACTGACTCCACTGCATATAATCAGTTACCCAATAGAAGCCAACTAGGCTTATCGAGCACCTATGAACAACTATCATACATCTCCTATGGCGAGGTTGGGTAAGTCTTCCACCTGCATCACCGAAGAGACCCCGACATCTGGGTGTCTCCCAGTTAAGAAAACCTCACCACGACCCTCTTTATCAAACGTAAAAGGCTTTATGCAAAGAACGTAACCGCTATATCAATGCCCACATGGACGTACATAAGCGGTATCCACAGAAGCGTACATGGTGTGTATGTGCTCAATATATGCAGTAAAATGACACTGAAAGGCTGAATACACAGCCCAAAAAAACTAGCCAATAACACCTGCAAGTGTCTGTCAACTCTGATGTTTTAGGCTTTAAAAACCTGCATAAATTTGCAGCGACTGCTCCCACCAAAACTGAAAGCCCCTCGAGAAACCTGTAGTTTTACGAGTGTGGCTGAAAATACAGCCCCAAAGGTTGATATTTATTGTCTGAGAAGTACAAGGAACACTCTTCTTGATGTTCTTGGACCTGTGTGAAGAGAACTACGTGCGAAAGTACTCCAAAATGGCTCCAAAAACACCCCAAAATTGCTTCAGAAATAGGCTTTAAAAGCAAAAAAGAAGCTTTGAGGGACCAAAACTTATTCAAGGTAATGCCAACCTTAGTCTTTCCCCTTCTTCAAACACCACAAGAGTGTAGCTTAGTGGCAAGAGATTGCCGCGGTTAAGCGAGCTCTGGGGGGAACAGTACTGGGATGGGTGACCTCCCGGGAAGTACCGGGAACCTCTATATTCCTTGATCGTTGAGGTCCTCCCTCGCGCGCAGCCAACGGCGCCAACGGTGACTTCGGTGACTCGGATGACAAGGTATGCCAAGGTCTATGCCTTGGTCGCCGCCTTAGTCGCCGCCTTGGAGAAAAGGTACAAATCTTTTTGCCTCGAACTGCTCTGATACCAGTGAAGTAATTCGATGGCGTGCACCACACTGGACTCTCCTTCTCGAGAGCTCCTCGACGATATGCTCAAAGTACAAAACCGAGCTCCAGTCGCCACACACAGTACTACGCACAGATGTTGCAGAATACGCAGAAAACGCAGTACACAGGGAGCACGAAGACAGACTTCTTAGGTTTTACAAATGCGGTCGAACTTACAGTCTGTGACTGACCAGGCCACTATATGTTTTATTAAAGAACATATACAAAGAAGTGTCCGGTGGCCATTTGGCCTTTCACATGGACACTAACGGTAACATACACATATACATATACATATACTGATAGAGGCACATAATCACACATACACATGCATACACATATACATAAACACATACACACATATGAAAACACACATACACTAAACATAAATATGCATACACACACATAGAGACACACATACATACACGTACACACACATGCATACATATGCATACATAGTGCACATGCATACGCATACATACATACATACATGCATACACACACATACACACCCATATACACATATACACACATACATAGACTCACATATACACTTACATACACATACACACACATACGTACTTACATATACATACACACATATAGATACACTCACATATACACACATACACACACTCGCATATACGCCTATATACACATGCACATACACACACATATACATACATATACATACGCACATATACACACATGCATATACACATACGCATGCATAAACACATATACATGCATACACATACATATACACACACATACATATACACACACATACATATACATACATATACGTATACGCACATCAGGTCACATGCATACCTACCCACAAACATGCATACATACATACACATGCATATATATGTATGCATGCATATAGAGTGCACACATACACATGCATACACATATACATATACATACACATACATATACACACACATACATATACATGCATATATATATACACATACATATATTGATTTCTAACCCATTTTGTTTTATATAAACAGATATTATGGATCCTATTAGAGAGAGAAAGGTGAAAATCACTCTCGTAAAATGTCTTATGAGAGCAAGAGTTACGCCTGATACCTTAGGGATCATCATGCATGAGCACTTAGAGATGCGTGATGCAAGAGAACAAGGATTATGACCACCACATGCTAGAGAGATGACTGTCCTCCCAACCAAATGCCTCCATATATAGCTCTCTCAAGGGGACTCCCTTCTTGGGCAGGTGGATGCTAACCATCCATGTGTCAGCCATGTAATTGCATGTGTGCCAAGTGTCCTAGTTAACTCGAGTTAACTCAAGTGGATGCTTCTAGAGGGCTCTAGATCTCTTTGGGAAAAATACTCTCCCCATGTCTCCCATGGGGATTGAACCCAAGACCTCCTCCTTCACATCCTTGAGTCTTAACCACTAAGCCAAGTGGATCACTTGTTCACAAGAGCACAAGACCTCCTAGTAAGTCTAAACTCGAGATCTTTGGTCATACACATGGATGACCAAACGGTGTCCGATTTCAGATCTGTCTAAACAGGCTAGACCCTTGGATCATAGAATTACTTTTTTACATTCTTCCCTCCTTGGAAAAAATATTTTTGTCCTCGAAAATAGAGTTATACATCTACTATAGGCAACCCCTGAGCCTCATGTTCTAAAACTAGAAGAACATGGTCATGTTCTAAAACTGGAAGAACATGTCTCATCTCTATGGTGGCGTTCCTGCCCAAATGATTCAAAATACTGTCTCATTTTACTCTTTGGTGAGTTGGACAAAGTACAAACTAGTAAAAGAATAACAAGGGTGGATCTAAACACATCCCTAGCCAATTCACAGTTTCTAGATGTGGGATCTAGGCACAAACATGTGAACTAGGTGGATTTACTAGTCCAATTCTAGGCATAATTGGTGCATGGACTTACTAATGAAGGTGGTCTTATCCCTTGCAAGACTTTGAGAACTCTTGATTCACTTGAATTTTTTTTCGAGAACTTGAAGTTTGGTTGTCCCAAACATCTAACTTAGATGTTTGTACAATGGTTTACTTTGATCCAATAGTTACTTGATTTTTTCACCCGACTAGAGGACTACTTTGTCCTAATGAGTTTAAAAATCCTATGTAAACTATAAGAGAAAGTTACCATTTTCTTTGAGTCAACCATACTATAACTTTCCCAATACACATTCGCAATGAAATTTGTCCAACTTAGGACACTATTCTCAAAGACTAGCTAAAAGTTCTTGGGAATTGTCAATCTATTGAGCAATTCCTAACTTCTCTATTCTAGAGTATACAAGATTCTAGAAAATTACTTGTGCTACAACTTGAAGCAAACTCAAATAAATAAGTCCACTTTGACTTAGTATCTTTTGAAGATTAAAAAGGTTCTTGTACATAACGTCTATCTAGGATGTTCAATGTAGTTATCTAATTCTAACCGGCTAACTCTGGTCTTTTGCAAAAGGAATCAGATACCATGTATGAGCCAATTTCAAAAGATTTTGAAAGCGGAAAAAAAATAACTAAAACTCTGTACAACCAATTCAAACTTCGAAGATACGTAAACTTGCTATGAGTCAAAGTCTAGATGACTCTAGACTTTAACTTCCCAAAGATCTTTCTCAACCGGGTATTGAAGCATTTTCTCTATCTTTAAGAGAAATAAGCTGGATTCCCAAAAAGTTTCAAAGAGTAATTCTAAACATCATCCAACCATACGATACTAGTGTAGCAATTACCATCAGTGTGTCGACCCACTAAGGTTCTGATGATGATTTTTTTACTTAAACAATGCTTCACTTGAGACTAAGTTTATGCCTATATTCAATCTTTATGACTGCTTATTAGAAATGCAATTCTTGAGCATTGCTTTGAGTCAAAGGATTGAATTTACCAAGTTACACTAGGAACTTGATGCTTGACTTAGTCAATCTATCCTTAGTTGAAAGAATCAATTCAAAGTCAAAGTCTCACTCTTCCAAAAATTTATCGAATATTTCTAACCGTCAACATTTAAGCTTGAAGTGTTCTAAGAAGATCTTGGAAGTTACTTACTTCATATCTTCAATTTCCTTGATCTTGAAGTTATCTTGAAGTTATCTTGAGATACTACTTTCATCCTTCTTGAATTAAACTCCTTCTTTGAAGTTTTAATTCCCTTGAGGATTAAACTGAACTTGATCAAACCTAACTTCAAGATCCAATCTAGGACTAAAAGATAATTATCATCCCACGGTCTGATGTCCCATACCATCTTTCCTACATCAATCTGAGTATAAAACCTCGCATCCCATACCACCCTATTTTATATTCACATTAATGTGTGGGTGATACTTATCCTAAAGTCTAAACATATCTTGATAGAGTACCTTGTAACTTCAAATATTTTGAAGTTTCAGGCATTACCTCCAACTTGATATTCTAGGTATTTGATCCCTTCACAGGATTAGCTCATGATCTTGTGCTTTCCTTGGGGAATTGGAAAACCTCAAATATCTACTCTTCTTTACTTGGGTTTTTAAAAGAAAAACCCAATATTATTCTAAGTTCTTGAATTTATCAAATTCAAGTCTAATTGGTTATACTTGACCACTTTGTAGTGACAAGAGCTTTTCACTTCTTGTCTTTAGATCCTTTCTAAAAAATAAAAAACTTTTAAGTACCTACCCTGAACGGGACTTTTATAGGAATCTCTCGACTGTCTAAGTCTAAGCATCCACTCATGCTCTCAAGATTTGTACCAAAATCCCTTTAAGGATAGGCAAACACTTATGTTTTACCTTCCATAGACTTAAGTACCATCTTCACGGTTGCAGACTAGAACTTGGAATATCTACTCTGTTCAAACTTGGAACAACTTACTATTTCGATTACCAAGACTTGGGCAAACTTCACAGTAGTTCCAACTGCAATTCTTGGACAACCATGGCCAAGTTTGATCAAGTCTTGTTGATCATGCGATAATAATAAAGACTTTGTCTTTATCTTTAAGATCTCTTGAACTGTCAAAAACTTCTTTGCTTACCCGTGGGATTTTTAGAGATCTTTTCCTAAACTTTAGTCCAAGCATACCCCAATGCCTCTTAGATTCCAAAGCTAAGAGTCTTTGATATACCTTTTAGGTTATATCACTATTTGGACTTAAGTAACCAATACTTGTGGTTTGGGAATTATTGGGAACTACTTGCTGACTAAAGAGTTTAAAGAATTTCCTTCTCACTACTTGAGAGAACATTAATCTTCAAAGACTTGAGATTCCTTCTAGGGAATCAAATAACTTGAGCAAATAATTCATCATGGAATCTTTTGGAATGCTAGATTCTTTCAAATAATATCTATAAACCTTATTGACTCAATCGTATCCATTCCTTGAGTATCAAACTAGAGATTAAATATCACCTTTAGGATATAGTTTCCTAGGCCACTATGAATGTTTAAGTCGAACTTTCATTTATGTGATATTGACTCCTATGCTTGAGTTTGATACAAGATTCATTATTATTGGTCAATCTTTAGATGTTACTAGAGTCCTTTAAACATATTTCACCAATGAAAATTATGTTTAAAGTCCAAGCATCTATTGACGATTGATCCAATAGTAATGCTTCTATGCACACATAAGTTGTGAACTTTATAGCTTTTTTTAGGAAAAGTCCATGGATTGAAGATCCATTTCTTGGAACTTTCTATTCCTAAATGAAAATTTCACACTTGCATCAAGTCCTTAGGAAATTATCTTATTTCCTAAAGATTGCTTACTTTGATTTCATCTTGAAGCTTCCATTAGCTTAAATGAAACCAAAATTTTAACTCTCTAAAAAGAGTTCTTCCATGTTTCTATGATTTCTTAGCTAGTTGCATCATTTACCAGAGATGCAACTATAGAACCTAACATCCTTTTATTGACGTCAAAGATCAATTGATGTTGAGGTTCAATCTTTTATTTCCATCACTTCTTGGGATGAAATCAAATGAAAACTTATAAAAGCTTCATAGTTTTTCTTGCCATCTCTATATTAGAACATCATCATTCCTTGGTCCTATCATATATTATGAATTTATGTGTATTTTCGGAAGAGTTCATGAATCATTTAAGATCCTCTACTTGGAACATCTGCCTTCCCAAAAATAAATTCATCTCAAACATGGTAGGAGAATGATCTCACGTGGAATAAAAGGCTTGACTATTTCATTTTAGTGTTTCTCTTTTAGGAAATATCTCAATTCCAAAAAGTCACCTATCGAGGTTTCATCGTGAAATATGAATCTTGAAACCACAAAGAAAATTCTTTAGAACCTTCTAAATCTTCTAAATTGAAGAGTGTTTCCAAAGTTTCCATGTTTTCATGGCCCTATGCATCATTACTAGAGATGTAAAACATGAACAAAACAAAAATCTATTGAACTTCAAAGTTCAATTTGTATTTAAGTTCATCGATTTGGTTGTTGGAATTGAAGAGTGCTCATGGAACTTGGAAACATAGCTGAAGTTATCATCCAATCTTGGGATGCTTGAGAAGTTACATAAATTATGTAACTAATCAACTAAAGCTTATCCGCATGACTTTCTAAATATCACCGATATTAGAGTAATCATTATACGCTTATCTTCATGACTCCCTAAGTTCATCCGGGACTTAGAGTCATCATACGTCGCAAAAAGTTTGCAAGTAATTAAATTTTCTTGGTCATCAAGAAGATTTAATGCTTAATTTTCTCCTAGTGCCTACTTATACCTAGTAAGACATCAAACATACTTAATTGTCATTAAGTATTTATTTTTGATAATGGAGTATCAACTTGGGAAGGAATCGACTAATTACTTGAGTTGCAAACTAGGACTAGCATGTCTTTGCAACTAATTAGTCCTCTGTCTTCCCTAATGTCAAGCCGTGAGCTTTATAAAGTAAGCCAAATACTAAGAGAGTACATTTTCATATTTACTTACAAACACCTTCCCGTCCTATCATGCAAATGCATGTGCCTACATGCAAATGCATATGCTCACATGTGTATGCATGGATGTTCTTTGCATGCCCAAAAAATAATGCAACAATCATGCATGAGCTTGATGCATGACTTTTCCTTGTACTAAGAATGTATATCATGCAATCTTGATGCATGTATATCCTTTCCTTTGTCCTAATGCACTATGATATAAAAACATATCCTTGTGGTGCAATAAAAAGCTTACTCAATGGAAAGGAAATCTAGAATTAAACTACCAAAATACATTCTTTGATGCACAAGGATCCTTTTTTTAAACCAAGTCTTTCCTTAATGCAAATTAATGCTTGGAATGAGAAGTGGATTTTTTCTGTATCCTAATCTAGACTTAATCGATTGAAATCTTGGCTATTTCAATGTGCATCTAGGATTAACTGTAGAATAATGAAAACAATATAAATCAAGCATTAAGGCCAAGTAGAAACTGGAAAATACTTAGCTTTGATCATAGCTTCATCCATCCTCTAATCCTTGCGAGGCGCTATTCACCATACTTCGGTTAGTTTCCCCTCTTTAGATTGAAAGAACATAGATACAACTTCATATAGAATTATTCTTTTCCTTTGGCTTATCCGACTGTTCTGCTCGTGGATAGGCGGGATCCCCATTATATGGGCGATTTGTGTTCAATCCCAAGTGTAGATGAAGAGAATAATCATTTTACCTGAAGTGAGTTATAACTACTCCATTCGGTGGACTAGTGAGGGTGTGACACTTATAGCGCAGCTGCCCGAGTTCGATTATTGCGCACTGGTTGGCCAGAATTTGATTCCTATTTGAGTCTGTTGAAGCTTATGTTTTTTTTTTCTTTTTGATTCCAACCATGTTCATCCGATAGAGCACGTTTTTTCTGATCACGTGGGCCTGGATTTGAAACCCCCCAGCAGCACCGATAGATTGGCTCTGTTTTTCTACGCTAAGCGTTACAAATCGATGTACATAAACATAAAATATGCTAATCTATGGTCGGGCAAAATAGATGCCGTCGATTGCTTGGCTAGGTGAGTGACCATACACCTCCAGGTCTTGAGTTTGACTCCTGCTGCATGCTGCACACGGAGGATCTTCAGATTTCCTTTCTTTTACACCTCCAAGTATCATCGGAACTCTTTTCTTGACACCTCTAAATCGGAGCCCGCGGGACTGAGAAGCCGTGAAGACATCCCTCTCTTGGTTACACACAAGTAAAGAGAATCAATATCTAAGCCAAGAGGGATCAATATCTAAGCCCTCCTTAGGAGGTTGTGAAGAAGAGAGATAAGGACATCAAAGTCATTATGGGTCCTTGAGGAAGATGATGATGTATGAAGCTTTCCATAGAAGCTCAAGCTTGGGACGAAGATGATGATGAATCCTACAAGGACTCCATGAGCGCTTAAGAAAGATGATGAGCCACCAAGGTCACCATGAAAGCTTGCTCTGATACCAATGCAAGAGAACAAGGATTAGGACCACCACATGCTAGAGACATGACTGTCCTCCCAACAAAATGCCTCCATATATAGCTCTCTCCAGGGGATTGCCTTCTTGGGAAGGTGGATACTAACCATCCATGTGCCATCCATGTAATTGCATGTGCACCAAGTGTCCCAGTAAACTCAAGTGGATGCTTCTAGAAGGCTCTAGATCTCTTTGGGAAAAATACTCTCCCCATGTCTCCCATGGGGATTGAACCCAAGACCTCCTCCTTCAAATCCTTGAGTCTTAATCACTAAGCTAAATGTATCACTTGTTCACAAGAGCACAAGACCTCCTAGTAAGTCTAAACTCGAGATCTTTGGTCATACACACGGATGACCAAACGCTATCCAATATCAGATCTGTCTCAACTGGCCAGACCCTTGGATCATAGACTTACTTTATTACACATGATGATGAGTTGGATTTTACGATCCAGATGCTTACCCAGTGACCAGAGGAGGGCTCTTCTGCAATTCCACATGCAGGAAGAGAACTATCTGCTCATAGGTATGTTTTGTTTTCACAATTTTATATGATATTATAACACATATTTTTATTTATTTTCATCTATCTATTTTCAGACACCTATACCACCTCCAGATCATGAGAGTAGAGCACATGTGCCTATGAAGACATGCATAGGTACCCTAGGGCTGGAGTGCGATATAGAGCTAGAGGACAATATACGTATATAGGGAATGGATTGGAGTTCAAGAGAAGAATGCGAGCATTATGCAACTCCTACCTGTGCCTTGTCCACTTGTAGTGGAAGTAAGTATAAGTTTTACATATAAATTGAAATAAATATCTTATGTTTTATTTACATGATTTCTTTTTTTTTGTAGTGAGCATGATGAGAAGGATAAAAAATATGTACTTAGTTCACTTGAGACAGAATTTGGGACTGAGTGGTTGCATAAGCGGTGTCTAAAAGAGATGCGAACACTTATGGCTCATCGTCGTGATAATGCACATTATGCATTGCTTTTATTTGTTATATTTATATGTGTAACTAGATATATACACACACCCACATAATATACACATATATTTATATATATTTTTATACACATATTTATATACACACACATATATACATAAATGTGCATGCATATCAGGTCACATGCATACATCTGTATGTGTGTACGTAAATATATGTGGATATATGTATGTGTGTTTATTTATATATGTATATGAGGGAGAGAGAGAAAGGAGTGTGACCGAAGGTACACATACGCACATACACACACATACACAAATACACATCTATACACACTCACATACATGCACATTTACACACACACATATACATGCACATTTACACATACACACACACATGCACATTTATTCACACATACACATGCATGGAGATACACACATAGACAGATACAATATGTGTGTGTGTGTATATATATATATATACACACACACACACATACACACACACATACACACACATACATACATATATATATATATATATATATATATATATATATATATATATATATATATATATATATACACACACACACATATATATATATATATATATCCTAATTCAAAAACCCTATTTCAAAAACCCTAATTCAAAAACACTAATTTTGATATTAGGGTTTTACAAACCCCAATTTGGAAACCGGAATTCAACCTTTTAACCATATGGTTGAAGTGTATATACACATTGCATCTATTCCTCCGACCACCTACTACAGAGATGTCTCTCCTCCCAACCTTATGCCTCTATATATAGCTACTCGAATCAATGAGGATCATAATATATATAAAGATACATACACATCATGTAGATACACATACATAAATATAAAATGATGGAGTAGATACATATGTATCACACATACATGCCCATAAGCACACATATATACATATACATGCGTACATATTTACATGTACACATTTACACATATACATATATACACATCACATATACATGCCCACATGCACACATGATTTCTTATACATGCATACACAATTATAAACACACTTGCATATATTACACAAATACACATGCATACTTACATGTGTGCATACTAACACATGTATACATATATCACACACATGCACATACATACATATAGATGAAACACACATATGTGCATACTAACCTATGTATACATATAATACACATGAATACACACATATATGCATAAATACATGACAAACTTTTGCTCCTCCAAAATAGAGCTATATATACAATTTTAGGCATACCCTCGAGCTTCATGTTCTAACTTAAACGAACATGATTTCATCTCTCTAATTGGATTCACCGATATTGTAGTTGAATAAAGAAGAGTCTATTATTTGATATCCATTCAAATGATTCAAGTTATTGATCGATAACTAGAGTAGGGTTTACTATCTAATCTACTCATATGTTTTCATTATTGCCATCATTTTGGTAAGGCATCAATATAGTCTCATATTCATGATCCTTATTGATTTCATTTATTTCTTCTATTGTTAAATCTGTGTTCTCATGAATAACATCATCTATTGATGGACTAATATCGATTTCTAATAATGCCTCTTCGTCGTCAGTAGAATCAGCATGTAGAGTATTATCCTCTTCATCAAGAATATTAGTATCATTGTCATGTACAATGATTCTAATTTCTCTTTCAGATGTTGATGTATCAATATCTGATGGTGAATCATCAAGAGGACTTTCGTCGATCTCTCTAACAATAAACTATTCAAACAATGACCTACGTCTAGATCGAACATGAATGACCTACCACAAAGGATGAGCATCAGAGTTTTATTAATCTCCTTTTCTAGGTTACACTATACGTTATTCGAAGGAGCACTGGTCGTAAAGTTCCTTGCTACTGATCTTTGAGGGCTATCTTTCCTCCTACATCTTACTTGGGTGAATCCTTCTAAATCTCTCTCTACAACATGAGTGCCCTCTATTACAATTATGTGTTCCTCGGGTAGCTTTGATGCGAACCTTTTCCCTATGCATGGGCACTTTTTACTCTAGTGCTAGCTAGAGGTTTTTTCCCCATGTTACCACATACTTGATACTCTCATATGTGGTGGTACTTTGTTCTTAGGGATATTATTCAGCTCTTACTTCAGTTCAGTTCATCATCAATAAAGAGAGCTATTCCAGCCATCGTCTTCTCCGTGTGTCTTGCTGCGTTTGTGCTCCTTGTGTGTGCTTCTCGTGTGTCTCTCGCACTTCTACACACACCCAACAATGGTATCAGAGCAGGTTCAACTCCTTCTCAACTTTCGGTTTCTCGTGTCGTGGCGCGCACGCACTTTTAACAGTGCAAATCGACTTCGGAGCATAGAACTGTGAATTTCAGCAGCCAAGAAACATTTCCACCAGGTGTGTTGGAGTTTTACCCCCATTTGAAAGCCATTCATGCAGTCAAAATTGCCATCAGAGTGACGGTTTGTGAGCTGAAATTTCAGCACTTATTAAAGCTTTCGTTGAAGTAAAGTTTTTGTCACATTCTTGTTCCTTTGTGAAATGGTGGACAACAATAACTTGTTTGGCATGCTTCAAGCTGAAGATAAGCTTCATGGGACCAACTATCCGATGTGGTCTTACATGATGAAGCATGTTCTTGTTGCAAAACAACTTTGGAACATAGTGGCAGATGTAGATCGAAGACCGGCAAGTTCTTCTACTTCACAGTCTATTGTCACAGATGGAGATTCTTCTTCGAGTACAGTGGTTTCTCCTTCTCCACCTACACAGGAGGAGCTTAGATGGGATGGACAAGATGCTCAAGCTCATGCTTTGATTGCGATTTCTGTGAAGCATCATATAGTTCCACACATTTGGTCATGTTCTACATCACGACAGGCATGGGACACTCTTGCTTCTTTGTATGCTGTGCGTAATGAAGCACGTGTTGCATACTTGAGGAAGCAACTTGAGGATGTATGTATGGTTGAAAATGAGTCGGTGGATGTGTATGTGACACACATCAAGGACTTGAAAGAGAAATTGGCAAACATAGATGAGATCATTCCGGATTCATCACCCATTTCTACATTGTTGAAAGGATTATCAGAATCTTTTCAAAGCTTTGCTACTACACTCCATTTGGTTGCAAAAGGAAATCCTAATATGTATGCATTTGATGAGGTTGTGTCTCTTCTTTTGCACGAAGAGCAATCTAGAGTGAATAGGAGTGGTTTGATTGAGCGAATGCAATCACTTGCTATCTCACAAAAGGGGAAAAGCAAGTATGGTTCAGCTTTGGGTTCATCAAAACCAAAGCCTCAAGCTTCCTCTTCCACTCATTCCTCTAATGATAGTGATTTGCAAAATAAGAAGAGATGCAAATATTGCCAGAAGGCTGGTCATACTATTGATGAGTGTAGAAAGCTTGCTAAATGCAATGAAAAGAAGAAGGAATCGAGCATGTCTATTGCTGAAAATTCAGCAAATGCAAAGAATGATGAAGCTAACATGGCTCAAGATGGGAAAATCAAGTATAGGGCCTCTGTTTAAATGCGTCTCTGATGGCAAGACCCACGTTTAACACTGGCGCCATCTCTGGGAATGTGGCACCAGAGTGATGCAATATAGTTGTGGGAATGTGGCACCAGAGTGATGCAATATAGTTGTGGGAAAGTGGCACCAGAGCATTGTAAATTGATCGTGAGAAAGTGGTCATAGATTGTGAATCGACAGTAAGGAAGAGTAGTACGCAAAGTATTGCAAACGTGATATGTGTTGGTTACTCGTTCCGGTGAGACGTACCCGAAGTATAGGAGAAACCAACAGTCTTGGGCGATACCTAATTTGCTAAGGACGCCCCTAGGAGCTAGAAGCGTATATAAGTTTAACCCAGTTGTCAAGGAAGCGAAGAACGTTAGTAGTGATTCCGGTAGCATTCCCGTGGAACGTATTGCAATTTCGGCAGCTTCCGGTGCAATTTCGGCAATAGCATTATGAGCTTTCACTAGAGTTATTCAATCTTCTGTAATCATTCAAAGGGGTAGGCTTGAAATTATGTTATAACTAAAGGGGGTTTCCGAGGTCTTATCTAGTGGAGCTTCAATGTTATGAGAGTTTTGGTCTAAATTCTAGTGTTCTCTTCTCTAGTTCCTATGGAGGGCGGCTTCAAAAGGCCCATATTGTGGTTGATTTCAGCATTATGCTCCATAGCAGCATTATGTCTTCAAGGGGCTTGACATTGTTCTGATGTTGGCCCTTGTGTTTTTCTCCAAGATGGTATGTGCTTCTTTTAGTTTAGTGTAACTATCATTCAATGATGCATTACCTAATATCAAAGTCTTGACTTTGGGCGGCAACATATTCAATCGCCCCTCACATATAATTGTTTTTACCTAGAGGTGGTGTATTCCTCTTGTATTTGATGCGTAAGTTTCAGCATTCTAATGATAGCATTTTCTGTTCTCATTGATGTATAGCTAGTGCTAGGGGATGGGCTATGCAAAGGGGAAGGGGAGTGAGGTGGGGACGTTGTGGAATTTTGTGGGGATCGGTGGAGGGGATGGGATAGGGAAAGTTTGTAGAGGGGGAGTGAATGTGGTTTGAGAAATATCCATGGATTCTAAAGTGTGTGTTTGCAAAATGGTAGAGTGGAGACAATGTGCACAAGTGCATGTTGTGAAGATGATGGACAATTGTGTATGCATGTAGTGTAGGGTGGGTTGTTTGCGGTTGTGATAGAGGGGTTAATGAACTGACTTGTTGTAGAGTATGATGGTGTCATAAAATTATATCCTACAAGGGGATTACATAAGGGACCTTATGTGGATCATGGCAAAGTAAAAAATGATGGACCTCTGAGAATGTGATCTGTGAGAATGTATATAACAGAGTAATGCCTAATGTAGTAACTAGTCGCGTGTCAAAGAATGATTAGAAGTTAGGGAAAATTTTTTATGAGTTGGGGTGGAGAATGGTTCGTCTTCTCCTTCTCCACCCCACGTCCTCTTCCATTAGTCCTATTTTCGCCAATCCTCCCGATCGGTCCCCTACACCACAGAGTCTCCTTCCTACCATTCTACAACTCCCTCATTTTTGGATTAGCTTTGTTAGCCTTATAAATTGAGTAGATAAAGGCTACAAAGAGATCTCCATGCCTCAAGCTTTTAGTCTACTAGGAATTCCCATGGGTTTCCATATCCCAATGAATCAATTGGATTGGATGCTCAGACAGCTGGCAAGAAAGATTTAATACTATAAGGCTAATGCAACTTAACACTACTAGAAAGGCTATGGTGGTCAATACCTCTCTTATCCCGTCTACGATCTATTTAGTCTCATGCTAGAGGCGCTCAAACCAGGAGCTTCTCAAACGTGAGGCATCTCTATAAACTTTTTTGTGGATTGGAGATCCTCGCACAAGTAGTATTCTTAGAATTTAGTGGGATATCCAATACCCTCCCAATGATAAGGTGTTGAAGTTGAAGGTCAAGGACAAAGCACAGGAGCACATCAAAGAGGTGGACACACAAGAAGAAGGAGCAAGTAGGGAGCTCCAAGAAGTGTATGTCAAATTTTCAGAAGAAATCCCTATAAAAATAGTGATTTTCATCACTAAAAACCATTGTAAATACCATTTTCTATTTTTGTAACTCCATTTTGTTCAAGCCGAGGAGTCCTTGAGCTTGAGGAGTATTATAAGTATCATCCTACCAATTTTCATAATTTTTAGACTTCATTTGAGCCCTCAAATAAGCCCTAGAACCTAATTTTTAACTAGGTCGGACACTAGGTCTGGACAGTGCCAAAACTAGTCAAAAAACTATAAAAAGAGCTAGAGAGCTCATTTTTTAGGTTAGCTTGTTAGAGAATAGAGCTTTGTAAGAGAACTCTTTGGCAATGGAAGCTTTCCATTGTTCCTCTCTTTGATCTTACCTTGTGCGCGTGTGTGTATGTGTGTGGATGTTTGTGTGCTTTCACTAACGCACTTGTGCCTTCACTTGCTCGTGGTCTTCATACCGGTCCTCACGTCTCCGTGGATTGACAAGTAAAGGAGGTGGTGCTTACGCTTGAGCTACGCCAAATTTTGGCGCCGTTGTCGGGGAGAGAGCTTCGAGGACGAGCGTTGTGATGGTAAGATCGTAGATTTGCGACGTTGGAAGGTAAAAAAAAAACTATCATTTTTGTTCATTTTCTAATTTTTCTTCTTCATCTTCATCATCATCACCATCTCCATCTTCTTCCATCTTCTTCTTCATAGAAATTTCTTGTTTTTTAGTGCATTCTCACCATTTTCATACCATCTTTCATGCATTATTGTGCGAGGAGGAGTTAGGAAGTGCAAGAGAGAGCAAGCGCTTGTGTTTTTTCATGATTTTCTGCACATACGGAGCTCGCCATTGCTCGCCGCTTAGAAATTCGAACTTCTCGCTAAAAAACACGATTCTGTGATGAAAATCGCGATTCTGTGACAAATTCAATTTTTTTTGAAAATCATGATTCTCTCTTTCCCGCCTAAAAGCCTTTTGAAAAGAACACGATTATGGGGTCATTCTCATAATCGCGATTATGTGGTTGTGCTCAAAATCGCGATTCTCTAAATTTTTGGAAACCACGATTCTCTGAATTTTCAAAAACACGATTCTCTGTTGGCAATCGCAATTTTCAAAAACACGATTTTCATCCAAGGTACAAAATCGTGATTCTCTAGAACATGATTCTCTAGAACACGATTCTCTAGAGCACGATTCTCTAGAACACGATTCTCTGATTTCACAGCATCGCGATTCTCTTGGTTTCAAAGGATCGCGATTCTCTGATTTCATAGCATCGTCATTCTCTACTGAGAATCACTATTCTCAGAAACACGATTCTCTGCTGACAATCGCGATTCTCAAAAACACGATTCTCTGGTAATAATCGTGATTCTCAAAAACACGATTCTCTTCTGACAATCGCGATTCTCAAAAACACGATTCTCTACTGACAATCGCGATTCTCAAAAACACGATTCTCTGATTTCATAGCATCGCGATTCTCTGATTTCATAGCATTGTGATTCTCTGATTTCATAGCATCACGATTCTCTGATTTCATAGCATCGTGATTCTCTTGGTTTCATAGGATCGGGATTCTCTTGATTTCACAAAATCGCGATTCTCTTACAAAATCGTGATTTTTTCCAAAAGGTCCTGTTTGCCTGTTTTAACCCTCAGGAGCCTGATTTGACATTACTTTTTCATCCAAAGTCCATTTTTTGAGCTCTATAGCTCGTTGGAAATCTCGTTCTGAATCCTACGTGGCCTCAATTGTTTTTTATAAGAATAATGCATTGATTTTTAGATAGGATAATTTGAAGTTGACCCTCAAGTGGGACTAGGGAACCAAAGGGAACCAAAGGGACTCCAAAGGATTTTGAACCTTACCAAGGGGAAATTTTGGACTCTTAACCAAAGCTTATGAACCTGAGATTTGGTAGACACCTAGGCAAGGATACACAAAGCATTAGATCTTCTCAGTCTAGTGTCAACCATATAGCTAAGTCTTGGGCACAACTAAGTGGTTGTCCTTACATACTAAACTCTGACACAAGTGACTCAAAAATGTCTTTTAGCATGGGGAAACCTGCAGGTGGCTCAAGAACTACCCATCTACAAACACCAGAAGGTCCCTATAAGAAACAATTGGAATATATTCGGACCAACCGATTAGGTGCTCGCATCTATGAGGATGGGTTGAGGCGATCAGTGGTCCAACTCAAAATCCAGATCAACCCTTTGGACTTGAACACCCGGTGGTCAAGTTCGAAGATAGGACCAATGAGTTTGGAAATATTATTCATGAGAATGAGATAGGAGACCTAGAACAAGGAAATGTAGGACAAGGACCCGAGACTCCTAGAGGTAAGTCAGTTTTGACCAAAGTGATCACTCCAGATTGGATCCCTCAAGACAACAAAAGCATACAACTATTCTTGAATGGAGAAACAGAGGAAGCCTTTTGGAGATTCAAGCCAGATCAACCTAGCCAATTGGGCATAGTCATCATCTATGAGTTCAAGGATCTAGAGATACCAGGCAAAGTTGTCTACCTGGATAACACATCAGAGAAAATGTTCTTGGTAACAGAACACGATAGACATGCATATACTTGGAAGAGTGAATTGATTTTCCCTCCACCAAGATCCAATGTTTCCCATGGCCTCCAAGGAGTAGGATCATCCCACACTCATGAAGCCCAGAGAGAAAGAACTAGAGAGAGACGTGAGGTAAGTTTTGCCACACCCTGTGGGCAGGCATAGATCAGGAGTTGAAAGTGAAAGACCTGAAAGAGAGAGATATCAAGCACATTGGCAACAAAGAGATCAATAGGACTTTCCATTTCCTAGACCGCGAGAGCACACAAGAACCCTTAGACCCACTCAAGTGATGAAGGCAATGAAGAATTATTTTGACGGGACAGGAGATCCTTATGATCATGTGGCCGAGTTCAAACAAGTGTTAAGAGCTGAACAAGTTGAGGATTTGTTCACCCAGTATGAGGCATTTGTTTTGACTCTTAAGGGCACTGCCTTAACTTGGTTTCAACCATTGAGTAGTCGCAACTATCGCGATATAGGTCAACTGCTAGACGAATTCATTGTAGAATTTTCCAAGAGTGGTATCAGACATAACACATCATCTTTGATCCACAGTTTCAATCAACCACCCCAAGAAATAGTGCGACTAGCAGGTAGAAGGTTCAGACGGTACCTAGAAAGATGCCCTGCTCTAGAGTTACCCACACCAGCCAAACAAGTGGCTTTGTTCTTAGATGGCTTACTGAGCACAAAGTTAAGATCATATGTGTACTTGAAAGAGCCTAGATCCATAGAAGAGTGTGTGCAGACATGCATTGACATAGAAGACAACTTGGGTGAGGAGTTAGGACTATCCAAACTCTATAAAGAGTCTGACAGTTCTACTAGTCATACCTCCAGAGCCTCCACTGAGATAGATGAAATAGGAGAGCAAGTTGCCAAGAACCTAGGAGTTCAAAATAAACAAATACCAAGAGTCACCTCATTGAACCAGTTTTATACTTGTGGAGGCAACCACATGGCTAACGTATGCCCATTGCACAACCCGAACATGAGATAAAGGAATTCTCCATATTGCACTATTGAGAGAAAATACACGAACCATACGGCTCAAGATTGTCCATACAATAGACAGGCTGTTAGACAGAATTATCAACGACCTTACCAATAGGGTAGGTATCAGAACCAATACCAACAGCCATATTATGGACCACAACAACAGTATCAGGCACCATATAGGCCACAACCGGTCCTACGAAACCAACCACCAATGCCTACCAACGTAATTCCAGTTAAGTATGCACTGGCAGAAGAGAACCTTAATAGAGCATTGGTGCGAGTGACCCCACTGATCTCAGAGAATGACTCTCATGCTCATAGTTCAGACTACTCCCATGAAGGTAGTCCACATGCTTATTACACAGAGTCGCTTGAGCAAAGTGAGATTTACTTGTATCAATATGAGGCACCACCTATGGAGCAAAATTGGGAGCCAAAATACTCCAATGTCATGTACACAAATCCTAACCCTAGGCCCCAATTGAGACAAATGAGACAACAAACCCCTAGAGGATCTTGTTTCAGATGTCAAGGTGACCATTTCATTTGTAATTGTCCCCACCCACCATCTCCGAGTCAAGGACAGGCTCTCACAATACAAGCTTTTTGTCCTGATTGTGGCAAAGACCATCTCCCCAGAGATTTTCCAAGAAACCCCTCTAGTGCACCCAAGATTACACCCATTAATGTGGTAGGCTTAGTGGCGGATTCAAGTTCAAGTAGCAGTAATGTGGCTTCTATACAAGCTGTCACTAGAGCACAAGCCTTAAAACAGGATAAACCAGTAGAGCAATCGGATTCGAGTGAATTGGGAGAACCTAGTAAGAGGAAAACAAGAACATGGAAGGATACCAGATAAAAGTCCAATCACAAGTGGAATAAAAAGTTATCAGAACTAGAAGAAAGTCTAAAGGAAGCGAAAACAAAAATAGATGACATTGCATCTCAAAGCCCCTCGCATGCTGAAACTCCATCTACTCCACCTCATCCCACCCCACCACCCATTGTAAATAGACCGCAATTAGGGTCTGTTCTTGCAGATCCAACCCCAGAAGGCTTGGACATGATGTTCAAGGCCTACCAGGCTCGACTTCAAGAAGGGCCAACAGCTGCAAACCTATAAAAGAGTTACCCTAGAGCAGATTTAGAGATTGAACGAATGAAAACATGCATGAAAATGGTAGAACAAGCTCAAGCTATACTTGAGACTAGTCAAAAGTTCAATCAGACAAACTCTGTCAAACCAAATTTGCATTTCCAAGGCTTACTAGAAAGATTAGAGCAGTTGGTAAACAAACCACAAGTTTCTTTACCTCCACAGGCTCAACCAGTTATTGAGAGAGGAAGCTCACCACCAATGGGAGCTTATGTTCCTAATTCCACGGATGCTGGAATACCTCCTTCAATTCAACAGTACTCTCAAGAGTTCTTAAGGGAAATACAAGAAGAGAAATGGGCCAAGGAGAAGGGTAATTCCCCTCCTATTCCTGAGATTGATGATCTTCATGATCAATTTCCCCAAGACATTCCATCCATTTATGGAGATCAAGTGGAGCAACAAGGAGACGAAAGGTTAGATTTTGAATCTAATACCTTAGAAGAACTGCATCAATTTCTAGGCCCATGGGAATCTGAATCTCTTTAGATCAGAGCTCCCACAATACTGGTAAGAAATGAAGACTCAGTGGTTCCAAGGAACATTGATGTCGTGAAGAACACTAAGGTTCAGTGTCATCTCACTGTAGAAGAGCTGCTCAAAGCAAAGCCTGAACTTTGGAATCACGTGAAGGATCAGGTTCCAGAACTTGATTCCAAAATGCCAAAATCAAGCTCTAAGCACAAAGTTCTAGAGATACCTCTTGATAAAATAGGAGACATGTGTGAGGGTGAAGAAGGTAATACTTATCTTCCAATCACCTACCAATGTTACACAACCAAAGCAATCATAGATTCAGGTGCTGGTGTTGCTATTGCGACCACCTCCTTGTGGAAGCAATGGGGCAAGCCCACATTAAGACCAACTAGAATGAAGCTTTAAATGGTTGACGGTCATTTTGAAAGACCTCTAGGATTGCTTGAAGGGATAACTCTAACCACTTGTGGTGTAGAGTTTGAGCACACATTTTCTATATGTGACTTTGAGAAAAATAATGTTTATGAGATGATCCTAGGAAGACCCTTCCTACGACAATTGCAAATAGTACAGGATTGGGGAACCAATTCCTTGTACTTACAACACTTAGGGGTCACCACTAAGGTCAATTTGAAGGATTACACCTTCAGAGATGTACCACCCCTACAATGGAATCCTATCCACAAAGCAAAAGAAGATTCAATCTCTGTGCATTCTGGAAGTTCTCCTGACCCATCCTGGTTGCATGAAGATACTCATTTGTGGATGTGCAAGGTCGTAGAGGAAGAGGAAGAATGCTTGAAGGCAAGAGAAGAAGGAACTTCACCAGGAGATAGACCAGTTAGAGACCCAGCCTACACACCGATGATCTTTCCAGATGAGGAATTTGAGCCTCATGGCTGGCTAGAAATCTTAGCCACCATGGACATTGCTGTCAACAAGGAACAGTGGACACCTCATTGTGATGAGGAGGGTTATGATATCTCAGTGTTCATGTGTCAGCCCTTGCTAGAAGAATGTGACCCTAGTGATGTCATAGAAGAAGAAGAGAATGACGATGATATAGAGTCCATTGTGATGGATAGTTGCTTTAACTCAGAGCAGCACTATCTAGAAGATATAGGAGTGTTCACCTAGAAAGAAGAAGAACCTCTCACAAGTATTAAAATGGCAAATTCAAAGGATGGAAGTGAGAGCAATCAAAAGAAAAAGAAAAGAAAGTAGTGAAACAAGAAGAGGAGGAATCATTGTTTGAAGTACCAGAAAACTTCAAGAAATATGAAGTTGACGACCGCAAAATTTTGGTACGAATGCCTAAGAGAGAGGCCATCATAGGAGAATCATATGATAATAAAGAAAAGACCAAGAAAATTGTAGTGACCATTGAAGAGAATGAAGAGAGATGCACATACATAGGAGATGACCTAAGTGCAAGAGAAGAAATGGAGCTCGTAGCTCTATTAAGGGAATATAGGGATGTGTTTGCATGGCACTATAGAGACTTGAAAGGGGTAGATCCAAGAATTTGCTCTCATACTATCCCCATGACTGTTGATGCCAAGCCCACCAAACAAAAGCCCTACACATATAATGATACATATGTAGCCAGAATAAAAGAAGAAATTGATAGGCTGATTGAAGCTCGATTCATCTATGAGATTGAGCATAGTGGATGGGGTGTCCCCCATTGTAGTGGTGCCCAAGAAGAATGGGAAGTTGCGAGTGTGTATTAACCTTAAAAAAGTTAATGCTGCTACTATCAGAGATAGTTATCCACTTCCAATCACGGAACACCTATTGGAGCGTGTTGCAGGCAAGGAAGTTTATAGCTTCCTTGATGGATTTTCAGGTTACAATCAAGTAGCCATTGCCCCAGAAGATCAACAAAAAATAGCTTTTGCGACAGAGTGGGGAATCTTTGCATTTTGTGTGATGCCATTTGGGCTCACCAATGCACCTGCAACATTCCAAAGGCTTATGTGTCATGTCTTCAAAGAGTTCTTGTGAAAGAGCTTAGAAGTATATGTGGACGATTTATGTGCTCATTACTAAGAAAGAAGATTCCACATCCCTGAGCTCACACAAATCTTCAACAAGTGTAGAGAATATCGAGTGTGTCTGAACCCAGAAAAGTGTATGTTCATGGTGCGTCAAGGTAAAATCTTAGGTCATATTATTTCTAAGAATGGAATCTCAACAGATGAAGATAAGGTACGAGCCATAGCGGAGCTGCCAAGGCCAAGGAATGTTAAAGAGGTTCAAGCCTTTATGGGCCATTGTGGATATTACCGTAGGTTTATCCACATGTATGTGATCATAGCTAGACCCCTTTATGCCTTGTTGTCTAATTTTGAGTGGAACGAAGAATGCGAGAATTCTTTTAATGAACTGAAGAAACGTTTGTGTAGAGCACCAAGACTGACCACTCCTGATTGGAATAAACCATTCCATGTCCATGTGGATGCATCCAATCATGCAATAGGATGTGTGCTAGCACAACCTACAGGTGAAGGGAACTTAGATTTGCCCATAGCATATGCTAGTAGACAGCTCATTGCAGCTGAACGAAACTATACCACAATTGAGCGAGAGGGCTTAGGCATGGTATATGCTGTGAACAAGTTTAGACACTATTTATTGGCCAACAAGTTCAAGTTTTTCACTGATCATCAAGCTTTGTTATATTTGGTCAATAAACCTTGCAATACTAGACGCTTAGTAAGATGGTTCCTCTTACTAATGGAATATCACTTTGAAGTGGTTGTCAGGAAAGGTAGAACCCACCTTCGGCCTTTCCCACATCACTTCAGGAGAGTCACCGCAAGGAGTGTTTGATGAATTACCTGATGCTTATTTGTTCAATTTAGAGGTTGTTCCTAAATGGGCAAATAAGTTGGCACCAGTCCTAACCTTCGGCCCTGCAAATAAGAATGTGAAAACATCACAAGAAGAAATTGTAAAATCACAAAAATATCACATATTGGCAGGAAGCATGTACAAACAAGATACTGAATTAGCTTGTTGTGTTGAGGATGACCAACATAGTAGTTGGCTGCAACAAGCCCATGAAGGATTGCTAGGAAATCACTATTCTAAACATCAAACATTGCAGAATCTAAAACATTTAGGAGTGTATTGGCCTAGCATGGACAAAGAAATTCATGAGTGGATTAAGAATTGTCTTGTGTGCCATGAAAAACCCCCAGTGGAGCATGCAACCCTTTATCAAGTGTCATTAATTCCAGATTGGAGTGCTCCATTGGTAGAGTTTATGAGGTCGGGAAGATTACCCAAAGAGGCTAGTCTAGCAAGAAGACAAAGCATGGAGCAAGAGGCTCAAGGTTGTGGCTTAGTAGGAGACAACCTATACCAAAGAGGCAAAGATGGTTACTTAAGACTGTGCGTTCATGAACCAGACTATTTAAAGGTCTTAAACACTGCACAGAGTGGTGTTGCAGGTGGACATTTTGGTCCTTACAGAGTGATCAAGACCATTCTATTCTCAGGACTTTGGTGGCCCACTCTCCATATGGATGCACATACCTAGGTGAAGAAATGTGGCACATGTCAACGTGCACAATATCCAGTTAGAAAAGATGAGATGCCTTTGAGGACCATGATGGGAGACGTGCATTCTCCAAATGGGGTATAGACTTCATAGGTCCTATTAACCCCCCCAGCTAGAAACTCCCATGCAGAGTATATTATTGTAGCCACAGATTACCTTACAAAGTTGGTCGAAGTGAAAGCCACAACAAAGAATGATGCTCAGACTACGGCTAAGTTCTTATTCGAGAATGTGTTCACGAGATATGGGCTACCAATAGAGTTAGTGAGAGATAGAGGCACACACTTCTTGAATGAGGTTATTGAAAATCTTCTCCAAGAATTCTTGGTGATACATAAGAAGTCCGCCCCTTATCACCCACAAGCTAACGGAGAAGCCGAGAGTACCAATAAGATCCTCTATAATGTATTGTCAAAACTGGTAAATAATAAACGCTCCGATTGGGACAAACAACTTCATCATGTTGTTTGGGCTTATCGAGTTGCCTACAAAACGGTACTCAATGCCACCCCATTTCAGATGGTCTTCGGACAGAATGTTGTGCTACCATTAGATTTCTTAATCCCCACTTTAAAAGTAGCACAAGAGTATGAGTGGAATGGACATGAATTGTCCTCTAGGATCTTTGATCTAGAACGCTTAGGTGAGACAAGGCTACGAGCGGCGGCAGGCATCTATGCTGCAAAGAAAAGACAAAAGGCATACTTTGATGCACACATCAAAGATAAAGGATTGAAAGAGGGAGAGCTAGTGCTGGTTTATACGCCAAAGCAACATGCCCATAAGTTGGAAAAAAGAGGATACGGACCCATGATCATTAATAGAATTTCCACTAGCGGTGCAGTTCAGTTGGCCACTTTAGAAGGAGATACTTTGCCAAACTATATTAGTGGATGTAGAGTCAAGCTTTATCAAGAACCTCTTACTTAGGATATGCTAATGAGACTCAACACTGCTAAGAAGCAAAAAGAAGAAGAGTTAAGGGTGAGAGAAGAAGCACAGGCAGAGGCCAGAGAGTGTATTAGGTGAAATAAGTTAAGGCGACTAGGCCTAGATGTGGCCTCAAAAGCCCCAAAATATTACATGGATATGTGCCAAAAGTCAGGCATAATTACATCTCAAGTCATTGACCGACGTCCCTTTGTGACCATAGAGATAGGACAAGGAAAGGGTGCAAGGACTGTGAAAGCATTGATTGACTCAGGTGCAGCAAGTAGTGCAGTTAGATTGTCCTACTGCCAAGACTTGTAGTTGAACATCAATCCCATAGAAGCTTATCTCATAGGATTGGGATGCGTAGAAACCCCTTGTTTGGGCGAGGTGGAACTTCCCATCTACCTTCAAGATGTTCCAATGAAAGTTAAAGTGCTAGTGTGTCAAGATGAGAACCTTACAGAACCACTTGTCTTGGTTCAAGATTGGATCTATGACCATGCAATTAACTTAAACCTTCAACTATGGTCCAAGAGAGTTCACGCATGAAAGAAACTATACAACTATGATGAACACAAAAGGATTAGACTAGAGGACATAGATATTGGGCACATACTAAAATGTAAAGATTGGTGAAGATGAATTGAAGATTGGGACAATGAAGATTTATATCTTGTACACTTTAGGGAGCCATCCAAACTCTACAGATATTCCCTCAAAGAATGGAAATTGTCTCGAAGATATCTACAAATCTATACAAAAATGAATTTTATTTGACCTTAAACATAAATTTGTGCATTCAATGGTCTTGGACCAGGTTGAAATTAAACCTTCTAGCTATTTGGCACCCTATAATTGAGACAAAGAAGTCTATTTAGCTTTGGCAAGTTCTCTATAGAGGAATGTTGACCAATGCCAAAGCCCAAAATCATATTTATTCCATCCCTAGATGCAAGAGATGGTGCTAGAGAACATTGGTCATTCCTTTTTTCACTTAGCCAAAGAGCAAAAGGAAATGGTTCTCCTTACAGAGGATTCTCAAGTTGAGCTTGAAGATCTCTTGGTAGCAAGCCATCTTTGGTGAAGTGTTTGGATGCTCCACAATTATATAGAACACAAATAGAAGTAGGGCTCATTGGAAGAATGGGAAGAAACAATGTGGAATTGAATTCGATAACCCCTAGAAGAATACAGAAGTCCCTCGTACTTTTAGGAAAAAGAATTGAGAACTACAAAGAAGCCCCCTGCTTGGTGACCTTTGTAATGGATCCCCATGACATGTTTATTTACCTACTTGTAGATCCTTCTAACTGCTTGTACCTTGCTTCTCTTTAAGTAAAGCTTGTGCCTTTTAAGATGTGTGTGTCTTCGTAATGTGTAAATAAAACAGGACTTCCAATTTGCTACTAACAAATATGAGGGAAATTAAATCCATATCTACTGTATTTTGGAGTGATCTATGCAGGACGATAGATACATTGGCAACTCATCCCTTACAAAACCTGCAAACATATATAATGGGAGGCATAAGTACAAAAGTTCACTCTGTCCTTCACTGAACTTGTTTGCATTTCTACACATCAACAACTTGTTAATGTCTTCTTCGTGCGCTACCCTTCTCGTACGTTCAGGGAAGTGAGTGGCTTGCATTGCTTCAGTGGGCTATAGGAGAAGCTCTCGTGCTGGTAATCTACTTCCTTGTGAATCCGTTCTTTTTTTTTTTGTTGAGAGTACAATGAATTGGAAATACACACATATTCAACCTCGTAACGTAGAGGCACCCTTCTTGGGGACTCTGAGACATCCAGCCCTAGGCGGGACTTAAACCCTGGTCATCTGCCTAAGAGTACAAAGCACATCCGCTAAACCACGCCCACTGGATTAACTCTATCGTTCTTTGATATCTATACCACATGTGAATCCTCTACGTTCTTTGTTATGTAAATTCTCTATCGTTCTGTGTTATGTGCTGGTAATCAGCCCTGAGAAGCATACTCATTGGCATTCCTTTCCTTCAGTTCACCATCTATACTGAAGTGCAGCACTTTGTAGATGCTTTTCAAATCTTTATATTGAGAAGCTTTCAGGTCTTGCTTTTTTACGCAAATAGAACTTCCAAACTACACAAATACAACTTCGTAGCTACACAAACTTCCAAGTAAGTTTTTTTTTGGTTGTATTTACTCATTGTCTTTATTAAATTATATGTTATGTAATTTCATTTTGAAACATTCATTAAATACGGAATAGATAAACAAAACATACACACGTACGCACATATACATAAAATCATACACAAGTATTAATACAAACATTCACACACTTATACACACATACGGCACATTTATACACACATGTACTTACATCCATACATGCACATACACACATAAGCACACAAAAACATACATACACATATATGCACAAAAATACATACATACACACGTACATATAAACACAAAGTCATTCATACATACACTCACACACATACATACACACTTTCTTCCTTCTTTAAGAAGTGTCTTTCCCCTGCTTGTATATATGCCTATAACCGTAAGGGATCACTTATCTTTGTACATTGACTTGATAATCCATTCATTGTTGTGTTGTGCTCCAAGCTTCTTCTTCTTCTTCTTCTTCTTCTTCTTTGTGTGATTTGTGTGCTTTCACAAACTACAAACTCCAACAATTGGTATCATAGTAGGTCATCACTTCATCTAGGTCATCGTCAACACCCCTCTTGTTGTAATCTCAGAATGCCATGAAAATTGGTGAGCATACTCCGGCCAATTAGGAGTTCAAAACAGTTTCTCTCTATCGCACCCAAATTTTGATATGAGCTCTTTTCGGCCTTCGAACGCACTATTGCAACATGTGTGTAACCCATTTCTTCCTTTTGTGCCAAACATATATACAAGTTTTGGTTCACTATTACAAGCACCTCAAAGTCTACTATAGGTTTAGCAAAGCTAGATAGGGTGGTTTTGTATAACATATCGAGATACAATCATTTTTCTGCATCATGGTATTTAGTTGGTGGCCATGTCTTATAGCAATGATGTATTCAATATTATTGCTATTGAGGATAAGTTGGATGGTACTAATTACACATTATGGGCATATATGATGCGTCATGTATTGTAAGCAAAAGGGTTGTGGAATATTGTGTAGGGTAATAAAAAATGCCCTACTACACCGATGAATACAGTTATTGAAGGTGATGCAGATAGAATTGAAGATGATGATCTTCAGATTCCTGTTTGTTTTTCAATTCATGCCACACCTACTACAAAGGAACTTTGCTGAGATAGTAGAGATACTCAAACACATCCATTGATAGTCTTGTCTTTCAAACATGCCATTATCCCTCATATTTTCTCTTGCAAGATAGCAAAGGATGCTTGGGGCACACTTACAACCTTATATTAGGAAAGAAATGCAGCTCATGTTGCTTATCTCCTAAATCAACTAGAGAGATAGCACATGAATGAAGGAGATTCTATGGATACTTCTTTGACAAAGATCAAAGATTTAACAGAGGAGTTGATTTTTGCTAATGAAGTCTTTCTAGATAGTTCATTATTTCGTTGCAAGAAGATCAGTCCAAGTCGAAAAGGTCCATTGTGAGTTTTGTAGATCAAACTTTCTTACCTATCAGAAGGGCAAAGGTAAATAGAGATTATTTAATAGTAATCAAAAATCTATTGTGCTACACTATCAAAGAAGGAAGACAAAGATGAGAAGAAACCAAAAAAACAAAAAAAGTTTTGTAAATACTGTAAAGGAAATGATCATGTCATAAAGAGTTGTCCAAAACTAGCTACAAAAGATGCAAAGAAGAAAGAGGCCTGAATGGTTGTTGCATAGGCCTCTATGCCTAAAGTAGATTCTAATAATCTAGTGCAAAATGAAGAGTGGGTGTTTACTATTGTATGCAACTATGATCCATCTTCTCATTAGTGTATGTTTGTAGGAGACTTAGATGTTTGGTACTTTGATAGTGGGACAATCAAACATATTACCTTGCAATGTAGTTTCCTCAGTTCACTTGAGCATGCCCCTAAAAAGAATATTGTCACATGTGCTAAAAACTCCTCTTATCGTGTAATGGGGTTTGGTAAGATCATTTTGACTACTACTAATGGTAGTTCTTTCACATTGGCAGATGCTTTGTATGTGCAATGGATCAAGAAAAATTTGTTGTGAGTTTTAGAATTAGCATAAATGGGATTGGCGATCAAATTTTTTGATGAAAAATATGCAATTCATGATCTGTCAAATGGCAGTGTTATTATTGCTTCTAGCATTTTATGTTGTGGGCTATATAAGATCATAGACTATGCAAAATCTATGAATGGTTCAACATGTGCATTTCAAGATTCTCAGGCTATCTTAGATACAAAGCTTTGGCATGCATGCTTTGGTCAACCAAATTATGCTAGTTTGCTACACCTATAGAAATCTGAAATGGTGTCCTCTCTACCCAAACTTGAGGCACTTTGTAAACATGTCTATGAAAGCTCTACTTTGGGAAAAATGTAGCATTCTTCCTTCCCTAAAGATAGCTTATTTTGAGCTTCTCATAAATTGCAACTTTGTTGTAGTGATGTCAGCAGTCTTATGTAAACACCTTCTTTTGGGATCTACCTTTACTTCATGACTTTTATTGATGATATTTCTACACATGCATATTCATTTCCATTGAAATCAAATTCCAAAGTTTTTATGTGCTTCAAAAATGTTTCGGTCATGGATGAATCTCTTTCAACATGTAAATTGGGCACCCCTCATTGTGATCGAGGAGGGAATACATATCTTTTGACTTTAATGCATTTTTGGCTGATCGAGGGATAAAACATTAGTATATATTATCGTATGCACTCCACAAAATGTATTTAAAAAATGAAAGAGTAGGGCTCTCATAGAGATGGCAAGGCGTATGGTAAAAAATTAGGCTTTACCAAATAGCTTCTCACTTGAGGTTGTTATGTGTGCAACATATGTACTTAACAGGCATCCTACCAAAGCATTGTAATATGTTTCTCCATATAAGGCTTGGCATGTTCATAAGCGATCTCTTGCTCATCTATGTGTCTTTGGTTGTCTCGCATATGCATTAGTGCTTGAACAACAATGCAAGAAATTGAATGATAGAGCATTGAAATGTATTTTTGTTGGGTACAATTCCAAAAGAAAAGGCTATTGTCTGTATGGTCCATAGACTAAATGCATTTTGGTTAGCCATGATGTCGTTTTTGTAGAAGATGTAATTCATCCATTACTTTCATGTACTAAGGATATATCACTTAGCTCCAAAGATGTGTATGACAGTTTTCTCCCTCTTTTTACAAGTGGAAAATCAAGTGTTGGTCCAAATGAGGCAATTTCTTAGCCTTTTCAGACTCCACATGATGATGTAGATCGTTCCATTTTTTATGCAAATTTACATGATGCACTTGTTGATGACAAGGCTGATATAGGGAAGGCAAAAACTATGCCCACATTGTTAGTGCAAACTTTGCGAGATAGCAATATATGCACCTCTATCATATCATGCTCATTTAGGATCTCATGGTGCTTCTTTTGCATTAGATTGCTATACAATGGCTGCCTCTGGTCTTTGTGATGAGAATGAGCCTATTTCTTTTTGCTGAAGTAGAAAATTAAGAAACTTGGATGGTTGTTATGTAATCAAAATATGATTCTATTATGAAAAATGGTACTTGGTATTTATGTGATTGCCTCCATGAAAAAAGGCCATCAACACTAAATGGGCATATGCATTGAAGCATAAGCCTGATGGAATAGTTGACAGGTATACAACTAGGATTTCTGCAAAAGGTTATGCTCAGGAGAGAGGCATTGGTTTTCATGAGATCTTTGCAACCACTTACCGAATGACCACCATTCATAGCATGTGCACTTGCAACTCATCATGGTTGGAATCTACATCACTTGTACATTGAAAATGCATTTTTGGATGGTGACTTACATGAAGAAGTGTATATATTTTAGCCCTATGGTTTTGTGCATAAGAGGATGAAAACAAAGTGTCCAAGTTGAAAAGAGCATTATATGGTTTGAAGCAAGCTCCATGTGCTTGGTATGAGAGGATACATGCCTACTTGATTGCACATGGTTTTGATAACAATCTAATTGAGAGTTCATTATATGCTAAGTGTGAAGATCTATTGTTGATCATTGTTGTGTATGTTGATGACATGCTACTCACTAGTCCTAAAGAGAAGCACATTTCTGAATATAAGTCTTATTTGCATGCATCTTTTGATATGTCAAATTTGGGGCATTTGCATCATTATTTGGGATTCACTTTATGCAAATTCATGGTTGAATGGCTTTGTGTCAAATAAAATATATTTGCACATTATTGCAGTGTTTTTCCCTTGAAAATTGCAAACCTATTGCAACTCCTATGGAAACATGTTAATTCATGATCTTGGAGTTGCATATGATGTTTTTCTCTATCAACAGGCCATGCGATGTTTCATTTAATTATGCATAACTCGGCCTGATATTCAGTTTTTGCTCTCTCAAATGAGTAGATTTATGAATTGCCAAGGTGTCAAGCATTGGCAATCAATTAAACACATCTTTCACTATTTGAGTGGTGCACAACTACTTGGATTTTTTTATCCCAAGGGGGGATCACTAGCACTAGATTTACATGCTTTTTCTATTTGTGAATTGGTTGGTTTCTATGACACTCATGTTTCCACTAGTGGTTTTCGCTTTATGCTTGGTAGCTCATGCATATCTTGGTTGAGCAAGAAGCATCATATTTTGGTCACTTCTAGTTGTGAGGTTGTGTATAGGGAAGCTTTCACAATTCCTATTGAGTGTGCATGGCTTAGATGCCTTTTGGTTGATTTGGGTGTTGGTCAGTCATCTCCCACCACCATCTTCACTAATAGTAAGAGAACATTGCCAATTGCAAGGAACCATTGTGTTCCATTCTCACACAAAGCACATTGATGTGCATTATCATTATGTTAGGGAGAGGTTCTCTATCAGAGAGATCAGTTTTGCATATGTGCCCAATAGCATAACATTCTAGGCCTTCTAACAAAGGCTCTACTTGAGGAGCAGTTCACAGCTTTTTGTAAAGCTTTGGGATTATTTACCTTTGTGGATTGATCTCTTTTCACATAGCTTGGAACTTCCTTATATAGGAGTAGATAGCTCCTTGTTCACCCCATCACTTTGAGAGGGGATTTGTTTATATATTTTGGTAGTGATGTGTGTGAACACACTTAGGACCACCTATGGCACCTTTTTCCCTCTTTATGAAGTTTTCCCCACAGTTTGTATATATGCCTATAACCCGAAGGGGTCACTTATTGTCATACATTCATTTGGCAATTCATTCGGTGTTCTATTGTGCTCCAAGCTTCTTCTTCTTTTTTGTGTTGTTCGTGTGCTTCTGGAGACAAAATCCAACACATATGTGCACTAAGTCACATACATACATACACTCACACACATACACACATTCATACACACATACACACATGCGTATATATATAAATACACTCAAAAACATATATACATACATACACTCACACGCATACATAGACTCATGCACGTACATACACACCTTGATACACACATACATACACACGTTCATACACACATACACACACAAAGACACATACACACTCATACGCACATATGTTTACACACATACATACATATATTGACTCCCACATGTACATACACACACATACACATACCTTCATACACACATGTATATATACTTACATACACTCACACACATACACACATACACACATACACACATACACACATACATACATACATCCATGTGCTCACACACATACACATGCATATTCATACACACATACATACATAGATACACATACATAAACATACACATAAACACACACACACACACATAAACATACACATGAATACACACACCACTCACTCATACATGCACACACATGCATGCACTGATACACCGCAAGTACATAGATACATACACATACAGAAACACACATACACACACTTATACACACACATACATACACATACAAACACACACACACACACCTAAATACTTGTAGCATGGGGTACCCTAGAGGAGGAGGTGTGAAACACCTCCTAGCTATAATTGAATGGGCTCACACTTGATTGTCATTTGGCACCCATGTGTGAAGCCATGGAGGGGCACCCTTTTGTTGGTATCTAGGGAGAGAGAGCATTAATTAGAAAAAACACGTGTCTAGGCAAATCATCATTGAGGACAACTCCATGTTATTTGCTACATCATCTACATCAAGATGCATGCTCGTCGACCTACAAAAATGAGGGGAAACACGGAGGAAACAAGTGGTACCATAACGAGTGAAGACTTTGTGCATATAGAGCAATGATTCATACTCAAGCGCCCATGTGCACAGACAAAGAACCGAATAGAGCTCACACACTTATACACAAAAAACCAGTTGAACGTGCCATCTATGGGATAATGGAGCTTCAATTTGATGCATAAGCACAACCAAAAATAGATTGAGCTCAATAATAGGAAAGGTATTCAAGCTCATTTGTTTTCGATCTTTGTCTTCAATTTGGGAGAAGATTTGTGAAGGGAGATGGGTCATACACGCGAAAGATGTGCATGGTGCTGCAAAAACCTGTTGTACACCTGCCAAGATAGCTTCACAGATGATACGTAGACACCTTGTGATTGCTAAGGATGCATACAAACCATTCTAGTGCTTTTGGAGTATCAATCTCAAATTGATTCATCAAAAGAGACTAGTTGATACAAAATGGATGAAACAAAACACTTGCTATTTGGGATGAATTGCACTCTGGAAATTAACACAGATCTCATAGCATGCTGAAAATTGAATAGAGATCTTTTGCACACTTTTAATAAGATAGATAATGAATCTAAAGCAACAAATTTGATGAATTTTGATGAACCATACTGAGAGAAAGCAACTTAGCTATATAAGGGTGTCATCTTGACATTTTAGGAGTTAACTTCTAGTATACCTAGTCATCTTCAAATGAATGTAACTCACACAATAATAAACAAATGATGATGAAAATTAGTAAGACGAAAATAGAATTATCAAGTTACTTATAAATATTTAAAGCTCAATAAAAGATCAAGTATATACAAAGAACTCGCTCATTGAAGTTCATTGAAATTGAGAATCAGAACCTGTAGTAGTAGATAAGAACAACATCAAAGTATAGCTTGAAAATCAATCTATATTGAACATGTTGTACATGATATGAATGGACATGAAGCTTGGGAAGGAGGATCATAATGTGTGCTTCACTTGTGGCTTGGTGCTTGCTCAAAAGCCCTCCAAAATGTAGCTCTAAGTGCTGCTCTTATCCACGACTACACATAGATGTTTATATAATGTTATTTGAATTCAGATCTTGGACGGATTGTACCTAAAATTTACCCTAAAGTTGAGGAATCATCCAGCTAATCAATCACTCCTAACTTAGCTAATAAATTCATGCCTAACATGGCCATGAGTTTATTCAAAGAATTTTACTTTTCAAGGTAATAACGTTTGAAGAGTTACAAGAGCATGTTTCTATGTCTCTCTCATTGAGAGTGTGCATAGGTGATGCTTTACATTTACGAATGATCAAGCATTAGGCTTGGATAAAATACACCAACAAGAATAAGCATGAGTATGGAGCACAATTGAGAAAAATGAAGCTACACATATGTAATATAGGGTATTGATATTAGACAAGGGCCATTAGAATAGGAGACATACTTTTTGAACATCCACTTTCAAGTTCCCAAAGTACCCTCATCATGAAGAATTGGTTTTTCACTTCCCTAACTTGACATGCCCGTCTTCTCCAATCCCCATGAATATGATATGCAACACAAAGGAATTTTGAGCATTAAAAGATCGGCGATTCAATTTTATCTCACTAAGAGAGAACATAAAGGATTAATGGCATACCTTGTGCATCTAAGTTGTTTGATTGTTAGTTGTATTCTTCCACAAGTCATAAAAAAAAGTACCTCGCATCACTTAGGGAAAATAACTTTCATTTAAAAGGTTGTTTGTGCATCTTTGGTCTCTCTTTCCTTAATTGTTAAATGCAACGTGCACCCATGTGCACTCCCCTCTCGAGAGCGTGAAATTCAATTCTCTATTATCATTTGTACATGCATTTGAGATCAGGGAAATGTTGGAGAAACAAAAATCTATCAAGATTCATCTCTCTTTGACAAGAAACAGTTTCTAACCTTTTAGCCACACATGAGAAATCTCATCAAGTAGTGATTCTACATTGAATTGGGATTATATGGAGACTTCTAAAAATATGCCCATGTGTCCTAGGCTGCTGTCCTGGTGGTTGGGCCTCTCTCCTCTTGAGGCGGAGGCGAGGGTTCAACCCCTGTTGGCAGTACTTGTGAGGGACATGTTATCTTGGAATAATGTATCATGTGGCTGATGTGCCACCGTGTACTTTGCCCTATGGTAGTTGTGACTGCCGTTTAACCCAGCTATGTAAACCCCTGTTCTTGTGGGATAAGGGGGTCCCATGGGTACTATGCCCTTCCTTGTACAGTTGCAATTTCAAAGTTAAAGCCTAGGGGAGTAGGCCTCGGCCGAACCTCCATTTTTTTTTTAAATATGCCCATGAAACCCATGCAACCTAATGATTCCATACTATCAAGCAAAGACTATCATCCCATTGTAGAATTTTAGAAGTTCAATGTCAATAGGATATTTATCTATCTATATGGACTCAATCGACAAATGGTTAGGCTTAAAAACCCTAATTGTTAACAATTTGATAGTTAAATTTTGCACATACCATTACAAGGATAAGTAAGGGACTTTCTACTTGATCACTTCTAATTTGGAATATGCAAATGAGAAAGGAGAGATAATCATCTTGGCTGGCATGGATGATGAAGACATTACTCAAATTCTACCCATGCCACTAGAATGAAAGATAGTAGCAGACATGTGCATACTCCATTTGGTGAACATCAAACCTTCATCCAAGTCCATCTACATGGAATGGGGTACGCAAAAGGGATACTGGACTAATAATTTAGTTACTCCACCTACAAAGAGAGTGGTATTCTACGTGTACCTTCATCAATACAAATGTACTTTGTTGCCCAAAATCAGAGATAAGGTAGGAAATGCATGCTACGAAATCATAGAGCGTAAATAATCTTTCACGGAACTTAATTCTCTATCTTTGGGACAAAACTTAGGACCTAAAAGATCTAATACGTAAACCACATGGCCCAATCCTAGTGTAAGTAAAAACCCTTTCAATGTTCCATTAGAAAACCGTGATGAGAAATTCAACCTTAGATTTCCAAAATCACATCCAAATAGATTCCAAGTGAGAGTAGCTCTGCAAGGGCAATATCCTCATGCAACGTGGGCATATGAGAAGTTAATCCTCAAGTAGTGAACCTTGTGATTAGAATGCAAGTTGCTGGATATCACGTTAGAAAATCCCAAATGGCAAAGTGCATGAAGAATTGCTGTAATGGATCTACAGATCCTTATGAATGTACCCGAGTTCAAGCAAGTCCTTAGAGATCAACAAGACACTGATTTCTTCATGGAATACAAGGCACTTGGATTATTGTAATTGGAACCACATTTTCATGGTTTCAACTATTGACAATGGGTATCTTCAAAAACTTGGAAGCTCTTAGGGAAGATTTTATTTGAGAATTTTACAAGCGAGGAGTCAATCATGATTCAACTTTCTTAATCTATATCTTCAAGAAAGCAGATCACAAATCTATGTGAGTAGTTATTTACTTTAGCCATATGAACTTGATTATAACAACTATACCCATCTAAAAAAGAGTACATTTCTCGATCGGCAACTTCATCCAGCATGCTATCTAGGAATGGAAAAGGAAAGGGATCAAGAATAGTGGTGACATTCAGTTTTTGATAATCAACACAGACGCGGAGTTGTTTTTTCTTCTTAGGGACAATGAAAATTGGAGAGATCCAATCTGCATGCTCAACTAGAACTATAAACCCAACCCAGAGTAAATGATCTAATTCATCTTTGACTTGTTTAGCATAGTGGGGGTTCATTCGATAACTCTGATGTTTAGCTGGATAGGCATCCGATTTCAAGTCCACTCTGTGTTGATATATTCTAGGATATAGGCCTTTCATGTCCTTATAATCCCATGCTAATAGGTCAATACATTTGGTTATTAATGTTAAAAGATCGCATTTAAAAGATTCCTCCAACCCTGCTTTGATCTTGACAAGTTGTGAGTTTAAATCATCTCCTAGGTTGCAAGTAATTAATTGATCTTTCAGGACATACGTTTGGTGGCCAAAGGTATCATCCATCTTGTGATGCAAATGTTTCAATAAGTCTACTAAGTCTAGTATGTTGTTCAGTGCAATTTTGGTCTCTATTGTAGTGGGTTGAACAATGCAAGATGTTGGGGACCAGTGGTCTAGTACATGTTGTAGGTCCACCATTCCTAAGCAGAGCAGATCCTGGTTAGCATAGAGGAAGGCTATTTCCTCATCATCTGACAAGTCGTCCAGCATATGGAATGGTTCAGCAACTTAGGTCCTAGCATGAATCTCGCATGGCTTAATGTCATCGAGGGTAACAATGTATTTCTGGTGATTACATTTAAATATTAATTCATGAGACAACCAATCTTGTAGGACTTTATCCTGTGTTAGCCATGGATGACCAAAAAGTAAGTTGTAATCTAGGCTCGACTCAAGTAGGTCCAAAACAACAAAAGTCATATGAAAAGCTACACCCTACAATGTAATAGGCATACTTCTCACTAGTCCCACCAGATGGACTCTAGACTGGACAGCCATCCAAACACAGAACTTGATTGGTTCCATTTTATTCCACCCCAACTTCTTACACAATGATACAGTGGCAATATTGACACCATAGCTGCCACCATCTATAAGGACTTGTTTAATTATGTGATTTTTGTACTAGATAGTGATCAAGGGGACCACATGCTCCATAGTTGCATCTAGTTCCAGATGTATAGTGGTGATAGTAGGTGCTAGAATCATATCCAAACAAATCTACTGGTGACATTATTGTCTGATGCCAAGAACAAGAGACAAAAATTTTCCTAAGGGTAAGGTGATTGGTGCTTTAGACAACATATACCAGGTTGTGCTAGGAGACGACTCCTTCAACGGTGTTATAGATGGTTCAGATGAGTCCAATGCTACAGGTTCTGGTACTTTTGGTCCAAGAAATTCTTCTTTTTTTAGCAATGATTGATACTGGATGAGGAAAAATAGTGGCTTCAGCCTTGGAGAATGCCTGCTGCTCCTTAAACCTCATTCAAAGACTTCAGCAGCTAGTTATAGGACTTTTCGGAGCATGTCTACATGGTAGCGGTTTTTCTTTCAACATGTGTAATCATGATCGTGTTCGCTGTTGGGTTTTGTGGTTCCTTATTTCATTTTTCATATTCTTGAGCATCATTGCAATATCTATGGGTGTGGCCCAAATTGCCATAGAAATGACAACCTGGCTAGAATCAACAATTAGCCGTATTGGTAGCACTTGATTCCAACATGCGTGATTGTAATTTCCTAGTTGCGAAGCCCTGAAATTCATGTAGAGGGAGTAAGCCATGTTCCGCAATCAATGAGGAACATAATTTGCTATAGGTTCATCATGCTCATATACGATTCCATTTATTGCTAGTCGATTCTGTGTCTTAGCATTGTACAGACACATGCCGATGGAGTGACTCCCATTTTTGCAAATGTCGCAATAAACTTGATTTAAAGCATAGTTTGCTGCCACATGCCCTATATTTTTGCATCTTACACAAAAAACCTATTTCAAAACATCTTCAACTTTGCTCTTGTGTATCTTTACCCATTCCAGATCTTCTGCAAATCAGCCTACTTTATGTTCCAACTACAATGCGATCTAGATCATAGCATCCAGTATCATTCCACTAATACATCCGATTATCATCACCTGTCATAATTGTGGGTTAAGCCCATTTATAAACCACTATGTAATTACATCATTCGGCAAATTGGCATTTGCTTGTGGCAATTATCTGAGATGAGTGTAGAAGATGGTTGCATACTCCTATACTACCTGATTCATTTTTTGTATGTTGTTTTGTAGGAAATCAAAAAATCTGCAGCATTCTCCTTTAGTCGAAGCATTGCAGAAAAGCATCTTCTCCACACAGCCGTCAAATGCACATCTTTAACGACTGTGTTGTACACTCCGCCGAACTCGTTGAAAATGCATACATACATACAGTCGTCCATGGATCATTGGGTTGTTAGTCCGTGAAAATGAGATCATTGGGTTGTTAGTCGGAATGACCAGACCAAAAACCTCCACGGACTGTATGTACAAAGTAAGTAGACGTTGAATTTAACGGCCAGGCCTTCCATTGCAGTCAACACATGCAAACCGCAAATTGTTGTACTCTCCGCCGGACTAGTTGAAAATGCATGCATACATACGAAGACACGCATATCGTTATCTGCATGGATCCATGAGTACAGGTAGTTGATAAGTCTCATGTTCTTGCTGCCGAAAGAAAACTAGAGAGATAAGAAGCAAGAGACGTCTAGAGAGTATATCAGTATGCGTCAGAACTTGTGTGTATAAGGTCTTAGAATACGTGTGTATAGGATCCCCTCCTCGTATAGTCATAATTTCCGTGAATTTCGTTAATTCTTGTTGGATGGAACTACACATTATTAGGCTTTTAATAAGCATGGGTTATTACAGTAATCTGGGTTTTTTTTCCTTAAAAAGGCACAAGCTTTATTGAAAGAGAATCAAGGTACAAGCACTTAGAAGGATCTACAAGCCGGTTAATAAACATGTCATGGGGGATCCATTCCTTCCTAAGAATATATCCTTGAATTACAAAGGTCACCAAGCAGGGGGCTTCTTTTGTAGTTCTCATTTATCTTTCCTAAAAGTACGAGGGAGCTCTATACAGAGTAGTTCTTCTAGGGGTTACCAAATTTAAATCAACATTGTTTCTTCCCATTCTTCCAAAGAGCCCTCCTTCTATTTGAGTTCCATATAATTGTACAGCATCCAATCACTTCACATAAGATGACATGGTACTAAGAGATCTGCAAACTCAAGTTAAGAATCCTTTCTAAGGAGAACCATATCCTTTTGCTTTTTGGCTAAGTGCGAAAAGAGATGACCAACGTTTTCCATTTCGCAGCATCATCTCTTGCATCGGGGGATGAAATAAGTAAGATTGTGGGCTTTGACATTGGTCAAGATTCCTCTACGGTGAACTTTTTAAAGCAAAATAGACTTCTTTATCTTAATTAAAGGGTGCCAAATAGCTAGAAATTCTAATTTCAACCTGATCCAAGATCATTGTATGCGTCATTATTTTGTATAAGATCGGATAATATTTTGTCTTTTGGTATAGATTTTGAGATGTATTCGAGACAACTGTCATTCTTTGAGGGAATGCCTCTAGGGTGTGGATGGTCCCCCAAAAGTGTAGGAGATATAAATCTTCATTGTGCTAATATTCAATTCATCTTCACCAATCTTCATATTTTAGTGTGAGCCCAATATCTATGATATCTTGTTTGATCCTTTGGTGTTTATTGTATTTCTATAGTTGCTTTCAAGAGTGAAATCCCTTGGACCATACTTTCTTAGCTCTCAAAAAAATTGTTTCCTAGGGGAGGCACATCATCTACAAGGAACTAGATGGAGTGATTCTATCTAATTTGGCAGCCACCCATTTCTAGTTATGGGTGAGTTGAAATTGTCTCTTATTGATATTCCAAGCCTTTTAAATAGACATTACCAATTCTAAGCCTTAAACAAAGAATCTAAGGGATAGGAATAGAAGCATAATGATGTCCGAGTCTTTTCAACAACGGAAGCTTACCAAAGATAGCTGAATATGTTCTTGAATAGAATTTGGGCCAAGAATTATTTTTTCTTGGGCCACAATAGTTTAGAGGTCAATTTGCCCGTTGATGCTAACACATTGAGGATCCCTAAGCACCTCTTATCCTTGGGAGGTTATTGAATATCCCACTAAATTCTAGGAATATTGCTTGTATGAGGATCTCCAATCACATAAAGTTTTAGAGATGCCTCATGTTTGAGAAGATCCATGCTTGAGTGTCAGGAGAAAGGAGATAAGGAAGAGATCTCACTCAGACTTTCAAGTCCTATGGTGTAGCTTAGATCAGGCCTTGTAATTGTGAGTGTATGTATATGTGTTTATCTATGTGCATCTGTGCATAAACATGTGTTTATGTATATATGCACATGCATGTGTATGCATATGTGTACATGTATGCATGTAAGTGTATGTGTGTGTGTCTATTCGTGTGTAGGTATATGTGCAAGTATCTATATGTGTATGTGTGTTTATGCATATGTGTGCATTTATGTATTTGTGTATATGTATGTATGTATGTATGTATTTGTGTATATACATATGTATGTATGTGCATGTGTGTGTATGCATGTCTATGTATGTATGCATGTGTGTGTATGTATGCATGTGAGTGTATGTGTGTGGATATGTGCATATGTGTGTGTATGTGCATGTGTGTGTATGCATGTGTGTATGTATGTATGTATGTATGCATGTGTGTGTATGTATTCATGTGATTGTATGTGTGTGTATGTGTGTGTATGTATGTGTAAGTATCTGTATGTGTATGTGTATGTGTATATATATATATGTGTGTGTGTCTATGTGTGTGTATTTATGTGTAAGTATCTATATGTGCATGTGCATGTGTGTGCCTATGTGTGTATGTATGTGTATGTATTTATTTGTGTATGTGTATGTGTGTATATGTATGTATGCATGTAAGTGTATGTATGCATGTGAGTGTATATGTGTGTCTATGTGTGTCTATGTGTGTGTATGTATGTCTAAGTACCTATATGTGTATGTGTATATGTGTATGCGTGTGTATGCATATGTGTGTGTATGTGCTTGTGTTTATGTAATTATACATCTCCATGTGTGTATGTATGTATGTATACATGCATGTGTGTGTACGAATGCATGTGAGTATGTATGCACATGTGTGCATGTATGCACATGTGTGCATGTATGCACATGTGTATGTATGCATATGGGTGTGTATGCATATTTGTGTGTATGTGCATGTGTGTGTATACATGTTTCTATGTATGTATGCATATGCATGTGTATGCATATGTGTGTATGTATGCATGTGAGTGTATGTGTGTGTGTCTATGTATGTGTATGTATATGTGCAAGTATCTATATGTATATGTCTATGTGTATATGGGCAAGTATCTATATGTGTATGTCTATGTATGCATATGTGTGCATTTGTAAATGTGTGTGTATGCATATCCTATATATGTGCATTTGTGTATGTGTGTGTATATGCGTATATGTATGTATGTGTGTGTATGCATGTGTGTATGTATGTATGCATGTGTGTATGTATATGTGCAAGTATATATATGTGTATGTGTATGTGTATATGTCTATGTGTGTGTATGATTTTGTGCATATATGTGTATATATATGTGTGTGTATATGTGCGCATGTGTGTGTATGCATATGTGAGTATGTATGTGCATGTGTGTGTATGCATGTGTGAGTATGCATATGTGTGTATGTATGTGCATGTACATTTGCTCGTTCGGTCTCTCTTTTGCTCATTCTCTCTCGCTCGCTCATTTGCTCGTGTTCACTCTCATTTGCCCGTCCATTTGCTCGTTTGCTCTTGCTCTCTCACTTGATCCTCGCACAAATGTGCTAGGAGAAATCAATTTTTTTTCAAATTCACGGGGCACCGTTTATGTGATGCTGCAACATCACATTCAGTTTGCAATTGCCACTAAAAGCATCACCAACTATTGACGCTCATAGTGACGATGACTCTGTGTGTCGCTTATGCAATGCTATTTCTTGCTTATTCGATGCCGTCGATTTGTTTTTTTTATTTCTCTTTTGCAAAGTCATGTATGCGACACTACCTAATGGGATCATTGCATAAGGAACTATCCGTCACTCGCTTCTATATTTAGAAATCATGTTTGTACCTACTTGACCTAGCACCTCATATAGAAATCACCTAAGGTTTTGTTCACACACAATAAACTTTTATATCTTAAGAATGTGTTATAGATGACTCCAAATGGACTGGTTTAGAGGAGCACATTATAGAGGCAAGTAGCTTATGACATAAATAGAGGCTCACAAGAATTTCTCCGAGTAACTACTAGCTGAGCATAAGTTAGTAGGGATATTTGGACCAAATGAAGAAATACACTCAATATCGAGATTCATTATTATTCTCAGGAGTACACCCTGAAGTGAGATGCATGGTCGCTATGAATTCAAAGAAGAATAAAGAACTACTAAAGACAACACCGATTAGAGATAACCACATGGAGATGATAGAGGATCTCCAACGAACAACACAAATGTTAATCATGAACCAAGTGGAGATGCTACACAAAGCAAACAATGAGCAATGTACAAAAATTAGCGAGGTAAGGGAAGAATTGCAACACGTCAAAACAAAACATGCTGCAACTAAAAGAAGAACGGATCCATTAATGAGGAGAGTGCACAATCTAATGGAAGAAAATAACCAATCCAAAGGAGATAACAATCAATTTTGCAATTCCCAAGAGCATGTGAATTATTCAACTTGTATTTATTGTGATCACTATAATCTATCTAGCTCAACCACAAGGTTAGAGTAGATCTACAATTAGTGTGGGAATGTTTTTAAATATGTCAGCCATTCCGGTGTTGAGAGAAGCCACTCAATTTTTTATAAAGCTCTATGAGAGATAAATTTTGTAGACTTTTGCCATTGTGAGTAAAGATCTGTTCAAGAAATCTCACAACTCTCCTTTCTCGCCATTTCTCTCTCTTGTGCTTCCTCATCTGGGGTGGACATGAGTAATGTGTGTTCCAAGAGGATATACAAACATTGAAGGGTGTTTTCCATGTGTGTGTGTGTGTGCACATAGGGAGATCCTAAACATTATGAGGTTAATCCTACCGAATTTTTTAGTTTTCTTTTCTTGTTATTTTTGCAAGTATGAACATACTATCATGTATAACTTCTCATTTCAAATGTTTTGATTTGCAACAAAGGGGGAGAGGGGGATCTCTGACGTACTTGAGAATCTTGACGTACTTGAGAATCTTGACGTACTTGGAAATTTCCATGATATTAGTGAGACGTTGAGTATCATGAAACTTGGACCCATTTGTTAATTGTTTGAGATACTTGCAAATTTGAAGTTTCATGACACTCCAAAACCTGAGTGCCAATGATATATGAGAAAGGTATCATAATACTCAACTCAACCTAGATGACATGATACTTCAAGGAGCAATTAAAATTAGACATTATTTATTAGTAAAAACACTTTGCGAAAGCTCTCAATATAATCCTTTAATTTATTCAAGAGCTGACAACATATCCCCTTCAATAATTTTTTTTCACTCATACTCTTTTCTCTCACAATCCAGTGATAGCCGGAGACTCAAAAATGAAAAGATTACTTGTTCTAAGAAAATGCAAAAGTTTATAATCCGATATAAATGTGCTAATACAAATGAATTTATCCTTAATAATCTCTCCTTTCCTTCCAATCTCCTACAACCCTAACTTAGCTTACAACCCTACCCTAGACTCAAGGGCAATTACAAGCATTCCCTACCTTGCTACTACGATGTGCAATATCAGTCTTCAATTAGTTAGCCCTAAGTTAGGTTACCATTCCTAAATAGAGTTCCCAAATCGTTAATACGTCTGATAAAAATTTTCATATCTACCTCAAGCATCTGTACTATCTCAAGCATATGTACTGTCTCAAAAGTATTTTCATGGCTTCAATCACTAATAATGGCATATCTTACTAACCATAAGGTCAAAACTAACAAATGAAAGGTTTCCCTTCCCCATGATCTTTACCCACATCGAAAGTGCATGCATTTACAAACAAAATTACGAAACCAATTCATCTCTATGGAACAAGGCCAATATTCTACAATAGTCCTTCTTCTACAATAGTCCAACCTATGCCTAGCGCTTCTTCCATCCCTCCATCTATATATTTTTCACTTCTCGTTCGCATCTAGAAGCTTTCATTTGGCTCACATAGGGTCACGTAGATTTTCCTTGTCCCCCAAGCCTTTTGCACCCCTTCATATGGATGTTCCTAGCCCTCCTTCTCCACCACCAAAATCTCTTCCACGTTGTTGTCCTTTATCTCCTGCTCCCCTTCCATTAGTGCTATTGTTGCCAATCCTCCCCCATCGGTCACCAACACCACAAAATCTCCTTCCTCCCGTACTACGTCCTACCATTGTACAAGCTCATTTTTGCATTAGCCTTATTACCATTATACATCGAGTGAATTGGTAAATGTTATAGACTATTTATATGAGTTTGTACATCTTTTGTATGAGCTGGAATAGGCTTGACCTGCCTATGTAGACTTGGAAGCCCAATCTATAGTCTCTGAAGTGAAGTATGAGACTGATTTTCCATAGTTTAAACGCGATATAGCGAAAGATGTGTATGAAGAACATTGGAGGTGCAATATAGTAAGCAGCAGCTAGAAACTTATTTCAATGAGATAGAGAAGAAATACAACAAGCAGTTGGATACGTAGGGTGCTAGACACAAATTTGATAACATCTCATAGGTGATACATGATAGAAAGAAGCCTATATTTTATTTGGAGGCCGAGATTAGGGTTCAACTATACCTACTTTCAAGGTTCAACATGCATAGTTCCAATGCCATGCTCTAATGGCCATTTCCCAATGTATAGCCTTTATGTTGCATTCCATGGTCAAGTTAGATATTACACCCAATCAACTTTGCAAAAAGCTCACAGTCCCAACGTTCTGAAGTCCAATCATAACCTTGTGATGGATTTAAGTGCATGCCAAGTGTTAACCATTGGAGTGGCTTTTTTGTAATATAATTTTTTCTGTATTACCGAGATCAAGTCTACCAAATTGGGGAGAAAACAAAGGATTGTAATTTGTATTTAACAATGGCATTTAACAAAGTAGACCCAACTTATGGCTAACATAGGTTAGTTACAAAAGGCAGCAAACAGTAGTGATCACTTATGAGACGAAAATAGTAATAAATATGTTCAACCTGTGTTTGTCTCTCACTCACACTTATGTAGAAATGAGGAAAACATGGACTCTAGGTTTCCCATATGTCCATGTGGAAAATGCATGTCTGGATGTTGTGTAGGGATTCAGCACACTCTTGAGCACCTATTTGCATTCACATTACACCTTACACTATCTTCTATGAACCTATACCAAGTCTGAACTCAAGGGGAATCACCACAATTTGAGCGCTCCTCTGGAATCATTGGAACCAAGAATGCAAATAAGGCTATCAATCTCTCACAAACCCAGCCAATACATAGTTGAGCAAAGTCTAAAGACTTAAAGTGTCAATGTCTGATGTGCTCAAGTGCAAAGAAAAATGTGTTCACGTGCAAGGACAAATATATTTGTGCGCGTAGGTTACGTTTATGTACAACTTCTCTCTCTCTCTCTCTCTCTCTCTCTCTCTCTCTCTCTCTCTCTCTCTCTCTCTCTCTCTCTCTCTCTCTCTCTCTCTCTCTCTCTCTCAAACACTACTTCAACACTTACTTTCAATACACAGCCAACAAAAAGATGATAGTGACCACAAAAACTTATTTCTTGGAGATTTCCTTGAAGATAAAGTTTCAATGGCTACAAAGTCTTTAGCCATCTATAAAAAATTATAACAAAAAGTTCTTTCATAGTTGACTAATGTATATCTATTCACTCCTTACGCATAATGCAAGAGAATGTAATTTAAATTATTCAACTCATATATTGCTCAATTTCCGCAACCCTTAGGGCACACAGACCTCAACAATATTACTAGAGTACTCTTCTTCTGCTCTACAACTTAACACTACTAGAACGCTCTACAACTTAACACTACTAGAAAAACTATTGTGGTCAATACCTCTCTTATCCCATGTACCATCTATTTAGTCCCATGCTACAGGCCCTCAAGCATGGAGCTTCTCAAACGTGAGACATCTCTAGAAACTTTATGTGATTGGAGATCCTCACACAGCCAATATTCCTAGGATTTAGCGGGATATCCAATACCCTGCCAAGGATAAGAGGTGCTTAGGGAACCTCAATGCATTAGCATTGGAAATCAAATTTGCCTCTAAATGGATGCTCAAGCCGTGACCCAAGCAACAAGAACATAGCACAGCTATCTTTGGTCAGCTTCCCTCGTTGAAAAGACTTGGACGTCATTATGCTGGCCCCTTAGAGTCTTTGTTTAAGGCTTCGAATTGATAATTTTGGAATATCAATAAGAGACACTTTCAACTCAGCCGTAACTAGAAATGGGTGGTTTCCAAATTAGATAGAATCAGTCCATCTAGTTTCTTCTAGGTGATGCGCCTCCCCTAGGAAACAAATTTTCTGAGAGGCAAGAAACTGTGGTTCAAGGGATTTCACTCTTGAAAGCAACTATAGAACTACAATAAACACCGAAGCATCAGACAAAAGAAGATAAATATTGGGCTCACACTAAAATATGAAGATTAATATCTCCTACACTTTAGGGGACCATCCACACGCTGGAGGTATTCCCTTAGAGAATGAAGATTGTCTCGAAGACATCTCCAAATCTATACGAAAATACAAAATATTATCCGACCTTAAACAAAAATGGATGGATTCAATGGTCTTGGATCAGCTTTAAACTAAAATTTCTAGCTATTTGGCACCCTTTAATTTAGATAACGAAGTCTATTTTGCTCGAAAGTTTACCATTGAGGAATCGTGACCAATGTCAAAGCCCAATCTTACTTATTTCATCCCTCGATGCAAGAGATGGTGATGTATGATGGAAAACGTTGGTCATCCCTTTTTTCACTTGGCCAAAAAGCAAAAGGATATGGTTCTCCTTAGAAAGGATTCTTAAGTTGAGTTTGCAGATCTCTTGGTAGCAAGCCATCTTAAGTGAAGTGATTAGATGCTCCACAACTACATGGAACGCATATAGAAGCAGGACTCTTTGGAAGAAACAATGTGGAATTGAAATTTGGTAACCCCTCGTACTTCTCTAGCCGTGTGCATCTTATCTCTCTAGTTTTCTTTCGGCAGCAAGAGCATGAGACTTATCAACTACCTGTACTCATGGATCCATGCAGATAATGATATGCGTGTCTTCATATGTATGCATGCATTTTCAACGAGTCCGGCGGAGAGTACAACAATTTGTCGTTTGCATGTGCTGACTGCAATGGAAGGTCTGATCGTTAAAGATGTGCATTTGACGTCTACTTACTTTAGAGCATTTTTCTTTTCATGTGTTTGAGTGGCGTTTGATTGTGATTAAGAGATTGATTAAGATTAATAACTTTAAAAATGTATCACATTTGCCTCAATCCTCCAACTACAATGAATTCAAGTCTACTCTTTTAATTGAAACTTTTGAATGGCGTTTTGCTAAAATACAATGTGTTAGGACACTTTTGGCACCATTTTTAGGGAAAAGAGCTTTGTTTAAAATTTTCTGATAATATAAACTCTCTTTGGAAGCACAATTGAGTTTACATGTGATTAAGGGTTCTTTTATTCTTGTATCATTGATTTTCTCCAGTCCACACCCTTCTTGGAGGGTGTAAAAGAAAATTATTAGATTAGTAAATAGCTATTAGCATAAGGAAGAGAAGGAAAGTAATTAGTGATTTTAGAATATGATTGGAATGAGAGATCTTGAGCATTAGTTGATTTTATGTTGTGTTCTTTGTGACTATCAAAGGGATCAACTAAGAGAGGTTACAAAAACTTGAAGCAAGTGAAAGACTGGTTGTAAGTAGTTCCACAATTGAAACACACTTTACCTGATAAGAGGGGAGGAGAAAAACACACTCTTAATGATTAGATAGAAGCTGTTGTTCATGCCCCATAAGTGCAAACATTGGCATATAAGTGAGTACATAGAGAAACAAAGGAAATTAGATAAGAAAAAGTTTGTCTAAACCTGAGGCACAAATCTCTAATGTGCAAAAGCATTGAAGGCTTAAGTGAAAGTTGAAAAATGAGGACAAGAAGAAGGATAATCAAGGACGTATAATATTTCAATTTGAAGTGCATGTGGTTAGTAGAAAGGTAGAAATTTGAAGAGACTATATGGTTCTAAGTGTAAAATTTATTATCACAAGGCGACTTATTGTTGGACGAGATGGTGGACACTTGTGAGAGATGAGATGGTGCTCCAAATTCCTTGTTCGCAACAGCCAAAACTAAGTTGAGGAGAGCAAGCTAGACCTCTTGAGGTTCCCAAGAATCACAAATAATCACCCAAGTACTTTGGAAGATGATCCTCAAAATGGGATCAAAACAGATAACTTGGACTTTTCACTATGAACCAAAACTTGCTATTTTTATCGTCACACCTGCTCACGAAAATGAAAAGTACTCCTTTCTTGGTGAAAATTGGACAAAGTTCTTTTTGAGATATCTGATTAACATGGGTAGCTAACTTTTGAAAGTAATCTCAATTGAAATTGTAAACTATGTAGTTAGAATGATGCTTAACAAAAGTGAAATGCATCCAGACACTTTAGGAGTTGAACAGTATGCAGACCAGAGAGCATTATTTTGCACATTACTTGTGAATGAATGAGCCAATTGAAATGAAACTTTGTAGCATGAAAATAAATGCCCTTATGAATCTATAGCAACTCAAATCACTGTAAATGATCAAGTACACGTTGCGAAATGGATTAGAGAATCTCACTATTCTGAGTAGTATATGACAGAGTAGAGGAGATGAGACATGAGAAGATTATATGTATTAATGCACATAAATTACATTGACATTGGAAATGAATGATTGCACAATGTGGGCAATAGAAGATCTATAATGTGAGCTCAATATGTCACACAAATTCCTCTGAAGTCTTTGCTATGTCTCTCTCTCATTTCATGCGACTAGGTAGTACTCTTTATAGCCTTTTGTTGGAGCCAAGATTCAAGTTTTAATTTTAATCTTTACCTAAAGGTGTTCCAAAGTTTTAGGACTTGATTTTCCATAAATTTGCACCCAATTATTCATGGGAGAATTCTCCTATGAACTCATGATTGGAAGTGATTCATTTTTACAAGGAGTAAAATCAAACTTATACAAGAGATCATTCATGTGCTAATACATGAAAGAACATATGAGCTTTTGGATAAGTGATCAAGCATTTAGGCTTGGAGTAATTGCACCAACAGCTCCCCCTCAAGCCTAACATGCTTGGGCTTCAGCTCTCTTTGATCTCCTACAATCCAATCATCATCCTCGACCTGTTCAATTTAGTTCCATGCAAAGATTTAGTTAGAATATCTGCAGATTGCAAGTTTGTTGACACATATGACAATTGTATGTCCTTGCTAAGTAGCTTCTCGCTCACATAATGATAATGTGCTTCAAATAGTTTTTGGTTTTGGCTAAAAATCTATCAACATGTAAAATGGGCACCCTCTATTCTGATTGAGGGGGGAACATATGTCTTCTGACTTTAACGCATTTATGGCTGAACGTGGGATAAAACATCAGTGTATAGTGCCATATATACCTCAACATAATGCAGTTTCTTAATGGAAGAACAGATCACTCATGGAAATGGCGAGATGTATGGTCAAGAGTCAGGCTTTATCACATAGTTTTTGGCTTGAGGCTGTTATGTGTGCAGCATATGTACTTAATAGGTATCCCACTAAAGCACTGCAATATATCACTCCATATGAGTCTTGGCATGGTTGCAAGGCATCTGTTGCTTATCTATGTGTTTTTGGTTGTCTAGCATATGCATTAGTGCATGAACAACATCGCAAGAAATTGGATCATAAAGTTGTAAAATGTATTTTTCTTGGGTATAGTTCTGAAAGCAAAGGCTATCATCTGTATCATCCGCAGAGTAAATGCATTTTGGTTAGCTATGATGTTGTTTTTGGGAAGATGTTATTCAACCTTTACTTTCATGTACGAAGGAGACATCTATTAGCTCCAAAGACATGTATGATACTTTGCTGCCTCTTTTTACAATTGGATAGTCTAGTGGTGGTCCTAATGAGGCAACTTCTTAGCCTTTGCAGGTTTCATGTGATGATGCAGATCATTCTATTTCTGATGCATATGTACATGATGCACTTGTTGATGAGAGAGCTGATATTGAAAAGGCAAACAAAAGCCTGAAAATTCGATGGCTGTTATGCAATCTAAATAAGATGCTATAATGAAGAATGGTACTTGTACTTTATGTGACTTGCCTCCTAGCAAGAAGGCCATTTGCACTAAGTGGGCATACAAGTTGAAGCATAAACCTGATGGAATAGTTGATAGGTATAAGCCAAGGCTTGTTGCAAAGGGTTATGTGCAGGAAAGAAGCATTGATTTTGATGAAACCTTTGCACCTACATGCTGAATGACTATTGTTTGTAGCATCTCTACACTTGCGGCTCATCATGGTTGGAATGTACATCAGTTGGACATTAAAACAACATTTATGAATGGTGACTTGCATGAAGAAGTGTATGTTTTTTAGCCTTGTGGCTTTGTGCAAAAAGGGCATGAAAACCAGGTGTGCAAGTTAAAGAAGGCATTATATGGTTTAAAGCAAGCACCACATGCTTGGTATGAGAAAATACATTCCTATCTGATTGCGCATGGTTTTGAGAATGTTCCAACTAAGAGCAGCTTATATGTTAAGCATGCTAATGATGTGCTTCTCATCATTGTTGTGTATGTTGATGACATGCTACTCACTGGTGGGCATTCAGTTTATTCAAGTTGATGGTGGAATGGCTTTGTGTCAAACGAAATATATTGACATATTCTCGCAATGTTTTGTCCTTGAAGACTATAAACCCATTGCCACTCCTATGGAGACAGTTTTAAGATTGAGTCTTCATGATGCTCGAGATGCATTTGATGCTATTCTCTATCATCATGCTATTGGATGCTTGATTTATTTATGCATTACTCGGCAAGATATTCACTTTGCTATCTCAGAGATGAGCAGGTTTATGCATTGCCCAAGTGTCAAGCATTGGCAGGCAGTTAAGCACATCTTTTGCTACTTAAGTGATACCTGACTACTTGGATTATTTTATCCCAAAGGGGGATTGTTGGTGCATTTTACCCAAGCCTACATGCTTGATATATTTGATATCATCCTCATTTGTAAGTCACATGAGTAGTCATGTGAACACCTCTTGTAAAAGAGTTCATTTTTATCTCTTGTAATTGAAAAAAGAAAAAGGAAAAGGATGGCTTACCTCATGCATGATGTAAAAGCAATTTCGTGGCTCTAACTACCAAAACCCATGACTTTTTGAGCTGAGGGAATATCTCCTAACTTTGGGGATCACTTTTAGGTGGAGCCATTCGAATTCGAATTCAAAACTCCCTCCAAGAATAGCTATAAAAAGAGCAAGAAGGAAGAGGTGATTAGCAAGCCTTGTACGTGACCACTTCATGTCATTTTGTAGAGATTGAAGAGCTTACTCCATAGCTCTATCATTCTACTCCCATTGTGCAAAGATTCATTGGCAATGTGGTTGTAATCATATATGAATTTATACATTTATCATCATTCACTTCTCTGTTTTGTTCTCTGCTATACTCACTCAGAGCAGTACCTTCAGAAGGTCATATCTCGAGTTATAATGATCCTTTTTCAGTGATTTAACATGCGTTGGATAGCTCTTACTGTCTAGTTTCTGTATATAAATTTTCAAGCTCATTGGATTTATAATTTTGGATATAGCTGCATTTTACTGCTCATTGGTCTATCTCTACAGCGCCCCGAGAATGGTGGGCATGTTCCAAAAATTGATAAATCTTGTTCTCAGTGCTCAGTCCATCGTTTGAAGTGTTTTAACTTGAGTTAGGAAGCTTGCTAAGTCTATTTGCTATGCCCAAAAGGAATTTTTCTAATTCCTACCAGGTTGAGAGCATTGTTCATTTTTTCCAGTAGGTGTATGTCCAAAAATAGCAAGTCTTGGGAGCTAGTCATTTCGCAACTAGTCTGTCTTCACTTAAACTTTTGGGATACATGTTCCAAAGTACTTTGCTGATATTTTGGTGGATTTAAGAAGCTTAAAGGGTCTACTAATCAACTCTGAAGTCTCAGTTGGCTGGTGTGAAGCTGGTTGTAGCAGCACCTACTCATCTTTGGATTGCATCTACCATCTCTCTTCACAGTGGTATCAGAGCATAGTCAAGCAACATGGGAGATGGATTTCCATCAACAATTGACAAATTGGATCAAAACAACTATCCGGCATGGTCTCTAAGGATGGAGGCTTACCTTCAAGGGAGGGATCTATATGGATTCATATCCGGAGATGAAGCAATGCCAACCATGAGGAACAAAGGGCAACCATCACATGAAGAAGTGGAAGGACTTACAAATTGGTGTTCGAAGGATGCACTTGCAAGGTCCTATATTCTAAACTCAATCTCTGATTTTCTTTTACCTCATGTCAAGGGATGCAAGACATCAAGAGAGACCTGGAATTCACTTGCTTCTTTCTTCTCTTCCAACACTCGAGCAAGGAAGAACCAATTGTGGATGGAGTTCACAACAATGAAGAAAAGCCCGAAGCAAAATGTGACTGATTATGTCACAAAGATGAAGGATATTTCTGACCAACTTGGAAGCATTGGAGAGGTAATTGAAGAGGAGCAAATCATAAGACAAATCATGAATGGAATCAAAGCAGACGACAAGTGGGAGTCATTCACAACAGCCATGGATTTATACATGGATATGCATGTACCCAACCTCAACACATTCATGGGCCAACTCTTCACTCATGAAGCAAAGATTAGCAAAGGTGGTGAGTCCTCAAGAGGTAATCAAACTTCTACCTTATATTCTGATAAAGCTAAGGTCAAGGACAAGTCAAAGAATAGGAAGAATGAAGATGAAGGAAGCTCTTTCCAAGCAAACTTTGCAGGTAGAGGAAGAGCTAGAGGAAGAGGCAGAGGTGAAAAGCAAGACAGGGGGAGATTCCAATCATCTCAACCTTGCAACATATGTGGCTTATCTAACCATACTAATGAAGAATGTTTCAAGAACCCGAGGAACTCAAGAGGAAGAGGATTCAATAGAAGTGGCTATGGATCAAATAGAGGTAGATACAATGGAGGCTACAACAACAACAACTACTACAACAACAATTACAACAACAACAACAACTATCAAAGTGGTCATAGAGCAAGAAGAGATTACAATAACTATGCAGAGGACCAAAGTCAAGAAGATTCATTATTGATTATGAATCTATCAACGAAGAAGGGTAAGGATGATGATCACATATTTTACATTGATTCGGGATGCTCGAACCATGTAGCAGGAAATGTGGCTTTACTTTCTGATTTGGAAGATCCTCATAACAAGCATGAAGTGCAGACAGGAGATGACACAAAGCACTCAGTGGAGAAGATAGGTAATGTGAAGACATCAGATGGGAATATGAACCTCTTAAGCAAAGTCTTGTATGTCCCTACAATTACCAAAAATTTAATAAGTGTTGGACAGATTGTTGAAAAAGGATTGCAGGTTAGATTCAATCGATTTGGAGCATATGTTGAAGACCCAAGGCAAGGCTTTCGAAGGATTGCCAAAGGAGAAAAGATAGGAAGGCTTTTCACCTTTGAAGTGGAAGATACAAAGAACATAGCTTTGTTTAGCTATGGATCTCAAACTCTAACAGAGTTGGAGATATGGCACAAAAGGCTTGCTCACATTGGTGAGAGGACACTCAAACAGATTTGCAGGGACCAAAGTGTACTTGGTTTGCCTAATATCACAAGGCAACACATGATTTATAAGTGTGAAGCTTGTCAACTCGGCAAGGCTCATAGACAACCTTTCAATAAGAAAGGATATATGTATCAAAATCCTTTGGATCTAGTGCACACGGATGTGTGGGGTCCAAGTAAGGAGCCATCTATATCAGGCTCAAGATATTATGTGTCTTTCATAGATGATTGTAGCAGGTGGACCATTCTGTTTTTCATGAAGCACAAGGATGAAGTGTTTAATTGCTTTAAGAAGTATATTGCTCTTGTTGAAAACCAAACAGGTAGGACTTTGAAACGACTCAGATCAGATGGTGGAGGAGAATACTTCTCTTCTAAATTTGATGCCTTCTTGCATGAACGAGGCATTAAAAGGGAAGTCACTACAAGGTATACACCCGAACTCAATGGTGTAGCAGAGAGGAGGAACAGAGCTATTGTCGAAGCTGCAAGTTCCATGCTCAACGAAAAGGGATTGCCGAACTACTTATAGGCAGAGGCTGTGTCGACAGCCACATATCTCATAAATAGACTTCCATCTAAGTCACTAGATGGAACCACTCCATATGAAGTGTGGAATGGAAGAAGACCTAGTCTAGAGCATTGCAAAATCTTTGGATGCTTAGCCTATGCTCACATTCCTTCTCAAGTAAGAGGGAAATTGGATCCCAAGGCAGAGAAGTGCGTATTTATTGGTTATGACCAAAACCAAAAAGGATATAGATTGTACAATCCAACCAATAAAGGATTTTCTGTGAGTAGAGATGTAATTTTTTATGAAAACAAATCATGGTTTGATGATGACAGGAAAGTGAAGCTGCCATATGACTTGGATGAAGATTTTCCATCACTTCAACCAAAGGAGCCAAAGCAGATTGAAGAAAGTGATTCGGAGATTGACCTAGAAGACTTGGAAAGACTAAAGCTATGGAAGAACAAAGGTAAAGCAAAGATGCAGGATGCTACATATGGACCCAAGAGCTCACATCAACCACTTAGAAGGTCTTTGAGGGAGAAGAAGAAACCAGAGAGGTTTGGTTATGATACTTCTTTGGTCACGAAGCACTCAATCTACATTGCAAAGGATTCAACCAATGAAGAACCTACCACATTCGAAGAAGCACAAAGCAAGAAAGCTTGGAGAGATGCAATGGATGAAGAAATGGAAGCCTTGAAGGAGAATGACACTTGGGAGCTTGTACCTAACAAGCCATCTATGAAGATAATCGGATCTCGATGGATATACAAAATCAAGAGGAATCCAGATGGAAGTATAAATAGACAAAAAGCAAGGTTAGTTGCTAAAGGGTTTGCTCAAACCTATGGTATTGATTATGAGGAGACTTTCTCTCCTGTTGCAAAAATGCCTACAATTAGGGTTCTCATTAGTCTTGCTACATCTAGAAATTGGAATCTTTATCAACTTGATGTAAAAAATGCTTTCTTGAATGGATGGATTTCTGAGGAAGTGTATATAGCACAACCTCCTGGATATGAGGATGCACATCATCCTAACTATGTATGCAAACTAAAGAAAGCTTTGTATGGATTGAAGCAAGCTCCAAGAGCTTGGAATTTCAGATTGGTGACTTATTTGCAGGACCAAGGATTCAAAGCTAGCAAGGCGGATACCTCTTTGTTCATAAAGAGGAATGGATCTGAAGTGATCTATTTATGTGTGTATGTTGATGACATTATTATCACAGGCAATGATCTTGAAGGAATCAAACAGGTAAAGAGTCAAATGAAGGAGGAGTTCAAAATAAGTGACCTTGGACCACTCACTTATTTTCTTGGATTGGAGTTGATCTACACAGATTCAGGTATATACATCACACAAAGGAAGCATGTCCATGACATGCTCGTCAAGTTCAAGATGGAAAATACCAACTGTGCAGGTACACCTATGGAGCAAAATCATAAGCTTAGTGCTTATGAAGGAGAGCCAATTGAAGACATCACAAGCTATCAAAGCTTGGTTGGAAGTTTGAACTATGCAACACTCACAAGGGTGGATATATGCTATAGTGTTAGCATATTGAGTCAGTTTATGCATAAGCCGAGAAGACCACATATGGAAGCGGCCAAGGGAGTCCTCAAGTACCTAAAGGGGACCATGAATGAAGGTTTGTTCTATTCATATACTTCAGATATTGAGCTAAAGGTCTACTCAGATGCAGATTGGGCCGGATCTAAAGATGATAGAAGAAGCACATCAGGGTATATATCATTTGCAGGTTCAAAAATCATTTCTTGGTCATCGAAGAAGCAACCAACCGTGGCATTATCTTCTACTGAAGCCGAATATAGAGGTTTGGCTAATGCAACTCAAGAAATCATGTGGTTAAAGTCTTTGTACACAGATCTTGGACTTCATTCTTCAACACCTCATATTTTTTGTGACAACACAAGCTCACTACATATAGCAGCTAATCCGGTATACCATGCTAGAACCAAGCATATTGAAGTCCACTACCATTACTTAAGGGAGAAGCTAATGAGCAAGGATATTCAACTATCCTATGTCTCTACAGATATGCAATGTGCCGACATGTTGACTAAAGCTCTTGATGGTACAAAATTAAGTAGATTCAAGTTGATGATTGGCTTGCAGGAAATCAAGGACAATTGAAGACTTATTTGAAGGTCAAGCATGTTACGCTTGAGGGGGAGCTGTTGGTGCATTTTACCCAAGCCTACATGCTTGATATATTTGATATCATCCTCATTTGTAAGTCACATGAGTAGTCATGTGAACACCTCTTGTAAAAGAGTTCATTTTTATCTCTTGTAATTGAAAAAAGAAAAAGGAAAAGGATGGCTTACCTCATGCATGATGTAAAAGCAATTTCATGGCTCTAACTACCAAAACCCACGACTTTTTGAGTTGAGGGAATATCTCCTAACTTTGGGGATCACTTTTAGGTGGAGCCATTCGAATTCGAATTCAAAACTCCCTCCAAGAATAGCTATAAAAAGAGCAAGAAGGAAGAGGCGATTAGCAAGCCTTGTACGTGACCACTTCATGTCATTTTGTAGAGATTGAAGAGCTTACTCCATAGCTCTATCATTCTACTCCCATTGTGCAAAGATTCATTGCCAATGTGGTTGTAATCATATATGAATTTATACATTTATCATCATTCACTTCTCTTTTTTGTTCTCTGCTATACTCACTCAGAGCAGTACCTTCAGAAGGTCATATCTCAAGTTATAATGATCCTTTGTCAGTGATTTAATGTGCGTTGGATAGCTCTTACTGTCTAGTTTTTGCATATAAGTTTTCAAGGTCATTGGATTTATAATTTTGGAGATAGCTGCAAAATACTACTCACTGGTCTATCTCTGCAAAGCCCCGAGAATGGTGGGCATGTTCCAGAAATTGATAAATCTTGTTCTCAGTGCTCAGTCCATCATTTGAAGTGTTTTAACTTGAGTTGGAAAGCTTGCTAAGTCTATTTGCTATGCCCAAAAGGAATTTTTCTAATTCCTACCAGGTTGAGAGCGCTGTTCATTTTTTCCAACAGGTGTATGTCCAAAAATAGCAAGTTTTGGGAGCTAGTCATTTCGCAACTAGTCTGTCTTCACTTAAACTTTTGGGATACATGTTCCAAAGTACTTGGCTGATATTTTGGTGGATTTAGGAAGCTTAAAGGGTCTACTAATCAACTCTGAAGTCTCAGTTGGCTGTTGTGAAGCTGGTTGTAGCAGCACCTACTCATCTTTGGATTGCATCCACCATCTCTCTTCATAGGGATCACTACAAGTAGATTTGCATGCTTTTCTGATAGTGATTGGGCTGGTTGCTATGACACTAATGTGTCCACCAGTGGCTTTTGCCTCATGCTTTGTAGCTCATGTATATCTTGGTTGAGCAAGAAGCAACCTACTGTGGCCACTTCCAATTGTGAGGCTAAGTATAGGGTAGCTTTCACAGCAACTGTTGAGTGTGTGGTTCAAACGCCTTATGGCTGATTTAGGTGTTGGTCAATCTTCTACCACCACCATCTTCACTGACAATCAAAGTGCATTGGCAATTGCAAGGAACCCTTGTTCCATGCTCACACTAAGCACATTGAGGTGCATTATCATTATGAGAGGGAGAGGTTCTCTACTCAAGAGATCCGCTTGGCATATGTGCCCATGCATGAGAACATTGCAGAGCTTTTCATGAAGGCTCTGCCTAGGGAGAAGTTTGACGCTTTCCGCAAAGCTTTGGGCTTACTTCCTTTTGTGGAGTGATTTCCACATAGCTTGGAACTTCCTTATACATGAGTGCCAGCGCATGTTCGGCATGTTTGATTTTCTACACAGTGAGATAGATGGTTCCTTGCTTGGACCCCAAACATCAGTGTTGGAAAACTTCAATATATCTCCATGTATGTATCCCTTTTTGTGCAAGGTTGCCTCTGAGACTTGTCAAATTTGCATGCACTGCATTTGTAAATCATGTGTTGCTTTATGATATTTGGTGGTCCACTTTGATCTCTGCTAATTTGTTTTAAGGTCCTTACTCCAATGTGAGCTAATCTTCTGTGCCAAACTTTTAACTCTGATAGATTTTGTATATCATAATTGAGTGCTATGTTCCTTGTGTATTGGAGTTCAAAGATGATAGTCTACCTATCCTTTATCCTTAGAAAATCTTCTTGAAACCTTGTTATGGATCTTCCACATAGGCTCCATACTTTGTAAATCTCACATGTAATTCTTTCTCCACAATGAGTCCTAAAATTATCAATTTTTTTGGTGATGCTAAGTACATAGAGAACTCTTCTCAATAAGTTCATATTACCATTTGATGTCCATTGGAATTTGAGGTCCATGGAAGCACATGACCAACACAACGAAGAAGAAGCAGCTGGGAGCACAACACAATACAAAATGTATTACCACGTGAATGTACAAAGATAAATGACCCATTAGGGTTATAAGCATATATACAAATTGGGGGAAAAAACCTCCCAAAGTGAGAAAAAGGTGCCCGGACAAGCTCATTCTTGGCATAAATACTAGGGACATCCATTGCATAGCAAGTTCTGCAAAGAAAGCACTATGAGAGCTTGAATGACAACAATATAACAAAGGTGCATTTAATTTGTTATCTCTCAAAGTCTACACCAGCCATTTAGGCATAGTTTTAACCTCTTCTATGCCATGCTCTCATATCCAAGTGCATCATGTAAATTTGCATCGAAAATGCAATGATCTGCATCATCATGTGGAACCTATTAAGGCTGAGAACCTCATTTAGACCAACACTTGAATCTCCAACTATAAAAAGTGGTCGCAAAGTGTCATACAAATCTTTAGAGCTAACTGAGGTCTCCTTAGTACATGAATATTATGATTGAATACCTTTCACAAAACCTATCATGGTTAACCAAAATTTGTTTGTTCTATGGATGATACAGACGATATTCTTTGATTTTAAAACTATAACCAACAAAAATACGTTTCACTACTTTATTATCTATCTTTTTATGTTTTTGTTCGGGCACTCATGCCAATGCCAAACAACCAAAGACACTGAGGTGAGCAACAGATGGATTGCGATCATGTCAAGCCTTATATGGAGTGATCGATTGTAGTTCTTTGGTGAGACACCTATTAAGTATATATGTTGCAGACATAATAGCAACAAGCTAGAAGCTATGCAATAGAGCTTGAATTTTGACCATACAACTCACCATCTCCATGAGAGACTTTGTTTCTTTCAACTACTCCATTTTGTTGAGGTGTATATAGCACTATACACTAATGTTTTATCCCATGCTCAGGCAGAAATGCATTAAAATCAGAAGACATGTATTCCCCCCCTTTACATGTTGATAAATTTTTAGCCATAATCAAAAACTATTTGAAGCACATAAACGCTGCTGATTTTTCTTTCAATGGATACACCCATGCATGCTTGGAGAAGTCATCGATAAAATTCATGAAGTAAATGTAGTTCCTGAAATGTTTCTGCATAGGACCATGGACATCACTATGAACAAGCTGCAATTTATGAGAAGCTCAAAGTGAACCATCTTTAGGGAAGGATGAATGTTGGATTTTGCCCAAAATACACCCTTCATAGACATGTTTACAAGGTGCCTTAAGTTTGGGCAGAGAGGACAACATTTCAGATTACTAGGGATGAAGCAAACTAGCAAAATTCAGATGATCAAAGTGTGCATGCCAAAGCCCTACATCTGAGATAGCCTAAGAATCTTGAACTGCACATGCTAAATCATTCACATATTTTGCATATTCTATGAGCTTATACAGCCCACAACATAAAATTCCAGAATCAAAATCACTCTTTGAGAGATCATGAACTATACATCTATCATCAACAAATTCGATAATCAAGCCAATCTTGCTTAATGTTGAAACTGGCAACAAAATTTTCTTGATCACTGGCACATACAAAGCATTTGAAAATGTGAAAGAACTACCATGAGTAGTAATCAGAATTATCTTATCAACTCCAATTACAAGATAAGAGGAGTTATTAGTGCATGTGATAGTATTCATTGTAGGGGCAACCTTAAGTGAAATGAAGAAACTATAATGCAAAGTAATATGTTTGGTTGTCCCACTATGGAAGTACCAAACATCTAAGTCTACCATAAACATACATTGCTCATGAAAAGATGGATTATAGCTGCAAACACTAATGAACACCCATTCTTCATTTTGAACAAGATTAGAAGACTATGTTTTAAGTGTAGAGGCCTCTGCAGTAAACATTCCAATCTGTTTTGCAGCCAATTTAGGACAACTCTTTGTCACATGATCATTGCCCTTACAATAATTGCAAAATTATTTCTTCTTTTTTGTTTACTTCTCATCTTTGTCTTTCTTCTTCGACTGCATTGGCATATTTTTTCTTAATAGTAGATGAGCTCCATTTACATTTTATCTTCTAACTAGTGAAGAAATTTTGATTTGCAATAGGCATAATTGACCTATTCTGCTTGGACTAATCTTCTTGCAACAATATAGAGACTAAGTCCTCCAATGTTAAGGCATTTGGATTTCCTTTCATCATGAATCAAAGAGTAGAAGCAAAACTGTGATATTAATCTAGAAGATTGTTAAGAACAGTCTACACAAGTGAACTATCTAGCAAGACTTCATCAGCAAAAATCAAGTGATCCTTCAAATCTTTGATCTTTGCCAAACCATTGTCCATGGAATATCCTTCATTCATATGCTCACTCTCCAACTGTTTTCGAAGATAAACAATACGAGCCTCATTTTTTTCCTCGTATAAAGTTGTACGTGTATCCCAAACATTTTTTGTTGTCTTGCAAGAGCGAATGTGAGGGATAATGGCACATTTGACAGACAAAGCTATTAATGCATGTGTCTGAGTATCTCTGCCATCTTAATGAAGTTGCTTTTTAGTAGGTGGAGCAAGAAGTGAAGCGCGACTAGGGAATTGAAGATCATAATCTTTAACACCATCTCCATCACCTTCAATTAGCTTCTTTTGTAGGTGTAGTAGGGCATTTTTTAACACACTATACAATATTCCACAATCCTTTTGCTACTAATACATGACATATCATATATGCCCACAACCTGTAATGAATACCATTCAACTTATCCTCAACAACCAATAAATGAAATACATCATTGCTTTCAACCATGGCTAGTGACTAAAAACTATGATGCAAAAAAATAATACATCTCAAAAAGTTTAACAGAAACATCCTCTACTAAACATGTAGCAAACTTCAAGACGCTTATAATTGTGCACCAAAACCTGTATATATTTTTGCCACAAAAGGACAAAATTGTCTACATAATCGTTATGATATTGTATTCAAACGCCCAAACGTGCTAAAAATTAAAATTTTGATGTGTCATAGCAAAGTCATTTTGAATTGCTAATCACGCAGAGTATGCTCACCGATTTTCTTGTGAATCTGAGATTGTGACCTGAGGGATGTTGATGATACCCTGGATGAAGCGGCGACTTTCTCTCATATCAATTGTGGAGTTCGAGGTCTACAGAAACATACGAATGATGCAAGGAAGAAGAAGAAGCTTGGAGCACAAGACAATACATAATGTATCAACAATGTCTTCATATTTCTAATCTTCTCTACAGGGTGCCTTGTGTCATCTTGTGTTTGCACTTCACGCTTGTTCTTGGGGTCTTCGAAATTTGAGAGTAGTGTTATATTCCTTTTTACATGATATGAACATCCAGAATCAATATAGAATACATGTTCATCTGATTTACCTTCCTTCATGGTCATGTTCGTGAGCAAAAGTGAATTGATCATCAGTATAATTTTTGTAGTCTCTCCTTCCTTTGCATCCCCCTTCATAATTGTTGTTGACATTGTTATTGCCATTTTTATCCATGGTTGTTGTATTTGCCTCTAGGAGATCCATAATCTCCTCTCTTGTCTCCTCTTCCTCTCTGGTTCCTTGGATTCTTGAAGCAATGTCCAGTGATATGATTTGTAGGTCCACATATGGCACAAGATGAAGAGCTTGAGCTTTGAAATCTCCCCTTGCCTTATCTACATCCTCTACCTCTTCCTCTTGAACTTCTCCCTCTAGTTAGTTTGGGAGATACTTGCTTGTTCATCATACTTCTTCCCTTTTCCTTTAGGGTCTTTACTTCTACATTTATACATGTGTAGGGCAAAGGATTGATTATGTTTTTATGTAACTCCATTCTTCATAAGCTTGGATTCATGGTAAAAAGTTTTCCCATGAGTGTGTTGAAATCTCGTGCATGATCTCTCCAATGCCTCCTAATTGGTCAGCCCCTAATGTGTGGAAGTAAAAAATCAAAGATAACAAAGATATCAGTACATGAGAAAGTATCTCAACAAAAAAGAATTTATAGGTTCACCCGATCGCACGTTTCTTAATTTCAACTATAAAAATCATTGTGCGGGCACAAATGAATATGGATAGAAAAGAAAAGATGTTAGGCTTTAAACATCTGTGAATGTTTATATTGGTTGGTGCACTTCTTGTTTATAAACATGAACACGAGAACGACATACACTAAAATGTGAAACCAACAATACTCTCAAGCACAATGTCATTCCATTGAAAAATGTTTAGATTGCTAGTTTCATGCCCAAATTCCGAGACAATTCTCTGTCTCTGAGATAGATTCATTTGGTGAATCTAAAACCAAATGGCAGTGAGTTCCTTCCGAAGAAAGACTATATAAGCATATGGGTACAAGGGGCATCCATACCAGAGTAACTTATGAGTGAAATCATTGGTTGCATTCCACAAGAATTTGCTCGGCAATGAACAGATTAGAACTGAGATTCAGCTTGATACACTTGTTTTTTTTCCATAATTAAAAAATTGAATTTATCTTCCTTCCCCATTCCTTTCTCCTGTTTCGCCCAGTGTACAAGTTTCAGTGTGATCTCAAGGGTTTGCATTCCCCCTCGTTTGAGCTGAGTACTCCAGAAGAACTTGAGTTTTGAAGTAAAAAGGTATGATACTTGTCTGGTGTGACTGATATTAAAAGCTCATCCAACGATCTCTTGGGAGGCTTTTGTTCTTTCACATGCAGCAATATCTCCAGGACATCTTTTATTAGTGGATATCCAATTCATACGAAATGTAGATTGAACCCATAAGGTCATGCTTGTTCCTGTAAATGCATCATCAGTAGGCCGTTTTCTTGTGAGCATCTCCAAAAGCACTATGCCATAACTATAGACATCTCCTTTTGCAGTGAGCTTTCCGCCGTATGCATACTCTGTCACACAACAACCTGACGTCAGAATATGCAGTGATATGCATTCATTCAGGGATATATATTGACGAGAATACATGAAAGAATCAAATTGCGCATAAAACCACATGGATAGTGATAGCTTAAATAGAAAAAACCACAAAGCTCAGTATCATATCCAGAATATATGAGTGTTCAACGTTTCAGCTGTTCAAGAAGCTGATTTATGGGTTAGAATCCTCCACCATGCAAAGTTGATGTAGGTGGGCAAGCAATACTACTCAACAAGCATCTCAGGATAGCTATATGCATGAAAGGAAGTAAAATCCTCTTCATTATTTGATTATTACATCTCAGGACAGCTCTATGAATGAATGATGGCAAACAAATTGATTGTGGATATCCCAGCTTAATCTATGGTCATCTGTATATAAATGTCTATCCAAGTCACCATTGGGTATATACTCCTGAAAGCTGGTTATCTGATAAATTCAGGAAGTATCCCAGCTTAATCTATGGTCATCTGTATATAAATGTCTATCCAAGTCATCACCTGTAGTATCCCAGCTTAATCTATGGTCATTACATTTGACAGAAAGTGGATGGCCACAAAGTCCTTTATTGCCCAGGTATGACCCATTTGAGAAGGAGTCGAACTGGTCTCCTGTAAGCATTAATCAATCAGGATTCGATGACACAATCATACGTGAGCAGAAAACTCTGTAGGAAGTTTGAGAACATCACCTGTAGGAATTGGACCTGAAAGCTGGTTATCTGATAAATTCAGGAAGGACAGTGAAGTCAGCTGTGTGAGCTGAGAGGGTATTGAACCACTGAGGCGATTGTCTGAAAGATCCAGTGATTCCAATGTAAGCACATTGGATAAGCTAGCTGGAATGGGCCCTATAAATGCATTATGTGAAAGATTGAGGTTGAATAGGCCAACTAAAGCCCCAATCTCGTCTGGTATAGTCCCAGAGAGCATATTCCCAGACAAGTCTAAAGAGATTACTACTGCCCATAAATATTTATAATATGTATCAGAACCCTTGATGTCTGCCATTATATCATCTGAATAAAGGTTGTCCTGTTGACCCACAACCGTGTTATTGTACTTCAAACCATCAGCATTGCTTATTCGACTAGAGATGTTACCAGAGAAATTGTTATTTCCCAGATTGATAAGCTGCAACTTGCTAAGGCTCCAAATCCAATCCGGTAATATTCCGTCTAGAGAGTTATATGCAACGCTCAAACCCCTTAAATTTTCAAGCTCAGACCAGGAAACGGGCAATTCCCCACTCAACTGATTTCGTTGTAGATCTAGAACCACCAAACTGCTCTTGTTTGCAAAACCATCTGGAAGATGTCCAATGAATTGATTGTTTGCAAGTGCAAGGGTATGTAGAGCAGACAGTGAGTTGAAAGAGATGGTTATTGCACCATTCAGGGAGTTATTGGAAGCTTTAAGCCACTGGAGTGCTGTGCAATTAGAAATTTCTGTAGGCAAACTGCCTGAAAATTTGTTCTTTGAAATATCAATGTAGATTAATGTCTTCAGTTTTCCTAAGCTTTTAGGCACAGGTCCACTGAGAAGGTTCGGGCTGACTTCAAAGTACTGAAGGTTCGTCAGATTTCCTACTGTCTCAGGAAGGCCACCTGTGAAAAAGCTACCCCCTAGGTAGAGTCAAGTTAAGCTCTTCATGTCTCCAAGCTCGAGAGGGATAGAGCCACTCAGTGTGTTGCCAAAAAGGATAAGGCTCTGTAGATTATGAAGCCTGCTAAGCTCTATAGGCAATGGCCCTGAAAGGCTATTGGAATAGAGGTGGAGATTGATCAAGTTCTTTAATTCACCAAATTGCCGAGGAATGGCTCCAGAAAGATGATTAGAGAATGCATAGAAATGCTGCAGACTACGTAGGCTCCCAAATTCTATTGGAATGCTACCAGTAAGGTTCATTTGAAATAATTTTAACACTTCCAGATTTCCAAGACCGCCCAGATCTGAAGGAATGGTGCCTGATATGGCGAAATTCAATGAAAGATCGAGCTCTATCAAGTTATGAAGGTTTCCGAGCTCTCGCGGGATCGTACCGTTTAAATTACTAAGAAGTACCCCAAAGATACCTCAGATTAGTAAGATTCCCTAGCTGAGGAGGAATGCTACCCTCGAAAGTATTCATAAACAGAGACAGATATTCCAAATTTTGAAGCCTACCAAGTTCAGTAGGGATAGTACCGTTCAAGTGGTTGAGCATGAGGTAGAGCTCTTTCAACATATAAAGGTTCCCGAATTCTGGTGGTATACTTCCTGTCAAACTGTTGCTGCCCAAGTATAAGTAGGTAAGATTGGTCAGATTGCCTAATTGGTGGGGTATCGGACCTGTTAAACTAGGTAGATCATGTAGCTGAAGCATATAGAGATAAGAGAGCTGTCCAAGGGAAGGTGGTAGCGTCCCGTTGAGCTGGTTATGACTGAGGTCAAGCCATACAAGTGACGTACAATTACCAAGTTCTGGTGGAATATTATCAATGAGAGCGTTCCACTTGAAATCCAGAGAGCTAAGGAAAGAAAGACGACCAAGCTGAGGAGGAATTGGACCACTGAAACTGTTGATGGAAAGATTAAGGGGAGACAGAAACGTGAGATTGGAGAGGGAAGGATTAATTTGGCCTGTCAAGTTGCAGGCATCGAGATCCAGGGAGACGATTCGGCCTGTAGAGTCACAGCCTATTCCTCTCCATCCTCCAGTGCACGGAGAAGAAGAATAACCTGATAAGGTCCAAGAGCTGAGAACTCCACGCGGGTCTTTTGAAATGCTTCCCTTGAACAAAAGGAGTGCCTCTTTCTCAACCACATGGAAGTCTTTTGTATCGCTAGCACTCACACTGATTAGTGATCGGTCTCTTGGCACTCGAGCCAAAGATGCGAAAAAGTGTGATTTCGCATTGTATTGCTGAAATCGACTCTGAAGGCAGCTCTGGCAGTTCGAAATGTCGAGTGCGCACAAGTCAGTGCTGCATTTCCGAGGTGGGCATCGAGTAAGAGTCCTCCGAGAGCTTAAAATTTCGACTGGGTGCCTGCAAACACTAGATTTGAAGGCAAAGAATGCTGTTTTCTGAGATGCGGAGCCACTCTGACCCATAACCGTCCCTTTGAGATCTTCCCTTGACGCGGTGTCAGAGGAGGCGTGAGGGTGGGGGGTGCACTTAGACTTACGAAACGCTTTACGGGCGACAGAGAATTGTGACGCAGGAATTCCATCTTCGAGGCGGCTGAGAGCAAGGGAAAAGCAAGGAGTCTCCTGAGAGCAAGGAGACTCCTGAGAGCAAGGGAAAAGCAAGGAGACTCCTGTTTCAGCTGTTCCTTGTTGTTTTTAGCAGCAGCGGCGGTCTGTAAGGGTGTCCTCAAGCAAAGGAGATCGTCTGCGAACTGGACAGACGGAGGTCGGCAGAGGATACAGGCAAATGTCCACGACGCATACCAGCAGAAGATGAGGAGAGAACCTGTGAAGCGGGATTGTGACAAGATCAATAACAATACCATTCTGCAAAAGCGGGGAATCGTCGTTAGCTAGCTAAAGACGCAGTGATGACCTCGCAGATATAAAAGAATGTAACGCTCTCGTCAACACGTACAGAGGGGCAGCCCAGCACAGTCAGTATGCCGGATTGTTCATTTAGTTTCTAACAACGAGAATTTCAGAAAATATGACAGTGAGTCAGTGTGGGTAGCCGAGGCCTACTCTTTCAGACTTTAACTTTGAAATTGCAATTGTAATTGTACAAGGAAGGACATAGTATCATGGGAGACATGGGTTTACATAGCTGGGTTAAACTGAAGTCACATCTACCAGACAGCAAGACAAATGATGGCACATCAACCACAAGGTACCGCCTCAAGAGGCGAGAGACCCAACCATCCGGACAAGAGGCTTGGGACTGGGTGCACATATGTTCTATGGAGGTGTACATTGTAGAATGAATGCTTCGGCTGTAACAATTTTTTTTTTAAAAGAGAACAATGAATTGGAAACACACTCACACACTCAACCTCATAAGGTAGAGGCACCCAACTTTGAGAAACTCGGAGATATCTCCACCCAAGACTTGAACTCAGGATTTTTTTCCAGAGACTCAAGGCATCAAACCACTAAGCTATGTGGGCTTGAACATAACAAGTTTTTTAGAGTTCAAATCTTTCATCATAAATATATGCACCGTACGCAGTCTCATTGGAGTTCACCTCTAACCTCTTGAGACTCAGGTTGTGTGTTCAACCTTTTGAGGTTGTTAGGGTCAGTCTACTCTTGTAATATCTTCACGTCATTGAAGTTAGTCATTGAAATTAGATGCCTTCAGGCAGTCTTTTCATTGTGATGCTTCGATAGTCTAATCTTTGCTTTGTAGGATAGAGAGGTCCATGGGACTATGTTTGTCACTTTATCGTTGCTCTTTTCAATATATTCAAACCCACAAAAATTAAGCTTTGGTCAAATTTCCTCGTTAAAAAAAATCTTATTTAATATTAAATCCTTTCGCTTTAACCAACGTTTCTATATGATGTATAAGATTCGTCACTATGCTCTTCAATACGTGTACAATTGTTCTTCCAATAATTCAAGCACTGAAGATTAAGCTTCGATCGAGCTTTCTCTTTAAAAAAATTTGATTTATTACTATGTCAATAAGCATTAGTTCAATTGGTTTGAACTCTTGCCTTTTTTTGAGGGGGGATGAGAGTTCAACCTCTACTAACCGCAGCAGTGTGATATGAATTGAGCCTTAGACCAATCTTAAAACCTAACTTCGTTATTGATCTTCACCATCATCATTATATAATCTTTAGGTAGTTTTAACCCTTGATTTGTTTTGTTGAATAAGAGGAGTCGCAAACTATGTTCATTCATTTATATAATTGTTTTTTCAATCAATTCAAACAAGAGAAGTTAAGCTTTATTGTATTCATTTGAATGTAGCAGTACTATTTGCTTCAAATTTCTTTCTCCATCTTAAGATTCCTTGATTAGTTAGGTACGTGATTTAATTCAACATTATTGATAAATTGCTTTTGTTTTTTCAATAAACTAGTTTTAAATTATATAAACAAGAAGCATAAGAAATAGAAGAGATTCCGTGGTCTGTTAGGCTGTTTGGTTCGACTCTTGATAGATTCCTTGATTCAAGCACGTTAGGTTGTGGGGGACTTTGTGCTTGTTTCTTGATGTTTTCCTTGGTTAATTGGCACGAGATTTTAAACAATATTATTGATAGATTCCTTGGTGCACACACTTTAGGCTATTTGGTAGGGTCTTTTGCTTTTTGAGGCAGGGGCAAGGGTTCAACCTTTCCCTATAGAAAAATAGTTGTTGGCTTTAGGCCAATGTATTGTCTTCAAACAAATTTAAAAGAGTTTCCTTCATGCAGTCCTTTTCAAGTGTCGCTTTTGGGCAATTTCCTTGCTTTGTAGGATACAGGGGGTCCCATGGGCACTATGCCCCTTCAGTTTTGTAGTTGTTCTTTCAATCAAATTCAAACTATAAGGGAGATTAGGTTTCGGTCAAACTTTTTGTTAAGAATACAAGAGAGATCATAAGTTCATGCTTGGTGAGTAATTTTAATGTATGGTATATGGATTTGGGTTATTTTGCTTATGCATGACAATATAACATGAATCTATGTAAAAAAAATAAAAATGAATGAATGATGAGTGATGGGCTAGTGGTTCACCTCTTATACCATGTAGGAGTTACCACAACACATATATACGATTAAGGTTAGATAGAAAGAGAGATATAGTTACTCATGGGAATAACATAACAGATATGGTGGTAATGGAAAGTGGACTCAAGATGAGTAGAAGATGAAATCAACTCAATTCAAATCAAACTCATAACTCTAATACAATGGAACTCAAACACTAAACAATATATAGATGGTTCTATCCGCCCATGCACTCCCTATATGGAACTTAGATGGTGATCAAGATAGACTCTAGGTGAAGGGCCATACACCAACACAATGGGTACTAAGATGGACACCCTAATGGTTCCATACACCACAAACGATGGGCCTACATGGGATGGGGACCATCCTTATAAGGTCCTCCTAGACTAAGTAGGCCTACCCATGTTCTAGGGTCGTATTAGCTTGATCAATGCCCAAAATAATCTCCATCATTGATATGAGGTAAATCCAATGGTAGAAAGGTATGATCAACAACCATTTGTTTGTATCCCTTGATCTTTCTTAATCCACACTTAGGATCAAGTTTAGATCCAATGGCCCACATTAAATAGACCCTCCCCCAAGTTAAGAAAGCTACTTTTGTTTCTAGCCCTTGATTTAGGTTGATCCTCACATAGGATCAATCCCAAATCAAAAGGCTTAGAAGTAACCTTCCTAGGTATCCATCTACAGTCTACTCTAGACCTCATCTGACCTCAAAGTGAGGAACCTACCAATGCCGAACACTCTCACATGGCTTCTCCTCATATGGGGGCCTTACAAAATAGAGTTTCATGGAACAATGATGGTGCTACACAAGGGTGAGGCATTGAGCATATCTTACACCCCCCCTCAATGTCCACCCAAAGGTGAACTACCTTCTTAATGCCAAAGCTTCCATGAGGGTGGAGCATTGACCGTGTCTAACACCCCCGCTCAATGGCCTTCTTGGTCCAATGCCAAGTCTTTGAAGATGTATCCGAAGTAGATCATTTGTAAGCACTTTGGTGAGGGTACCTACTGCATTATTCTTGATTGGATACCATGCTATTCCACAACATCCTTCTCAAATGTACTTTCTTGCAAACTCTTGAATGTCCTTCATGATGTCTATTCCCAAGCCTTCTCAAAAAGTTTGACTACAAAACTAATATCTTGTATGGTACTCCATAAGTAGATAAGACTACCAAAGACCTTCATGTAGCTCCCAATGTCTATCTACTCATACAATGATATAAGGGCTTGTTTCATCACATATGATGCCTTCTTTGACTTACATAATATGTCCTTTGAATGTGGAGCCTCAAACCCTCATGTTTGAGACACAAGTACCTCCTCCTTGAGGTCAACATTCAAAAGTTTTGATTTGACATGTAACATGAAAACTTGCCACTTCATCTGAGGTGCTACCATTAGTATGATGCAAATACTAGTCATTAGATCAAAAGAGTCTTGAAACCGAAATCCTTCACAGAGAAAGTCCTTGTGGCACCAATGTTTCTTGATAGCATTCTAAGATTCCTTGTATCATGTACCTCACTTGCCAGAACCACTAGTGCTAGTGACCTCCCATGCTTCATTCTTCATTAAGCTGACACATTATGCTTCCTCCTATTCATGGGTAGGGATGAATCTTGGGCTAGGTACATAGTGAATTACTCCTTAACTTGATGATAAAATGGAAAATCCTTTCTTTTCCTCCACTACATGTGGCTTCTCCATAGACACCACATCGTGACTCCCTTTGATCTTTTTTGCCTCATGGTCATACAATATGAAAGCCCTTCGCTTTTCATTCTGACTTAAGAAGATGCATCTCTTGCTTTTTGATTCGAACTTGCTCTTTTTTTGACCTAGGACAAGAGCATAGCAGACACACTGAAGAATGGTAAAGTGTGAGATTGATGGATTCTTAGCAATGTAGACTTCATGATGACTCTTTCTAATTTCATAAGGAAATTTCATGCCTTCCCTCATACACATTGATATCTCAACAATGGTGTGACTCTTGCATTCCATAATGCCATCATGTTGTGATGTGTGAAGTGTCTGATTGACACTTTATCTCTTTGCATTTGCAAAAGCCTTCTAACTCATCTAATTTAAGCTCACTGCCACCTTCTATTCCAAGATTCTTCACACTTTCCCTAGTTCATTTTCAACAAGTTTTGGTTGTTCTTTAATATTACCAAAAGCTTGAGGCTTATCACGAAGGACGTACATCCACATCTTGCTACTAAAGTCATTGACGATCACAATGTAGGAAGATCCTCCCATGCCTGTATAGACATCTTACCACACAAGTTAGCATATGTCAACACAAAAGGAGCCTTTGACCTACTCTACAAGGTTCAAGCAGTCCATTCACTATAGATAAGTGATGAAAAACAATACCTTGCTTTTTCATCTCCTTCAACATTTCCCTATCACCGTGATGGGTTCTTGTTGAGGTTGCAAAGAACTAGATTGACCTATATCATTGGTCATGTGACGAGATGCACCATTGTTTAGTGCCCATGAATCCATAATTGATTCTTCTTCTGTTGAGGAGCAGACCAACTTAGCTTTAACTACTTTTATTGTCTCCTCCTTACACTCTTCATCGATCCTCTTGACATGAAAGTTTACAATTGTATGTCCCTTCTTCCTACGATGGAAGCATTTTCCTTGAAACTTCTTCTTACTACTCCTCCTCTTTGCACTCTTATCTTTGGTTGAGGAACTGCATTTACTTGATGCATTGGTGGAGAACGTAGCATCTTTGTTGCTAATTCTTGCTTGGGATGTAAGCTGCAAATCCTCTTCCATTGGTGGTGAATAAAACTCCTCAAATATCAAGGCTTGAGGTCTCACCTCAGTGTTGAGAGTAGTTACCCTTCCATCATACTTTGGTGGAGAATTTTGGACACGCCTTTGAGCTATCCCCTTACTAGTCTTCTCTATCCCTTCACAAGCCATTCCATCACATGGCTTCTTGATCTGAGTAATGGATGCCTTAACCTTCTCTTGTTCTATAAATTTCTCTGCTTCCAATTGGATTTCTAAATTTTGAATGCATGTTTGATTTCTTACCTCATAGTGACTATTCAATATACTCCATGCATCACTTGCTTTGGATGTATGCTGAATAAGAGGTAGAATAGATTCCATAAAATTGTTAACTATATAATATAGTGCATTTGCATACCTTATCTTCCAAGCTTGTAGAAGCTTTGCATCGGGGAGAATCACCATATGCGGATCCAATGGGTCAAAGGTAGGTTATGGCTCTTGCTCACTTCCCTGTTGAAAGTTTTGTATTTTGAGCACAAGAGTGTGGGAACATGCCCCAAATTGAACCCTCCACATCATCCACAATCAAAAGAGGATGATTTCCATGAGTTGGAGGCATCCAATCATGCCCATAATGGAAAGAAATTGATTAGAGAAGATTTAGGTCACCTCTTCATGTGATTGGATCTCACTTTTTGACATGTATATGCTTTTGATTTGTTAAAGAGGTTAGTATGTGATTTTTAAAACCTCTAATGAGTTGTATTATGACTTAGAGTCATGGAAATACATGTCCAAGCTGCCACCTTGCTTAAGCAAACCCACTACTAGTTGTTCTCGACATATTTTGCATGTCATTTCTCCTTCATCCCGAATACATTTGCAATGATTTTTGTTCTTTTGGAAATCTTATGAGTTCTACATTCAGTGATATAAGTCTCGAGTTCAATACCTGCACGTGCAGGGAAATGTCTAGAATAGTGTCTGTGTAGTTAGCTAATACTATGTTAAGAGATCAAGTTATCTATTTGCAACTTGTTGAGGCATCACATAGTATCCAAATGGAGTGCATTTACTCTCATTTGAAAGGGGCCCTAAGTCTAGTGTGATCTTCCAAAAGTTCTTTTTCATTCTCTGCATATACACAGAGAAACTCAGAAAATACAGAGCCTATGTCTCAAAGTTTTTAGGATCTTAGGACAGTTCATTTGCTTTTGTTTTGCACATGGGAGTGCTTATCCTCCAACAGTGGTATTGTTGATATATTTAGGTAGTGATGTGTATGAACACTCTAGGACCGCGAGGGCACTTTTTTCCCTCTTTAGGAGGTTTTTTTCCCTTGGCTTGTATATACGCCTATTGCCCTAATGGGCTACTTATCTTTGTACATTCTCTAGTAATACATTCAATATTGTGTGTTGTGCTCCAAGCTTCTTCTTCTTCCTTGTGATGTTCACGTGCTTCCACAGACGTTTAACTCCAACAATTGGTATCAGATCAGGTCGTCGCTTCATCTAGGGTGCCGCCGACACTCCTCCGTTTGCAGTCTCAGAATCACACGAATTTTGGTGAGCATACTCATCATGTTTTCAAGATCAAAACAGCTTCATTCTGTAGTGCCGAAATTGCGATCTGAGCTCGTTTCGGCCTCCGAACGCACTATCGCAATGCTTGTGTAGGCTATTTTTTCTTTTTGTGCCAAAGGTATATACCAATTTCTGTTTGCTAGTATAAGCGTCTCGAAGTCTGCTATAGGTCTAGCGAAATTCGTCTGGGCAGTTTTGTTCAACTTTTTGAGATACAATCAATTTTTGCATCAAGGTATTTTAGTCACCGACCATGGCTAAAAGAAGTGATGTATTCCGTATGTTGGCTGTTGAGGATAAGTTGGATGGTACCAACTACCCGTTATGGGCTTATATGATACGACATGTGTTGGTTGCAAAAGGACTGTGGAACATTGTACATGGCGTCGAAAAACATCCTATCACACCTGCAACTATTACAATTGCAGGTACTGAAGTTGATGCAGAAGGTATCGAAGATGATGATACTCTACATATTCCTATTCATGATGTAGTTTCTGCTGCACCTACTGTAGAGCAGATTCGCTGGGATGGCAGAGATGCCCAGGCACATGCATTGATAGCTTTGTCTGTCAAACATGCCATTATTCCTCACATCCGCTCTTGCAGAACAGTGAAGGATGCTTGGGATACACTTATCACATTGTACCAAGCTAGGAATGAGGCTCGTGTTGCTTACCTTCGAAAACAGTTGGGGAGTGAGCACATGAATGAAGGTGATTCTATGGACAGTTTCTTAACGAAGATCAAAGACTTGAAGGAACAGTTGATTTCTACTGATGAGACTATACCAGATAGTGTTGATATATTTAGGTAGTGATGTGTGTGAACACTCTAGGACCGCCGGGGCACTTTTTTCCCTCTTTAGGAGGTTTTTTTCCCCCGGCTTGTATATACGCCTATTGCCCTAATGGGCTACTTATCTTTGTACATTCTCTAGTAATACATTCAGTCTTGTGTGTTGTGCTCCAAGCTTCTTCTTCTTCCTTGTGCTGTTCGCGTGCTTCCGCAGACGTCTAACTCCAACAATTGGTATCAGAGCAGGTCGTTGCTTCTTCTAGGGCGCCGTCGACACTCCTCCGTTTGCAGTCTCAGATTCGCACAAAATTTGGTGAGCATACTCAGGGTGTTTCCGAGATCAAAACTGCTTTGCTCTGTGGTGCCGAAATCGCGATCTGAGCTTGTTTCGGCCTCCGAACGCACTATCGCAGTGCTTGTGCAGGCTATTTCGTCCTTTTGTGCCAAAGGTATATACCAGTTTCTGTTCGCCAGTTTAAGCGTCTCAAAGTCTGCTACAGGTCTAGCAGAACTCGTGTGGGCAGTTCTGTTCAACTTTTTGAGATACAGTCAATTTTCTGCATCAAGGTATTTTAGTCACCGGCCATGGCTGAAAGCAGTGATGTATTCCGTATGTTGGCTGTTGAGGATAAGTTGGATGGTACCAACTACCCATTATGGGCTTATATGATGCGACATGTACTGGTTGCAAAAGGATTGTGGAACATTGTGCAGGGTGTTGAAAGACGTCCTGTTACACCTGTAACGACAGGTACTGCAAATACAGGTGTTGGAGCTGATGAAGATGGTGTCGAAGATGATATTCCGCAGATTCCTGTTCGTGCTGCTGTTTCTGTTGCACCTACTGCAGAGCAGATTCGATGGGATGGCAGAGATGCCCAGGCACATGCATTGATAGCTTTGTCTGTCAAACGTGCCATTATTCCTCACATTCGCTCTTGCAGAACAGCAAAGGATGCTTGGGATACACTTACCACTTTGTACCAGGCTAGGAATGAGGCTCGTGTTGCTTACCTCCGAAAACAGTTGGAGAGTGAGCACATGAATGAAGGTGATTCGATGGACAGTTTTCTTACAAAGATCAAAGACCTGAAGGAACAATTGATTTCTGCTGATGAGGTTGTACCAGATAGCTCACTTGTGCAGACCGTTCTGAATGGCCTTCCTGATTCATATCAGAGTTTTGCCTCTACTCTTCGATTGATGATGAAAGGCAATCTGAATGCCTTGTCATTTGAGGAATTAGTCTCTGTTCTGTTGCAGGAAGATCAGTCCAGGCAGAACAGGTCCATTATGCGTGTTGCAGATCAAGCTTTCCTGGCTAGTCAGAAGGGCAAAGGAAAATGGAGCTCTTCTACTAGTAAGCAGAAATCTGCAAATGCTGCACAATCGAAGAACCAGGATAAAGATGAGAAGAAATCAGAAAAGCAGAAATTGTTCTGCAAGTACTGTAAAGGAAATGATCATATTATAAAGAACTGTCCAAAACTGGCTGCTAAAGAGGCAAAGAAGAAAGAGGCTGGAATGGTTGTTGCAGAGGCCTCTACACCAAAAACAGAGTCTGCAAATCTTGTGCAGGAAGAAGAATGGGCGTTTACTACTGTCTGCAGTTTTGACCCATCTTCTCATGATCAGTGCATGTCTGCAGTAGACTCAGATGTTTGGTACTTTGACAGTGGGGCGACCAAACATATTACCTCGCAGCGCAGTTTCTTCTCTTCACTCGAGCCTGCCCCTACAAGGAATACTGTCACATGCGCCAATAACTCCTCTTATCCTGTTATGGGAGTTGGTAAGATCATTCTGACTACTGCTGATGGTAGTTCTTTCACTTTGTCAGATGCTTTATTTGTGCCAGGGATCAAAAAGAACCTGTTATTAGTTTCTGCATTAGCCAAGATTGGCTTGGTTGTGAAATTCGTTGATGACAGGTGTACAGTCCATGATCTCTCAAATGGCGATGTGATTATTGCTTCTGGCATTTTATGTCGTGGGCTGTATAAGCTCATAGACTATGAAAGATCTGTGAATGATTCGGCATGTGCAGTTCATGATTCTCAGGCTATGTCAGATGCAAAGCTTTGGCATGCACGCTTTGGTCATCTGAATTTTGCTAGCTTGTTATGCCTGCAGAAATCTGAAATGGTGTCCTCTTTGCCCAAACTTGAGGCACCTGGAAAACATGTTTGTGAAGGCTGTATTTTGGGCAAAATGCAGCGTTCTTCCTTTCCAAAAGATGGTTCAGTTCGGGCTATGCAGAAATTGCAGCTTGTACATAGTGATGTCTGTGGTCCTATGCAGACACCCTCTTTTGGAAATTACCTTTACTTCGTGACTTTCATTGATGATTTTTCCAGGCATGCATGGGTATATCCACTCAAAGCAAAGTCCGAAGTGTTCATGTGCTTCAAACAGTTTTTGGTTTTGGCTGAAAATCTGTCAGCATGTAAAATGGGCACCCTCCGTTCTGATCGAGGGGGGGAATATATGTCTTCAGATTTTAATGCATTTCTGGCTGAACGTGGGATAAAACACCAGTGTACAGTGCTGTATACACCTCAACAGAATGGAGTTGCTGAACGAAAGAACAGGTCACTCATGGAGATGGCGAGGTGCATGGTCAAAAGTCAGGCTTTACCACATAGTTTCTGGCTTGAGGCTGTCATGTGTGCAGCATATGTACTGAACAGGTGTCCCACCAAAGCGTTGCAGTCTATCACTCCATATGAGGCTTGGCATGACCGCAAGCCATCTGTTGCTCATCTGCGTGTTTTTGGTTGTTTGGCATATGCATTAGTGCCTGAACAACATCGCAGAAAATTGGATGATAAGGCAGTAAAATGTATTTTTGTTGGGTACAGTTCTGAAAGTAAAGGCTATCGTCTGTATCATCCACAGACTAAACGCATTCTGGTTAGCCGTGATGTTGTCTTTGTGGAAGATGCTATTCAGCCATTGCTTTCATGTACTAAGGAGACATCTGTTAGCTCCAAAGACATGTATGATACTTTGATGCCTCTTTTTACAGGTGGACAGGCTAGTGCTGGTCCCAATGAGGCAACTTCTCAGCCTTTGCAGGTTTCATATGATGATGCAGATCATTCCATTTCTGATGCATATTTACATGATGCACTTGTTGATGAGAGAGCTGATATTGAACAGGCAAAAACTATGCCAAAATGGCTGGTGCAGACTTTGCGTGACAGCAAATTAGATGCACCTTTGTCATATCGTACTCGTTCAGGCTCTCATAGTACCTCCTTTGCATCAGATTGCTATGCTATGGCTGCATCTAGTCTCTGTGATGAGAATGAGCCTGTTTCTTTTGATGAAGCACAAAATTCAGAAAATTGGATGGCTGCTATGCAATCTGAATATGATGCTATAATGAAGAATGGTACATGGTCTTTGTGTGACTTGCCTCCTGGCAAGAAGGCCATTGGCACTAAGTGGGTATACAAGCTGAAGCGTAAACCTGATGGTACAGTTGACAGGTATAAGGCTAGGCTTGTTGCAAAGGGTTATGCGCAGGAAAGAGGCATTGATTTTGATGAGACCTTTGCACCTACATGCCGTATGACTACTGTTCGGAGCATTTGTGCACTTGCAGCCCATCATGGTTGGAATGTACATCAGTTGGACATTAAAACAGCATTTCTGAATGGTGACTTGCATGAAGAAGTGTATGTTTTTCAGCCCCGTGGCTTTGTGCAGAAAGGGCATGAAAACCAGGTGTGCAGGTTAAAGAAGGCGTTATATGGTTTAAAGCAAGCACCACGTGCTTGGTATGAGAAAATACATGCCTATCTGATTGCACATGGTTTTGAGAACAGTCCAACTGAAAGCACCTTATATGTTAAGCGTGCTAATGATGTGCTTCTGATCATTGTTGTCTATGTAGACGACATGCTGCTCACTGGTCCTCTTGAGAAGCATATTGCTGATTTCAAGGCTGATTTGCATGCCTCATTTGAGATGTCTGATTTGGGGCATTTGCATCACTATTTGGGCATTCAGTTTATGCAAGTTGATGGTGGAATGGCTTTGTGTCAAACGAAATATATTGACACATTATTGCAGCGTTTTGGCCTTGAAGACTGTAAGCCTATTGCCACTCCTATGGAGACAGGTTTACGATTGAGTCTTCATGATGCTGGAGATGCATTTGATGCTGTTCTCTATCAGCAGGCTGTTGGGTGCTTGATTTACTTATGCATTACTCGGCCAGATATTCAGTTTGCTGTCTCACAGATGAGCAGGTTTATGCATTGCCCAGGAGTCACGCATTGGAAAGCGATTAAGCGCATCTTTCGCTACTTGAGTGGTACTCGGCTACTTGGGTTGTTTTATCCCAAGGGGGGATCACTACCGCCAGATTTGCATGCTTTTTCTGACTCAGATTGGGCTGGTTGCTATGACACTCGTGTGTCCACCATTGGTTTTTGCTTCATGCTTGGTAGCTCATGTATATCTTGGTTGAGCAAGAAGCAGCCTACTGTGGCCACTTCCAGTTGTGAGGCTGAGTATAGGGCAGCTTTCACAGCGACTGTTGAGTGTGTGTGGCTCAGACGCCTTATGGCTGATTTGGGTGTTGGCCAGTCTTCTGCCACCACCATCTTCACTGACAGTCAGAGCGCATTGGCAGTTGCGAGGAACCCTGTGTTCCATGCTCGCACTAAGCACATTGAGGTGCATTATCACTATGTCAGGGAGAGGTTCTCTGCTGGGGAGATCAGCTTGGCATATGTGCCCACGCAGGAGAACATTGCAGACCTTTTCACGAAGGCTCTGCCTAGGGAGAAGTTTGAAGCTTTCCGCAAAGCTTTGGGCTTACTTCCTTTTGTGGAGTGATTTCCACATAGCTCGGCACTTCCTTATACATGAGTGCCAGCTCCTTGTTCACCGCATCACTCCCAGGGGGGATTTGTTGATATATTTAGGTAGTGATGTGTGTGAACACTCTAGGACCGCCGGGGACTTTTTTCCCTCTTTAGGAGGTTTTTTTCCCCCGGCTTGTATATACGCCTATTGCCCTAATGGGCTACTTATCTTTGTACATTCTCTAGTAATACATTCAGTCTTGTGTGTTGTGCTCCAAGCTTCTTCTTCTTCCTTGTGCTGTTCGCGTGCTTCCGCAGACGTCTAACTCCAACAGATAGCTCACTTGTGCAGAACGTTCTGAATGGTCTCCCTGATTCATATCAAATTTTTGCTTCTACTCTTTGGTTGATGATGAAAGGCAATCCAAATGCCTTATCATTTGAAGAGTTAGTCTCTGTTCTATTGCAGGAAGATCAGTCTAGGCAGAACAGGTCCATTATGTGAGTTGTAGATCAAGCTTTCTTGGCTAGTTAGAAGGGCAAAGGAAAATGGAGCTCTTCAACTAGTAAGCAGAAATCTGCGAACCTGCATATTTGAAGAAGGAAGATAAAGATGAGAAGAAATCAGAAAAGCAAAAATTGTTTTGTAAGTATTGTAAAGGGAATGATCATATCATAAAGAACTATCCAAAACTCGCTGCTAAAGAGGCAAAGAAGAAAGAGGCTGGAATGGTTGTTGCAGAGGCCTCTACACCAAAAACAGAGTCTGCTAATCTTGTGTAGGAAGAAGAATGGGCGTTTACTACTGTCTGCAGTTTTGACCCATCTCCTCATGAGCAGTGCCTGTCTGCAGTAGACTCAAATGTTTGGTATTTTGACAGTGAGGCGACCAAACATATTACCTCGCAGCACAGTTTCTTCTCTTCACTCGAGCCTGCCCCTACAGGGAATACTATTACATGCGCCAACAACTCCTCTTATCCTGTTAAGGGAGTTGGTAAGATCATTTTGACTACTACTGATGGTAGCTCTTTCACTTTGTCAGATGCTTTATTTGTGCCACGTATCAAGAAGAACCTGTTATCAGTTTCTGCATTAGCCAAGATTGGCTTGGTTGTGAAATTTGTTGATGATAGGTGTACAGTTCATGATCTGTCAAATGGCGATGTGAATATTGCTTCTAGCATTTTATGTCGTGGGCTATATAAGCTCATAGACTATGAAAGATCTGCAAATGATTTGGCATGTGCAGTAAATGATTCTCAGGCTATGTCAGATGCAAAGCTTTGGCATGCACGCTTTGGTCATCTGAATTTTGCTAGTTTGCTACGCCTGTAGAAATCTGAAATGGTGTCCTCTTTGCCCAAACTTGAGGCACCTGTAAAACATGTTTGTGAAGGCTGTATTTTGGGAAAAATGTAGCGTTCGTCCTTTCCAAAAGATGGTTCAGTTCGGGCTACTCAAAAATTGCAGCTTGTACATAGTGATGTATGTGGTCCTATGCAAACACCTTCTTTTGGGAATTATCTTTACTTTGTGACTTTCATCGATGATTTTTCTAGGCATGCATGGGTATATGCATTGAAGGCAAAGTCCAAAGTGTTCATGTGCTTCTAACAGTTTTTGGTTTTGGCTGAAAATCTGTCAACATGTAAAATGGGCACCCTCCATTCTAATCGAGGGGGGAATATATGTCTTATGATTTTAATGCATTTCTGGTTGAACTTGGGATAAAACACCAGTGTATAGTGCCATATACACCTCAAAAAAATGGAGTTGCTGAATGAAAGAATAGGTCACTCATGGAGATGGCGAGGTGTATGGTGAAGAGTCAGGCTTTACCACATAGTTTCTGGCTTGAGGCTATCATGTGTGCAGCATATGTACTTAACAGATGTCCCACTAAAGCGCTGCTGTCTATCACTCCATATAAGGCTTGGCATGATCGCAAGCCATCTGTTGCTCATCTGCATGTTTTTGGTTGTTTGGCATATGCATTAGTGCCTGAACAACATCATAGAAAATTGGATGATAAAGCAGTAAAATGTATTTTTGTTGGGTACAGTTCTGAAAGTAAGGGCTATCGTCTGTATCATCCACAGACTAAACGCATTCTGGTTAGCCGTGATGTTGTTTTTGTGGAAGATGCTATTCATCCATTGCTTTCATGTACTAAGGAGACATCTGTTAGCTCCAAAGACATGTATGATACTTTGCTGACTCTTTTTACAGGTGGGCAGTCTAGTGCTGGTCCTAATGAGTCAACTTCTCAGCCTTTGCAGGTTTCATGTGACCATGCAGATCATTCAATTTCTGATGTAGATGTACATGATGCACTTATTGATGAGAGAGCTGATATTGAGCAGGCAAGAACTATGCCAAAATGGCTGGTGTAGACCTTGCGTGACAACAAATTAGATGTACCTCTATCATATCGTACTCGTTCAAGCTCTCATAGTCCCTCTTTTGCATCAGATTGCTATGCTATGGCTGCATCTAGTCTCTGTGATGAGAATGAGCCTTCGTTTGATGAAGCACAAAATTCAAAAAATTAGATGGCTGCTATGCAATCTGAATATGATGCAATAATGAAGAATGGTACTTGTTCTTTATGTGACTTGGCTCCTAGCAAGAAGGTATACAAGCTGACTTGCCTCCTGAAACTAAGTGGGTATACAAGCTGAAGTGTAAACCTGATGGTACAGTTGACAGGTATAAGTCTAGGCTTGTTGCAAAGGGTTATGCGTAGGAAAGAGGCATTGATTTTGATGAGACCTTTGCACCTACATGCCGTATGACTACTGTTCGGAGCATTTGTGCACTTGCAGCCCATCATGGTTGGAATGTACATCAGTTGGACATTAAAACTGCATTTTTGAATGGTGACTTGCATGAAGAAGTGTATGTTTTTCAGCCCTGTGGCTTTGTGCAAAAAGGGCATGAAAACCAGGCGTGCACGTTAAAGAAGGCATTATATGGTTTAAAGCAAGCACCACGTGCTTGGTATGAGGAGATACATGCCTATTTTATTGCACATGGTTTTGAGAACAATCCAACTGAAAGCACCTTATATGTTAAGTGTGCTAATGATGTGCTTCTGATCATTGTTGTCTATGTTGATGACATGCTGGTCACTGTTCCTATTGAGAAGCATATTGCTGATTTTAAGGCCGATTTGCATGCCTCATTTGAGATGTCTGATTTGGGGCATTTGCATCACTATTTGGGCATTCAGTTTATGCAAGTTGATGGTGGAATGGCTTTGTGTCAAATAAAATACATTGACATATTATTGCAGCGTTTTGGCCTTGAAGACTGTAAGCCTACTGCCACTCCTATGGAGACAGGTTTACGATTGATTCTTCATGATGTTGGAGATGCATTTGGTGTTGTTCTCTATCAGCAGGTTGTTCGATGCTTGATTTACTTATGCATTACTCGGCTAGATATTCAGTTTTTTGTCTCACAGATGAGCAGGTTTATGCATTGCCGAGGAGTCAAGCATTGGCAAGCAGTTAAGCACATCTTTCAGTATTGAGTGGTACTCAGGTACTTGGGTTGTTTTATCCCAAGGGGGGATCACTACCACCAGATTTTCATGCTTTTTTTGACTCTGATTGGGCTGGTTGCTATGACACTCGTGTGTCCACTAATGGCTTTTGCTTCATGCTTGGTAGCTCATGTATATCTTGGTTGAGCAAGAAGCAGCCTACTGTGGCCACTTCCAGTTGTGAGGCTGAGTATAGGGAAGCTTTCACAACCACTGTTGAGTGTGTGTGGCTCAGATGCCTTATGGCTGATTTGGGTGTTGGTTAGTCTTCTGCCACCACCATCTTCACTGACAGTCAGAGCACATTGGCAGTTCACGGAACCCTGTGTTCCATGCTCGCACTAAGCACATTGAGGTGCATTATCATTATGTTAGGGAGAGGTTCTCTACTGGGGAGATCAGTTTGGCATGTGCCCATGCATGAGAACATTGTAGACCTTTTCACGAAGGCTCTACCTAGGGAGAAGTTTGAATGCAAAGCTTTGGGCTTACTTCCTTTTGTGGAGTGATTTCCACATAGCTTGGCACTACCTTATATATGAGTGCCAGCTAATTGTTCACCGCATCACTCCCAGGGGGGATTTGTTGATATATTTAGCTAGTGATGTTTGTGAACACTCTTGGACCGCCAAGGCACTTTTTTCCCTCTTTAGGAGGTTTTTTTCCCTTGGCTTGTATATACACCTATTTCCCTAATGGGCTACTTATCTTTGTACATTCTCTAGTAATACATTCAGTATTGTGTGTTGTGCTCCAAGCTTCTTTTTTCTTTCTTCTTCCTTGTGTTGTTCGCGTGCTTCCGCAGACGTCTAACTCCAACAGGTATCTGAGCTATAAGTGGAGTATCAAAGAGAGAAGAAGGAGTCACTGAAGTGAAGTGAAGATCTCATCAAAGTTTGAAGGAAAAAAGCAAAGAATGGGCATGTCAACAATAAGGGGAATCAAATACATCATCAAATCCAAGATGAAACTTCATCAAGAGGAGTAGCTCTATTTTTTGAGGTAGCTTCCATCCATTTTAACTTCATGGGGGAGGTTCAAAAGAGTTAGAAGGAACCATGGTTGATCTCAATGCTCAGATTGAGAAACTCGAAAAGGAAAATTACCAACCATGGCAATTTAGAATAAGCAATTTTTTGATGGGGAAAGGTTTGTGGGAACTTGTGAGTGGTGGAGAGACAAAACCTATATAGATGAGTTAAATCCAACCAATGACCAGAGAAGAACAGTAAGAGAATGGGATGAAAGGGACAAAAGAATCATTTTTATTTTATCTTAGCATATAAGCAACTCGATGATGGGACATATTGAGGATTTGGATACATCAAAGAAGGTGTGGGAGTGCTTGGGGAGATTCTACTCAACCTCCACAAAAGTTAGAAAAATTCAGCTCAAGAATGAGATAAATAATCTTAGGAAAGGCCCCCTCTCAAGGTGCTAATGATTACATGTTAAAGGTTAAAGATCTTGCAAGTCCACTATGGTCAATTGGTTGTGCCCTAGATGATGACGATCTTGTCACCCACACCTTAAATGGGCTTAGCGATGATGAAAAATGGATTGCATTCACAACTTCAATGTATGTAAAGGACTCTCTTCTTTATTTTGATCAACTAATCACTCTCATGGTGATAGAGGAGATGAAGCTTGGTGGTCAAGGATAGCCAAGGGCAATTGTTGTATGCAAGTAGAGGAAGAGGAAGACACAATCGAGGCACTACAACAAGAAGAGGAAGATATTAAAACAACGAAGGAGGTCAAGGAAAATAAGAAAATGCAGGTCAAAGAGGTGGAAGAGCAACAAATAGAGGAAGAAGTGCAAGATTTGGTGGAAGAGGACAACCCGCTTCAAATGGATGCTTTGTATGCAATAAGCCCAGTCATTTTGCAAATGAATGTTATCATAGAGCTCAAAGACAAGGGAATCAAAGCAACAAAAACAGTTCTAGAGGGAAAGGTAACTATGCAAACACATCATCCAGCCAAGCGAATGATTATTTACTTGACATGAGGTATGGTGAAGATACAACTCAAGCTAGTGAAGATGTATGGTATGACAATGGATGTAGCAATCATATGTCATGTCAAAAGGATCTTTTTAGCAATTTGCAAGTCCCAAAGCATCAAGGAAATGTGGAAAAAGGTGATAACTCAGAGCATACCATTCAACATTTGCAAGATATCAATTTGGAAGGAAATCAAAGAGCAAAGTTCTTATCATATGTATTATATGTCCCTATTATTACCAAAAACTTGATTTCGGTAAGTCAGATTAATAGAAAAGGCTATCAAGTTAGATTCAATGAAAGAGTATGTTTTGTTGAGGATCCAAGGTCAGGTTTTAAGCTCATTGACAAATGAAAAAAGCAAGGGAGAATGCTCACAATGGGCATAAATCAGCCACACCATTCAATGTATGTCACATATGGAGACAAGAGGATAACAGATTTGGATATGTGGCATAAATGAATATGTCAAATTAACCTATAAAAGCCCAAGGACATGCAAAGAGGAGCTTCCTAAGAGGCCTACCAAATTTTACATCTAAAATGTTGCATGATATTTGTGTAGCTTTCCAACAAGGAAGACAATCAAGACTGCCCTTCAAGAAGAGTACCTATGTGAGTGCAAATGTTTTAGATCTCATTCACACGGATGTTTGGGGTCCAACAAAAGAAGCATCCCCTCTTAAAATAGGTATTTTGTAGCCTTCATTGATGACATTTCAAGAAAAGTATGGTTGTATTGCATTACAAACAAATTAGATGTGTTCCACTACTTCAAGAAATTCAAAGCATAGGTGGAGAAGGAGTCTCGCAAGTTTATTAAAACTTTGAGATCCGATAGAGGAGGAGAGTATTTCTCCCATGAATTTTCTGAATTTTGCCAAGTCAATGGCATCAAAAGACAATTTACATGTAGGTATACCCCTCAACAAAATGGGGTAGTAGAGAGAAAGAATGGAGACATAGCAGAGGTAGCAAGGTGTATGATCAACGAAATGAATATGCCGCGTTGTTATTGGGGAGAGGCTACATATACAGCCACATACATCATGAATAGATGTCCTACATCAGGTATACATCATCTAACCCATGAGGAAGCATGGAGTGGAAGAAAACCTTGCATTTCACATCTTAGAATCTTTGGTTGTATATGCTATGTACATGTACCTCAAGAGTTGAGGTGAAAGTTAGATGCCAAATCTAAAAGGTGTTTCTTTTTGGGATATTCTATGGAACAAAAGGGGTATAAATGCTATAATCCCATAACCAAGGATCTTAATGTAAGTAGGGATGTCTTCTTTGATGATTTGAAGCCTTGGTATGCATGCACGATTCCATTGCAGGTTGAAGGGATAGGTGAGATGGATAACAAGAATGATGATAGAGTTCTAGAAAGCATGGATTTAAGTGGTCCAAGCAACTCATGCAACACAAGGACACCCTCACCATGGAGTGTAAGGCTTAGTGAAAGAGAGACCAACTCTAAAGAAAGCAAAGGCAAAGGCAAAGAGAAGACTACAATTGAAGAGAGAAGCTATGTGGATGAGAGCATGTTGGAAGATGAAGAGATAGAAGAAATTCAAACTCTAGGAGTGGAAACACAAAGAAAAAAAAATGGCAACCACACCTAAAGGAAGTGAAAGAAGTTCTTCAAGATTAAGATATCCAGTTCAAAGATTAACATATGATAATTCCATTGCAAATCATTATGCATACATGACTCATGCAATCAAGGACAAAGAACCAAATAGTTATGAAGAAGCTAAGGATTGCAAGGAATGGCAAAAGGCAATGAAGGAAGAGCTCAAAGCACTTGATGAGAACCATACTTGGAGCTTGGTACTAGCTCAAGAAGGCATAAAGGTGATAGGTAATAAGTGGCTTTACAAAAGTAAAAGAAATTATATAAAAAATACAGAGCCTATGTCTGGAAATTTTTTGGATCCTAGGAGGGTTCATTTGCTTTCGTTGTGCACATAGGAGTGTTTATCCTCCAAAATTCCCATCAACATATCCAAAAGATCATACGAATCAAGGGTAATTGTAATCTTGAACTTCCAAAGAAAATAATTCGTACCATCTAACTTTCCTTCAGTAAAGGTTGATGGATGAATCCATAGTGTTTGCATTTCCAAATCCATTGCACCAACTCCACTTCCAAATCCACTTCTAGATGCTAATGCCTCCATAGTGTTGATGCCTTTCTATCCCATGAACTTGAAGCCTTTGCCTCCCAAGACTCTATCAATGAAGCCTTTAGCTGTTGAGAACTTGTTGAAGCCTTTTCCTCCCACAAGCTATTGTGTTGAAGCCTTTGCCTCCCAAGAACTCCAAATGTTGAAGCCTTTACCCACCACAAAATGTTGGAGTTGAAGCATTTACCTCTCACAAGATTGAATGTTGAAGCATTCCTTCCACAAATGCTAGAATTGATTCCTTGGCCTCACGATCTCTACAATCTTCTATACCTTCCTGAGCTTTGATACCATGTAAGAAAGAGAAAAATGAATGAATGATGAGTGATACCATGTATGAAAAAGAAAAATGAAGGAATGATGAGTGGTGGGCTAGTGGCTCACCTCTAATACCATGTAGGATTTACCACAACACATATATAGGATCAAGGTTAGATAGAAAGAGAGATATAGTTACTCATGGGAATATCACAAGAGATATGGCGGTAATGGAAAGTGGACTCAAGATGAGTAGAAGATGCAATCAACTCATTCAATTCAAACTCCTAACTCTAATACATTGAAAATCAAGCACTAAACAATATATAGATGGTTCTATCCACCCATGCACTCCCAATATGGAGCTTAGATGGTGATCTAGATAGAAGCTAGGTGAAGGGACATAGGCCAACACAATGGGTACTAAGATGGACACCCTAATGGTTCCAAACACTAAAAACAATGGCCTTACATGGGATGGGGACCATCCTTTTAAGGTCCTCCAAGACTAAGTAGGCCTTCCCATGTTCTAGGGTCATGGTAGCTTGGTCCATGCCCAAACTAATCTCCACCATTGATCTTTGGGGTAAATCCAATAGTAGAAAGATATGATGAACAAACATTTGTTTGTAGATCTTGATCTTGCTTAATCCACACTTAGGATCAAGTCTAGATCCAATGGCCCACATAAAATAGACTCTCCCCCAAGGTAAGAAAGCTACTTTTGTTTCAAGCCCTTGATTTAGGTTGATCCTCACATAGGATCATCCCAAATCCAATGGTTAGAAGTAACCATCCTAACTATCCATCTACAGTCTACTCTAGGCCTCATCTGACCTCAAAGTTAGGAACCTACCAATGTGTGACACTCTCACATGGGTTCTCCTCATAATGGGGGCCTTACAAAATAGAGTTTCATGGAACAATGGTGGTGCTACATAAGGGTGAGGCATCGAGCATATCTAACACTCTATACAAGTTTTCTATAGGTGTAATTCAAAATATGTGATGGAATAGATATTAAAAGTGCTTATGTTGTTGAGGAGAAAAATACAATTTGTATCTAAGATCAAGACAATATTTACGTAATCCTTTTGCACATTATTTTTATAAAGGAAGTTTGACATGAGGCCTACTTTGTAGATATGCTTGAATTAATTGAAAGGTGCAATTGAAGGCACGCATAACATCTATGGGACCCTCCATATCCCACAAAGTAGGGGTTGTAATCCTGGCACTACCAGGATACAGAGCCTGAAAGCGTCCTAAGGTAACTTGTTTTAACTAATCCAAAGGCTCAACTAATTTTGAATAACCTTGAGACCAAAAGCGAGGTGAACAGAACAAAAGCATACAAGTTCATCTCAACACGTAAGTATTAAGCAGTGTCCATGGTAGCAAGAAGAGGTTGAATCACTGCCCTACACCTAAAAGGCAAGGGCCTCGACCAACTAAGCTACTGCTTGTGGACTCGCATTCTCACATTTAAGAAAATAAAATAAAAACATCATTAAAAAAGAAACATTTATCAAGAAAAACTAAAATTTCCTAAAAACTGAAGTGCATGTGTGACATATTCACAAACAATAAACAAGACAAAAAAAAAAAAGTTTATTATGTGGATTTGCATGAAATGCCTTTCCCTTTTCATTCTCGGATATTTAAGAGTTTATGTTACAATACGTGGGTTTCTTTTTGAAAAATAAGTGACTAAAATTAGAGATGTTCAATGCCTCAGTTTCATGAAGAGCCACCAATACTTCACAATATTTTTATTTTATAAGGCTTTTACTTTGAGGAGAAAGCGGTATTGTAATGGTGCATGGTTCCCTCTTAAGATCTTCTTTTATGGGTGGGGGGGGGGGGGGGGAGTTGGAAAGGGAACTATAGGTGACAATGGCCACACCCTAGCTAACGGGTGTGGAGGGTGCTTTCACTCCCTAGGGGCCAACAATAAGGCCACTTGATGGCCCTAAAACTGATTGGGATACATCTAGCCAAACAATTTAAAAAAGGGACATAAAATTGGCACTATACATGTAGATGTACCTCACATATCACCTCTATATGGACAATGGACCTAGAACACTACGCAGGTAGTGGAAAACTAGTGTGGTTGTTGGAGGACTACTATACAAGTGGAGCCTATCAACTTTTTCTCACCCATGCATATACATTCGTAGAAGGCTACACTTCTTCATTGGTCTATATATACATGGCTTCTACACTAGCCTAGATATGAAATTGAGTTAGCATACCTTTACCTTGTAATCTCTTTAGCTAGAGTTGAAATTGAGTCAGCATACCTTTACCTTGTAATCTCGTTTGTTAGAGTAACAAATTGTTTTTTGACTCCTTGTGTTATATCTTTATGTTTTTAATTCTTGATCTTGGATCCCAAGTGGCCTTTTTTCTTTAGAGCTAATACAGTTCAAGGTCAATTTTTGCAACTAGCTTAAAGAAATGAAGCATGAAAATGTTTGTGTAAGCCCCTTTTCACATCCATCCACAAAGAAATAGAAGAAGAAAAACAAATACAAAGTAAAGAAACCACAAATTCTTAAGACGGTGAAGAAACCACAAATTCTTAAAACAGTGAGGTTATGTGTGACATGGTCAAAAAAATGAGAAAAAAGATAAACCCCTTTAAAAACTAGTTATAAATGGATAGAGGTTTTCGTGCATGATTTTTTTTAATATAGGTTTTTTTTTAATAAATATTAATGCATAGAGGTTTTCGTGCATGGTTTTCTTAATATAGATTCTTTTGTGCATGGTTTTGTAATGTGGTCCTATTTTTATGTTCTTATGTATTTTTAAATGCAGTGGATAATTATGACTAAGTTGCATTGAAGATTTATGGTGCAAGAATATGGCTCTTGAAGAGATGGCTCGAGCGTATATCAATGTTGAGGTGCTTTATTATAATCAATTAGAATTGAAAACATGGATATCGATTTTATCATTAGCCTCTTTATATTTGATCACTATTGAAAGATCCCATTTAGCTACCTGCATTCTCCTCTCAACCTTAAGTAGCACCTTGCCCTTGGCACATCTAGAGTCTTCTCTAAGGTCCAAACACCCCTCATATGGCCACTCTTAGGAGATAAAAGAGCCTCAAAGACTTTTGTTGAAGCCTTGGCTCCCTTGAGATTTGGTCCTTGGCCCATCTAAGGTCCTCAACCAAATGCAAGTAGAACGATGGGAGACCATGGTGGTCTAAATAAATCTAACTCTCTCTCTCTCTCTCTCTCTCTCTCTCTCTCTCTCTCTCTCTCTCCCTTCTAGATATCATTGTCCTCAGTGATCAAAGAAGAGAAGTGTTTGTGAATCAAAGCTTTTAAGTCCCAAGTAGCATTTGTGAGTGGATAGTTGGTCCATGCTACTAAATATTTTAGTATGGAGAGATCTTGCAACTATCGCTCCCTCTTATCAAGAACTCTAAAAGAAACATCTGGTGGAGACGTTCTATCTCCTAAAGCAACTATAACATCCACACAATTCTCATCTTGAGAAATGTATGGTCTTAATTTGCTAACATGAAAAACTAGTTGAACTTTGCAATCATCTAACAATTGTATATTTATATGCAACATCACTAATCTTCTTGATTATTGTCGAGGGTCCACAAAATCTAGGGGATAACTTGGGTTTTGGACCTAGTGTCAGTGAGGAACAAAGTGGGACCTATAAGAACACATTATTTCCTTCTTCGAATGTTCATGGTGTGCGATGTCCAACAAAAGATTTTATCCTCTTAGTAGCTTGTTGAATATTGGATTGAGCTATCTTTAAGTTAGCTTGCATAATTTTAAGAAACCATAAAGCACTGGGAATTTTTGTGGGTAACTCTATGGTAGCGGGGACTATGTGAAACATAGCCATAAATCACCTCAAAAGGTGTGAGGTCTTATACTTCCAACTATCATAGGGAAATTCAACTAAGGGAAGGAAACTTTCCCAATCTATTTGCTTTTTTGAAGCACATTCTCATACCATATCTTTTAGTATTTGATTTATTCTTTCGGTCTGACTCTATGTCTATGGATTCTCTCCACTACTTATTTTGAGTTGAACGTGAAGTTTGTTAAACACGTGTTTCCAAAAATTCCAATGAACTTGGGATCCGTGTCCGAAACTATGGACTTAGGTAAACTATGGAACAATTTTGCAACTTCTGGACCTTCCACTAATTCCATATTTGGAATAAAGCATGCCATCTTACTTAGAAGATCAAAGAACCACAAGGATATCATTCTTCTATCATGGTTTCCTAGGTAAACCCATTATGAAATCCATGGAAATAATGTACTAACAGTACTACGGTATTTCCAATGGTTGTAGATGACCTGGAGGACCCATCCTCTTTGATTTATTCACTTGACATTTAAAACATATACTTACATGATTCTTTACATCTCTAACTGGCCACCAAAAAGTACATCTAATCAACTGCAAAGTTTTCCCAATACCAAGATGTTCCGTGCAAGGTACATCATGGTCCTCAAAAAAATAACTTCTTTTCTAAACTTCCCTTCTTAGATAGGCACACATATTTTTCCTTTGATTTTAAGCAAACCTTGATCGACTTATTCTCATTATTATCTAGCAACTTAATCACTATGGACTGGCATTATTCATCATCAATCTCTAAATCTTTAATATCTTGAATTAAATCACTATCTAGAATTGTAAAGCTAATCTGATGCAAAATATGGGATAATGCATCAACAACTGTATTGCTCTTGCCTTTTCTATACAAAATTTCCATATAAAAAATTCTTGAATCAACTCAATCCATCTAGCTTGTATCCCCAAAAGATCAGGTTGGGAACAAAAATACTTCAACATGTTATGATCTGTGAAGAGTTTAAAGGTTTTACTATATAGATAGTGTCTCCAAATCTTCAAAGCATGCACTATAGCATATAGTTACTTTTCATGCACAAGCGAGTTTATCTGAGACTGAGAAAGTTTCTTACTTTCAAAAGTAACTAGTTTGCCATCCTGAATTAAAACTACCAATTGTCAAGGGAGCACTAGATTGTGATCTCTAATTACAACATACAAGATTTCGGAAATACACTCCGGCTTACAAGGACACCCACGTAGGGAAAATGATACAAGAATATGTAATTGATACAAGATATCCCACAACCCAAGATTGATTGGTATGAATAATTGGACCAGAGATGATACAAGACATCCTACAACTTGGGATTGATAGGTTTGAAGCAAGATCTCTAGGTTACAAGAACTCCCTTCGGGGAGATGATCTAGATACAAGAAATAACTAGACAAGATCTTGTACTATGAGATTACAAGAGGACAAGGCTAGATGTCCAAGAACTAGACTAGAGAAGAGTAACACAAGGAACAAGACAAGAATTGGAACTGGAACTTCGGAGAGTACTTGGAACTCATGACTCATTGAGCTCCCAAGACTGGTGTTGGCACGACTGAGTATGTATGTGGCCAACCCCTCCTTATATAGGTTTTCAAGGGTGGTTCATTAAAGTTGGTTCATCAAAGGTGGTTACAAACTGATGGTATCATCGATGGTATCATCACTTCAAAACATGATCTCTGGATGTCAGAATCAAGCAAGAACACAATCGATCTTAGGGTCTTAGACATTCCAAATGTATGGAAGCATTGATTTCTCCAAATTCTAAACCAATAATGAGATATAGAAGTCACATGGAATCTGAGGTTTAGGATGGTTTCCTTTATCCATAACACATACATACTTAGTTTTGCCAATACCAATCTTGGGAGCTCAAGGAGCCATGACTGCCAAGTAAGTACTCTCCAAGTTCTAGTTCCAGTTCTTGTCTTGTTCCTTGTTCTAGTCTTGTCTAGTCTAGTTCTTGGACATCTAGCCTTGTCCTCTTGTAAACTCATAGTACGAGATCTTGTCTAGTTATTTCTTGTATCTAGATCCTCTCCTTGAAGGGAGTTCTTGTAACCTAGAGATCTTGCTTCAAACCTATTAATCCTGGGTCGTGGGATGTCTTGTATCATCTGTGGGTGTTCTTGTAATTAGAAATGTATTTCTAAATCTTGTCTATTGTAGTCACCAAGCAAAATCTAATGCTCCCTTGATATTTTGGCAAGACTGAGTATGTATGTGGCCAATCCCTCCTTATATGGGTTTTCAGGGGCGGGTAATCAAAGGCGATTACGAACTGATGATATCATCAATTCAAAACATGATCTTTGGATGTCAGAATCAAGCAAGAAGACAATTGATGTTAGGGTTTTGGATGTTTCGAATGCAATGGAAGCATTGATTTTCTCCAAATTCTGAACCAATCATGAGATATAGAAGTCATGTGGAATTTGAGGTTCAAGATGGTTTCCTTTGTCCACGGCACCAATTGTGATCCCACTAGCATTAATTTCTAGTTCAGGATGGTTTCCTTTGTCCACGACACCAATTGTGATCCCACTAGTAAACAAAAATGGAGCACTTGAAAATAATTGTTTCAATGCATGAAAATCTTGTTGTTGTGCATTGTCCCATACAAACATTTGATTATTTTGCAATAATTGTTTCAATGGGTTAGCTATGTGTGAATAGCTAGCACTTTATTTTTGACAAAAGCCTGATAATCCTAATAATGATCATAACTGACACTCATTTTGAGGAATCATCCAACTAAGGATCACAAAAGAATTCCATGGATCCATTCTAATTCCATCTCTAGAAATTATATTTCCTAAGTACTCAACCTTAGAGAGACATAGCTATGTCCTTTTTGGGTTGATGTACAAAGTATTCTCATTCAAGATCTTAAAAAATGTATGTAAATGACATTCATGTTCTTTCAAAATCTTATTGTAAACCAACAAATCATCCACAAAATCTACAACAAATTGATCAATAAAAGGATGAAAAATATAATTCATGAGCATCACAAAAGTAGATGGAGCATTTGTTAAACCAAAAACCATTACAAGATACTCATAATGAAAAAATTTAGTACTAAACATTGTCTTATATACATCATCATCCTTAGCTCTTACCTAATGATAACCACCTTTTAAGTATATCTTATTACATACAATAGCACCTCTTAGTGCATCAAGAATATCATTGATGTAGGGCATCGGGTATTCATGTTTCATTGTTGCTTTATTGAAGGCTTTGTAGTCTATACACATTCTAAATGATCCATCATTTTTTTAACCAAGAGCATCGGGGCCATAAAAGGTGATTAGCTTGATCTAATCAATCCTTTGTCAAAATACTCCTTGATTGTGCGACGTACTTCTACCTCCTCTTGCAGACTCATGTAATATGGCAATCTCTCTTTATGTTCAAAATACAATAACTAAAGGTACTTACACTCTAATTTAATCATCACAGAGGTAGACATCCATTTGTAATTTTGAACATCAGGATCTCCATAGATGGTGATGTAGCAACCATTATGATAGAACTCAAACACATGAGTCCCAAAATCTACGATGGGCTTTTTACTTGCATTCCATTGTTTATTAAGAAGGAGATCAAATCTAACTAGCCTTGCGATCTTGAAATCTAGATCATCCTTATAAGCATAAATTTGGATAGGCAACCCAACTACTCATCGATCCTAGGTCTTAGAGCCCTTTCCATCTACTAACTCCACCATGTACTTGTACTCAGATGGACTGGTATTTAACTTTAATCTCTTAACTGAACAAGAGTTGATGACATTATGTGTAGATCTTGTATCAAACAATATTTTCATAGGATTTCCATTCACCTCCCCTCTCATAACAACTAACTCGCTGTCAAGAATGGATAACCTTTTTGTGCAACTAGAGATAATACCACATCTGGTAGAGTAGTCACGTTCTTGGTGACTATTATATTCAAGATGGGTTTCTTATTCTTAGATGGAGGATCCATCTCAGTATTTATAGCTAAAATATCAAAAGTTGAAGGAGGTGGAGTGGACGATGAAGATTGTTGCCTCTCCACCACCATTTTTACAAATATATTTTTCTTCTTGGGACACAACCTCTATGCATACTGAAGGAATTTGGAGAAGCTTGTAGGAGGTAGAAAAGGGAGTTGCAAAGCGATGAAGTTTGGTCCAGCCAACCGGCACAAGACTAGCCCTTGAGCTTATGGAGACTCAAATAGAGACTATAGGCATGCAATAAGTGCAATAAAATGCACTATGAAATTTGGAGCATCAAGGAGAAAGAGTCGATATAAAACAAATTCAATAATATGCAGAGATTGACCCAAGATAGCAAAAACTAAGATTTCTCCCAATTTATTAAACAAAATCATTTAATAATTTATAGGCATAAACTAAGCATTAATATATTTCTAATGAGACATGTCCCATCTAATTTGAAGCTATAAAGAGAGAGCAGAAACCTCTACAAGCTTACTCTTGTTGAAGAAGATGATGCAGATAAATGAAAGAGCGAGACAATGATGAACAAAAGTGTATGTATATTGCTTCCATGTAATCTACAAGCAATTTTAAGTCTTTATATAGACTTTTCAAGTGATCCATGACTTCGAAAAAGTGGATTTCAAATTCAAATGAAGGCAGTAAAGGTTGTTCGAGGGAATCAATTCACTTTCCTACGATCTAGGAAAAGTGAAGATCTAGTTTGATCTACTTTTAGGTGATTGATTGATTGATTGATTACAACTCAAACACCACAAATTTGAACAAATTTATTATAAAAGATATTAAAATCTGCCCAAGTGGCCAGTTTTGTCTTATCCTCCTCAATTTTCCTCCACCATTGGTGAGCAACATCGATTAGGCTATACATGACATATTGGATCTTTTGTTTCTCATTGACAATATTACCTACATGGGATCCATTATTCCACCGCATTCGCCATACTCGTGCTGAACTGTTCATGGTATTTTGGTGCATTTAAATCTTTTACTTGTCACTTAACATCTCTACTTGCTGATGTTCCCATGTCTGTGACTAGAATTTGTGAACTAGATGGTTCTGCATATGGAACTTTCATTTGCATCAAAGTATCCATTGGCAGCACCTCTAGTCTTTTATAACCTCGAGGATCATTCGAAGAGTATCCTCCATGCCCAAAAATTTGGCATTAAGAGCCATGATCTCCTTAGAGTATGGCTGCTCAAGCTCAGCCTCAATAATGGGAGATCCACTCTCTTAAAGTTCATTCTAATGAACAAAATTTAACTAATAATTTTTCTAATAGAAAGATGAAATACCTAGTTAATGATATTCCTACCTAATGGTGTGGTATGCAAAAATGAACCCAAATGATGTTTCCTAAGGCTTATCTCCATCCAAAACATAAAAAAAATGAAAGACACCATTTAATCCCCCAAGTCCTATACAAGATACATCGTGAGTATACAATTTATTGAGGATCAGGGAAAGCATTAAGGGTGATTTATAGCACAATGGCAACTTGTTTGTAATAAAAAAAAATGGCTAATTTAATGACTTTCTACAATCTTATATTACACTAACTATAATGCCTACAAAAAGACTAGAGAGCTAGATCTACCTAGAAAACTTCAAAAATCATAATTCTTGGTAGATAAGTGACTTTGGAAGTAAGCCTCAACCTTCAAGTGGAATAAAATAATTTGGAGTTATTCCCATGGACATATGGCCAAAAATATTGTTGGAAGTGAGGTGGGCCTCAATAATAATAAATCACAGGTTTACAAGATCTTCCAACACATGAACCTTAGCATGCACACCTTAATACTAAAAAAGAAGACGGGTGAGAGACAGAGAGAGAATAGAAAAGATTTCAAAGTGTATGATAAGCTAAAATGCTCACCTATACTATCTATATTCACATGTCAGATTACAATGTGTGAATATGATACAAAATTATAATATCTAAATCTAAGCAGACATAGGAACTAGATACAAGAAATTGTGTGCCTATGCCTAAGAAGTATGAAGAGCGTGTGTTAGAATATGGAGAATATGAACAGTTTAGAGCTATTTTACAACAAAGCCAAAATTTGATTATCCTTAAATAAGAAACTAGTGAACTAACAAGTAGGAAGACAAATAGACTTGTTACTCATAGTAACTTAGCAAATGATGTTGATGGTAAGCTGACATGAACTCCTCTAGATACTTCTGATGTAGAGCACACCTCCTCCAAGGGTATACAAACACTTCCTCCAAGTAGAGGACCTCCTCCTTGATCACCTCAAGAGTGTGTAGCACTTGCTAGTACTTCTTGAGTGATGCTCAACAAGTGAGCCAACCCATCATTATATAGGAATGGTAAGATGACATGAAATCCTCTAGATACTCCTGATGTAGAGCACACCTGATCCAAGTGTATACAAACACTTCCTCCAAGTAGAGGACCTCTTCCTTGATCACCTCAAGGTGTGTAGCACTTGCTAATACTTCTTGAGTGATGCTCAACAAGTGAGCCAACCCTTCATTATATAGGAATTATCTGCCCATGACTGCTCCAATGACGTGTTTAGCATAAAAGCATAAATCTAAGATGTTAATAATTTTTATGTCCAAAAAATCTTAAAATCTATGTGGACACAATATTGCACAAAATCTATTCGTAGCTTTTTGAACACGAATTTGTGAAGTGTTGTCTTCGCTCTCACTGATGGGACTTGAACTCGAGTGGCTTGTATGAGAAGTCTTTTGTCTAGACCACACTGCTCATGTGCTTCTTTGTTGTAGAATACTCCAAAGAAAACAACTTATGCTAGAGTTAGTTGAAGATTTTGGACCTATTATGACTTGTTTCCAACAATCCCCCCTTCAATGTCATAATGGTACAAGGTTCAATAACCTACAAAACTTCTTGTGTCTCTAGAAATATATCTCTTAACTAATTTCTAATGAATCTTGAGCTGATTGTGCATGAACCTGGATACTTGAGAAACTACAAGCTAAATGTATGGACGTGTATTACATAGATATATCAAGAAAACAAGTGCTTGACTATATAATGTAGCATCAAATGGTTCTGAATTTGCTTCCGACTATAATGACACATTGACATCCATAGGTATTTGCATAGGCTTGGCATCTGCCATCTCAAATCTTTCCAATAATTTCTCAATGTATTTTTGATGTTTTGTGGAGATACACTTATCTATGTATATGAATTCAATCCCAAGATAATAATTCAAAATACCTAAGTCATTTACATCAAATGTATACTTAAGGTGTACTTTAAACAACTGAAGGTCTGAATCTTTGGGACCTGTGATAATCATATCACTTTGTAGTGCATCTTGAACACTAGCTAGTTCATTCTCAATTGAAGTAAGAGCTAAAATATTAGAATCTAAAATCAGGATCTATCTTACCTAAAACCATACCTAAAAATTTAGGCATGATATTTTGAGAATATCAAGCTAGATTAAGAGAAGAAACCCAACTGGCAAAATTAAGCAAGAATTATCCAAGGGTAGACCTAGAAATAGAGAGGAATAAGCTTTGCATGAAGATGGTAGAATTAGCCCAAACTATGCTTGAAGCCTCTCAATATGTCAATTGGAGTAACATAGCTAAACTAGAGCTACACTTTCAAGGATTATTAGAGAGGCTAGGACACTTGATTTCTAATAACAAAAAGAAGGATCTGCAGAAGATCACTACTACTCCTAAGGCATAGGAAGGTGATACACCATCCTTGTCTCAAGTATCGAATACTACTAAATGGGAGAATCTTTCTTCCATACATATGTACTCACAGAGATTTCTGAGGAAAATCCAAGAAAAGAAGTGGAGATGAGAGCAAGAAAACCACCCCCCATTCAAGGGATAGACAATTCAGAGGAACAATTTCCCCAAGATATACACTCAATATATGATGCATTAGAGGAGGAGCAACTTAGTGAACACACAAATTTCAAATCTAATTTTTTACAAGAATTACCTTAGTTCATTGGACCTTGGGAAGCTAAGTCTATCAGTATGAGAGCACCGACCATAAAGTTGCATTCAATCAAGCAATCAATCACCTAAAAGTAGATCAATCAAGATCTTCACTTTTCCTAGATTATAGGGAAGTGAATTGATTCCCTCCAACAACCATTCCCACCTTCATTTGAATTCAAATTCAAGTTGTAAAAGTCGTGGAACACTCGTAGAGGCTATATAAGGAGTTGAAATCACTTGTACATTACATGGAAGCAATATACATACACTTGTGACCATCATTGTCTTGCTCCTTCAATTTTCTGCATCATCTTCTTCGCCAACAGTAATCTTGCAGAGGCTGCTGCTCTCTCCTCAGAGCTCCAAATTGAGTGCAAGAGGACTCATTGGAAAGGTATCCGTGTCTAGTTTATGCCTGTAAATTTTCAAAGCATTTGGTTCATCAGATTTGGAGAAATCTCAGTTTTTCTGCCTCGGGGTCAATCTCTGCGTATTCCTGAAAAATAGGAAGTACCACCGGTGAATGTCGCATTCATTCCTATAGCATATTTTGCTTATTCCTTATACTTTTGTGCATTCCATACACTCAACCCTATGTGTATCACTCCCATAAAAGGATTTTTTCTAATTGTAATCGCGCTGGTCGCTATGGGCATTTGAAGTTCATTGTCTCTTCCATACATAGTACGTTTTTGAGCTAGTCGACCTGCGAACCTATCTGTTTTGTATCGACTCATTCTCCTTGATGCTCCAAGGTACATAGTGTGTTTCTTTGCACTTATAGCATGCCTATAAGGTCTATTTGAGTCTCCAAAAGCTCAAGGGCTGGTCTTGTGCCGGTTGGCTTGACCAAACTTCATCGCTTCGAAACGCACTTTTCTACCTTCGACAAGCTTCTCCAAGTTCTTTCAGTGGTATCAGAGCTAGATCAAGATGGGTGACGGCTTTCCCTCAATGATCGAGAAGCTTGATCGACACAACTACGTGGCTTGGCAAATCAGAATGGAGGCCTACTTGCAAGGTAGAAATCTTTATGGAATTGTAGCAGGTGATGAAGCTATGCCTATTCCAAGATCCAAAGGAGGACCTACACAAGAGGAGACAGATAAGCTCACACTTTGGTGCGCAAGGGATGCTCAAGCAAGGTCGTACATACTAAACTCTATCTCTGACTTTCTATTACCACATATTAGAGGATGCAAGACATCTCAAGAGACTTGGGATGCCCTGGAGACTTTCTTTTTTGCTAGTACCAAAGCAAGAAAGAATCATCTTTGGAACGAGTTCAACCAAATGAAGAAGACACCTAAACAAACCATCACAGAGTTTGTTACCAAGGTCAAGGAGGTTGCGGATCAGTTAGCATCCATTGGAGAGCTGATTGAAGAAGAGGTCATCATGAGGCAAATTCTCAACGGCATTCGAAGTGATAAGCAATGGCAATCCTTCACGACGGCTTACGATCTCATCATGGATGTGCAAACTCCAGACTTCAACATTTTTCTTGGACAACTCTTCAATCAAGAAGCCAACAATAGCATAAAGGAAGGTAACTCTTATCATGGTAATTCAACGAGTGCTCTATATGCAGATAAGAAGGATAAGAAGCAGAAAGGCAAGAAGAAGGAAGAAGACGAAGAAGAGACTTCCCAAGCCAACTTCGCAAGCAAGAGCAAGTGGAAAGGGAAGAAGAAAGGACCAAAGCAAGACAAAGCCAAAGGTCAGAATGTTCAACCTTGTGCCATATGCGATAAGACCAACCACACCACTCAGAACTGCTGGTTCAATGGGAAGACCCAGAAAGGAAGTGGAAGAGGTGGATATGGCGGCAATAGAGGCAGAGGTGGACACAACTTCAACAACAACAATAGAAGCTATAATAGAAGGGACTACAACAATTATTCAGAAGATCAACCACATGAAGACTCATTACTTCTTATGAACCTAAGCCACAAAGAAGGTAAAGAAGATGATCATTTGTTCTACATAGATTCAGGATGCTCGAATCATGTTGCAGGCAACATTGCTCTTCTGTCTGACTTGGAAAGTCCAAAGCATAGACATGAAGTGCAAACAGGGGATGACACGAAGCACAATGTGGAGAAGATTGGTAATGTCAAAGCTTCCAATGGCAGGACAAACATTCTGAGTAAGGTTCTCTATGTACCCACTATCACTAAAAACCTAATAAGTGTAGGCCAAATAGTTGAAAAAGGCTTGCAAGTTAGGTTCACCCAACATGGAGCTTTTGTGGAAGATCCATGTCAAGGCTTCAAGAAGATAGCCCGAGGTGAGAAGCATGGTAGGCTCTTTACTTTTGAAGTAGGAGATACCAGGAACATAGCTCTATTCAACTTTGGGTCTCAAACCCTAAGTGAGCTTGAAGTGTGGCATAAGAGACTTGCTCATGTGAATGAAAGAACCTTGAAGGATATATGCAGGGATCAAAGTGTTCTAGGACTGCCGAACATATCAAAGCAACACATGATCAACAAGTGTGATGCATGTCAGATTGGGAAGGCACAAAGACAACCATTCAACCACAAAGGCTACATCCACAACAACTTATTGGACTTAGTACATACAGATGTATGGGGACCAAGTCAAGAACCTTCATTGGCAGGATCAAGGTATTATGTCTCATTTATTGACGACCATAGTAGATGGACTGTTCTATACTTTATCAAGAGTAAGAATGAAGTATTTGATTGCTTCAAGAAGTATCTTGCGCATGTGGAGAATGATACAGGTAGATCACTAAAGAAGCTCAGATCTGATGGAGGGGGAGAATACTTCTCCAAAGATTTTGATGAGTTCTTGCAGGATAAAGGTATAAAAAGGGAAGTGACTACCAGGTACTCTCCTCAACTAAATGGAATTGCAGAGAGGAGAAACAAGACATTAGTTGGATCAGCCCGAACAATGCTTGAAGAGAAGAAGTTGCCACATTATCTATGGGCAGAAGCTATTTCAACTGCAGTGTACCTTGTCAATCGACTACCATCCAAATCACTTCAAGGTATGACTCCTTATGAAGCATGGCATGGAAGAAAACCTAGTCTTGGACATTGCAAGGTTTTTGGTTGTTTAGCTTATGTTCATGTACCATCACAAATAAGAGGTAAGCTAGATGAAAGGGCAACAAAGGCAGTGTTTATTGGATATGATTCAACTCAGATGGGTTACAGGTTCTTCAATCCTTCAACCAAGCAATTCACTACAAGTAGAGATGTTGTGTTTGAAGAACACAGGTCTTGGTATGATGAAGACAAACAAAAGGTAACACTACCATATGATCTTGATTATGACTCTCATCAATTAGGAAGGAAGCATGATACACAGGTCCAGGATCCAAGAAGTGATACAGACGATGACCAAGATGAAAGAGAAAGGGATTACAAGCTATGGAAGTCAAGAGGCAAAGCAAAGATGCAAGAGGTTGGAGAATGCTCCAAACAAGCACCTAGAAGATCAGCAAGAGAGAAGAAACAACCAGAAAGGTATGGATATGATTCCACATTTGTTACAAAGCATTCAATCTACTTGGCAAAAGATTCTATTACAGAGGAACCCTCAACCTATGAAGAGGCAAAGGGAAACCCTAATTGGGAAAAGGCCATGAACGAAGAGATAGATGCATTGAAGGAAATGGACACTTGGGATTTGGTTCCAATGTCACCGAATCAAAAGGTAATTGGTTGCCGATGGGTATATAAAGTTAAAAGAAATTCAGATGGATCAGTTTGCAGGTACAAGGCAAGATTAGTTGCCAAAGGATGCTCACAAACTCATGGTATAGACTATGAGGAAACATTCTCACCAGTTGCAAAGATGACTACAATCAGGACATTGATAAGTGTAGCTGCTGCAAGGAATTGGAGACTCCTCCAACTTGATGTGAAAAATGCATTCCTCAATGGTTGGATAAGTGAAGAGGTATACATGTCACAACCACCAGGTTTTGAAAACCCTAATCATCCATCTTATGTTTGCAGACTTAAGAAAGCATTGTATGGATTGAAACAAGCTCCAAGAGCTTGGAATTACAGGTTGGTTACATATCTTCAAGATCAAGGGTTCAAAGCTAGCAGCTCAGATCCTTCTCTATTCATCAAAAGGGATCACAATGAGGTTATCTATCTATGTGTATATGTAGATGATATTATTGTGACAGGTGATGATCTAAATGGCATTCAAAGGATCAAGAGACACATGCAAGAGGAGTTCAAAATCAGTGACCTAGGTGAGCTCACATATTTCCTAGGTATGCAGGTGATATATACAGATGAAGGAATGTATTTGACTCAAAGAAGATACATTCAGGATCTTCTTCTCAAGTTCAAAATGGAGAACACTAAACCTGCAGGTACACCTTTGGAGATGAATCATAAACTTAGTGTTTATGAAGGTGAGAAAATTGAAGACATAAAAGAGTATCAAAGCTTGGTAGGTAGCTTGATATATGCTACTCACACAAGGGCATACATCTCATATAGTGTGGGAGTGCTTAGTCAGTTCATGCACTCACCGAGAAGACCACACATGGATGCGGCTAAGAGAGTACTTAAGTATCTCAAAGGTACAATCAACGAAGGTATATTCTATCCTTACTCTTCCGATTTGGATATCAAAATCTACTCAGATGCAGATTGGGCAGGAGCTAAGGATGATAGAAAAAGTACATTTGGTTACTTAGCATTTGCAGGTTCAAAGCTAGTGTCATGGAGTTCCAAGAAGCAACCAACAGTTGCTTTATCCTCAACTGAAGCAGAGTACAGAGGCTTGACCATAGCAACTCAAGAGGCAATATGGTTAAAAGCATTGTATACAGATTTGGGACTTGTGAGTTCCAAACCTCACATATTTGGAGATAATGTAAGTTCCATGCATCTAGCAGCAAATCCTATTTTTCATGCGAGAACCAAGCATATAGAAGTCCATTATCACTTCATCAGGGAGAAGCTCATGGCAAAGGAGATTGACATTTCTTTTGTTCCGACTGAAAAGCAAGTAGCAGATATGATGACAAAGGCACTTGATGGAATAAAGCTTTGTGGATTCAAAGCTATGGCAGGTATTCAACCTATCAGAGAATGAAGACTCAAGCATACTTTAGCTTGAGGGGGAGCTGTTGGAACATCAAGCTTACACTATGCTTGAGGTGGATTTGATCTACATCAAAGGCTATTGCGTCGAAAGAATATCCGTTGGAGAGTTCTTTTTCATATGCTCATTTATTGTATTTTTTGAGAATATTTTGATGGCTCATTTACCGTTGTAAAAGCCTTGAGTTGTACACATGTAAAGGTACAAATATAGGGCCAAAATCCCACGAAATTTTGGTGGTTGAAGTTGCATTCAATCAAGCAATCAATCACCTAAAAGTAGATCAATCAAGATCTTCACTTTTCCTAGATTGTAGGGAAGTGAATTGATTCCCTCCAACAACCATTCCCACCTTCATTTGAATTCAAATTCAAGTTGTAAAAGTCGTGGAACACTCGTAGAGGCTATATAAGGAGTTGAAATCACTTGTACATTACATGGAAGCAATATACATACACTTGTGACCATCATTGTCTTGCTCCTTCAATTTTCTGCATCATCTTCTTCGCCAACAGTAATCTTGCAGAGGCTGCTGCTCTCTCCTCAGAGCTCCAAATTGAGTGCAAGAGGACTCATTGGAAATGTATCAGTGTCTAGTTTATGCCTGTAAATTTTCAAAGCATTTGGTTCATCAGATTTGGAGAAATCTCAGTTTTTCTGCCTCGGGGTCAATCTCTACGTATTCCTGAAAAATAGGAAGTACCACCGGTGAATGTCGCATTCATTCCTATAGCATATTTTGCTTATTCCTTATACTTTTGTGCATTCCATACACTCAACCCTATGTGTATCACTCCCATAAAAGGATTTTTTCTAATTGTAATCACGCTGGTCGCTATGGGCATTTGAAGTTCATTGTCTCTTCCATATAGTAAGTTTTTGAGCTAGTCGACCTGCAAACCTATCTGTTTTGTATCGACTCATTCTCCTTGATGCTCCAAGGTACATAGTGTGTTTCTTTGCACTTATAGCATGCCTATAAGGTCTATTTGAGTCTCCAAAAGCTCAAGGGCTGGTCTTGTGCCGGTTGGCTTGACCAAACTTCATCGCTTCGAAACGCACTTTTCTACCTTCGACAAGCTTCTCCAAGTTCTTTCAGGAATGATTTATGCGGTAAAAAAATTCAGACATTATTTATAGGCAAATAAGTTCAAGTTCTTCATAGACCATCATGCGTTGTTGTACTAATTAGTTAATAAGCCATGTAGCATAGGATGATTGATATGATGGTTTCTATTATTAATGGAGTACGACTTTGAAGTAGTAGTTAGGAACGGGAATACCCACCTTAGAGCTGATCATCTTTCATGGCTTACTACTGGAGAAGCCCCTCAAGGGATAGTTGATGAACTACTAGATGTGTACCTATTTAATCTTGAGGTAGTACCCAAGTGGGTCAAACCTATAGTCCATATTCTCACATTTGGACCAAAGAATCCTAGAATTAAGATCAGAGAAGGAGAGATCACCAAGTCATGAAGATACCGGATACTAGCAAGAAGCATATATAAACAAGATAATCAAAGAATTCTTGCTTGTTGCATAGAGGAATTAGAATAGAATAGATGGTTGCAATCAAGACATGTAGGTGAATTAGAGCAACATCATTCAAAACACTGTACATTGCAGACTCTACATTGATTAGGAGTGTTCTCACCTTCTATGGAAGCATATGTCTATAGAGTATGTAAGGAATGCCGAGTCTGTTGTAAAAGACCACTAATGGAGCATGTCACCTTATACCATGTGTCTCGTACACCACAATGGAGTGAACCAATGATAACCTACTTAAGTATGAAAACATTCCCTCAAGGAATGACTTTAGCAAGACAACAAATTCTAGATTAGGAAGCTCAAGACTACACACTTATTGGCAGTAGCCTATACAAAAGAGGGAGAGATGGATATTTGAGACAATGTGTTCATGAGAGCAATTACTTAAGCATATTAAAGATTGTACAGCAAGGTGTTGCAAGAAGTCATTTTACACCTGACAGAATAATCAAAGCCATACTATTTGTTATTATGATGGCCAAATCTTCATATGGATGCACATTCATATTGAAAGAGGTGTGATGTATGCCAAAGAGCTCATTTTCCTACTCATAGAGATGAAATGCCACTGAAACCCATGATGGGAGGATGTGCATTCTCTAAGTGGGATATAGATTTTATAGGACCTATTAACCCCCCTGCTAAAGGCATATCGACAAGATCCTTTGTAATATACTAACAAAAATCATAAACAGCAAACATTCAGATTGGGATAAATAGTTACATCATGCTGTTTGGGCATATCGAGTGGCCCATAAGACTGTACTCAATGCAACTCCCTTTTAGATGGTTTTTGGTCAAAATGCAGTACTTCCTTTGGATTTTCCACCCTTAAGGTTGCACAAGAGCATGAGTGGACTGGCCATGAGCTATCATCAAGCATCATGGATTAGGAGAAACTAGGTTGAGAGTGGCAGCAGGCATTTATGCAGCTAAGAAGTGATAGAATGCTTATTTTGATGCACATGTGAAAGATAAAGGCTTGAAAGAAGGAGACTTAGTCTTGGTGTATACATTGAAATAGCATGTATGAAAGCTAGAGAAATGTGGTTATGGACCTATGATTATAAACATACTTTTGACAAGTGGAGTGGTACAATTACCCACACTAGAAGGAGAGATAATGCCTAATTACATTAGTGGTTGTAGAGTCAAGCTTTATCAAGAACTTCTTACTGAGGATATGCTTAGACGACTCATGCTGGAAAAGAAACGCAAGGAGGAAGAGAAGAGAATACATGAGGAGGCTCAAGCAGAGGCCTTAGAACACATTTAATGTATGAAGCTAAGAAGACAAGGATTAGGGAGAGAATGCTATAACCATTTTGAAGGCTCTAAATTAAACACTTGTACCGACAAAGAAGCCCACAGATATCCTATGGCCATGTGCCAAACAACATCAACTACCCCTCCTAGCATAGTGGATAGGAGACCATTCATTACAATCATGCTAAGGCAAGGCAATGCCTACTAGGAGATTAGGGCTTTGATTGATTCAGGTGCTGCAACTAGTGCGATGAGATGGTCTCACTATCAAACATGGGATTAGAAATGTGGCCGATTGAGGCATACCTCATAGGGATAGGAGGCATGGAAACCCCTTGCATAGGTGAGGTGGACCTTCCTACTCTCATACACGATGTTACCTTCACAGTGAAACTCCTAGTGTGCCATGGTGACACCTGATAGAACCATTAATCCTTGGCCAAAATTGGTTATATTGTCACTCGATGGACTTAAGTCTTAGAAAATGCTCCCTATAGCTTAGAATCTTAGGCCAACAATGAGTGATACTGCTTGAATTCCCTAATGATACTCCCCCTAGGGGATGTAACCCCAAGCCCTATAAAATGAATGCCAAGGAGGACTGGAAGGTCCTTGGATAGATGGTTTAGATTCCTTCTACAACAACCCATGCAAGGCAAGCGATGAATAGGCTTTGCTCCAGGAGATGTCAAGAGATTTTCCCTTGCTCTTCCTTTGAATAAGAAGAGATCATCAATAGTTAGATGGGTTAGGTGGGTTACATTAGCAGTCAGGTGGGCTACATCAATAGACAGATGGGACAGTAGTCTCCTCAAACCCATCCTCCACAGTTTCTGCATACCTACCTAGATCTATTGCACAAAATGCTTCAATTCTTGATGGGCAAGTCATGAAAGTATTGGACTTCCCTTCTTTTCCAAAGTAGAGCATCGATTTGACCTCTCAACCACAACCACATGAAAGTCACCTATGACTTAGGAAACCAAATCGATGACGATCCCAAGCAACCCCATGGTGCAGGAAGCAGCATTGGCATGCCAAGACAGCCAGCACTAAGCAAGTATGGGTACCAAAAGGTCAAAAAGCACCAATTGTTCATCAGTGCAAGCCATGATGGTGTCAAAAGTATGTGGATGCTCAGTTGGTGGATCAAGTCAACTGCCAAATCCAACGGCGCACGCTGGTGCTTGAAGCAATCTCAGGTGTAATGCAAACTTAACGAGATTTTTTTAGCAACAAGTCAATTGAATCCTATTCATCATTTTCTTAAATGGAATTTCAATTCATGCAAAGTAGTAATATCTAAGAGTCATGAAATTTTCCACTTATATGAGACTATAGAAAACGATGCTAGATACAATCACGTTTATACGTAAGTCTTTCATGGTAATTATATTATACAAAAGAGAGTTCCAACTATGTTTATATATAACTCAACGTTTGCTCCTCTTGAGATTTGGATGAATATTAGTCATATTATACCTGAGTTTTTGAAATACGGTGTCTATGAAGTGAAACAAATGTCTCTAATTCGAATAGAGTTAAACATAATTTGCAACACCGTAATTTGATATGGAAACTCAACTTAACAAGGGAAATAGCAACTCAAGATGAGTGAGTAGATCAATTCGTAACAAAACCGGTTGATACTTATATGCTTATTGTTATTTCACATTGCTTAACTCATATTCTCTTCCTATCTGGCAAGCTTACCTTATCATTACTTGAAGTTCGTCAAAAAACACAAAGCTTGCTACCTTGACCTATATGTCGTTTTATGCAACCCTGACCGCATAGTCCACAAGCGATATAAAAGCTTCATGAGAACATAGATGGTGACTCTGCACACCAAAATTAGAATAGTAATATCAGCATTGGTTTATGAATCATTGAAATGTACAATCAATACCAGAGAAGCGATTCAATCTGTAGCGCCCAATCGTCAAAATTTTTTTTAGTGTAAATGCTTTTGAATTACGTCAATCTTTATTCGTATAAACATCACGTGACTATCCAATACAGGCTTTGGAGACCATGAATGAATTAAGCAGGTCGTGGGATGGATGTGGATGAAATAGATGTTGCTGGATGAGTTGAAGAAGCTATCAGAGCTCTACCTATCAAAACCTGACAACACTCCTTGCACAACACAAATGTACTTGTCACCAACGCAGGCACGTAAGCCATAGGTGAACAAAATTGGTTGGAAGAGGAGTTTCATGTGGCAGTCATTGAACAGAACATAACAAAGAAGCGGTCTTACTTTTGTCGGACTGTTGGAGATAAAGGGCTATCGTGGGCGAATATTGTAAGTCTGTCAGATATTCCTCGTTTGTCATCAAGAAAAATCAGAGATTGTTATCAGAATTTGTCATGGCTTGTGTCGAAAGCTATTGCAAAGATCATCAATTGGGAATCGAGATGGATGGAGCGTCAGAGCTTTCACCACAGAGCATAGAATACACATCGCTAGATTTTAGACACTGTTGGATGCATTGATAAATGATTACGCTTGAACGCCAGACGATCGTTGTCGTGGTTATTGATCTAGATGGCAACACAAGTGCGAATGTTTCTGCTTCTACTCCCAGCAATACATGGATTTCACAGCTCCTCTAGGACAAAATAACCCTTTATGACACAGATGAAGTGGGCATACAGAATTCTGAAGCTGCAAGGATTGTTGCCCCACACTCCGCAACGATCGTGCTCTCCTTTTAATAAGTGAATCACTCTAAATTTAGAGTTTGCTCAAAATACTTTGACCACACTTTGTGCCTTTTCTTCTTTTTCAGTGTCGAGCGCTCTACCATCCATCTCTATCTCGATTTTCATGCCATTCATATATGAATTGGCTTTCGCACACGCTTTTCAGTAGAACTCCATCCGATGGTGTTCAATTGACTCCTTTATTTTGCATGCCTTCCTTTTCCATATACGAATCTGTAGGCCTCTCTTTTCTCTATTAAAAGTAGAGTTGGCATTCCTTCCACTCAGTGTAGCCCTCCTTCGCGTATTAGAAAGTCAAAAGTGTTCAATCAGCTTTTAAATACCTCCAGGGAGAAGCTCAGTCCCATCATATACTTCTTGAAGAGGCATAAAACAAGTGAAACCCCAGTCATTCTTCTATGCATTAAAATGATGAAATGTTTCTTTATGAACTTAAAGCTTTGAATTATACTGATTAACAACAGCCAAGCTAAACTGAGCATATCTCATCCAACCATAAGTCAGACTTAGAGCATTTGCCACATCAAGATATATAGAGAGGCAGACTAAATTGTTTCCCTTGGGGAACAAAAGTATATGCCATTTGCAGCCGCCCACTGTGAATGTCTTTTGATTCTTTGTTTCGAACAACATTTTGATTTGAATCAAATAGAAGAAAAAGTAGAGATGGGAATCTCTACGACAACGGGAAGAAGACAAAGCAGAGTCAGACTCAACATTTGACATTCCCTCGAACTCCTTCTCCATCAATGAGAACTCAACAAATTTGGGTCTCTAAGAAGTATATGACAACCAGGACCAACCCCATCCTGATCTGGGTACCCAAAGCCTATTTGATAGCTCAACAGCCAAGGCTTGTAATAACCATCCCTCCAAAATCACACCATTCATTGATGCTACCACTACGAGATTCATCCCTTGTGCCTCATCAAAAGAAGCATATCCACACACCAACTCTTAAGAAGTGGGTGCCAAAAGGCATTCAAAAGCCTCCATACAACCCTTTGTGCAATGTAACATCTTTCACAACTAACCTTTGCCCTTGTAATAATTCATTGATAAATAAACCTTGTATAAATCCACCCCCACTAACCCACTATCACTTGTAATGACATCTCACAAAAAGAAATGTATGCATCATTCAGAGCATGTACGATGTCTAGCGACCTGCATTAGTTACTAGGAGAGCATTACATCAATCACTTCACAACACACGGTTAGACAGATTGTGCATCGGTTATGAAAAGGGATTGTAGTCTCCCTTTACTGGGATCATAATTAATTTCCATGCTAATGTGTTATCCTTTTGTAGCAGATACACACCCAATTAACCATGCAAATTGAAGTAACCTCTAAGGTTGGCACCAGCACACCAGCCATGGGCTTTGATAACTTGTTGGTTGAGCCCTACCCTACAATGAAACCTCCGAAAATCCAAGACTTCATGGGGTTGATCCTATTGAAGATCCCCCCATCAGAAGGACTAAAAAAGTACATGCCAAGTCACATTGGTTTCAGGGCCTAACAGAACCATTGGCAAACATAGAACACATATATGATGCAATGCTATGCTTTAGTGGAGATACCTGGGGCAGATACCAATTCTTCTCTTGAGATTTCGAAACCCTTCAAAATTCAGAAGAGTTACAACCAATTTGAGCCAGAGTAGGATTTACATAGTATTTTAGCACTTCCCTCCCCAAACCAGACTTCTATCTATGTATTTATTTGGTTATCACCCTGCAACCCCCTGTAAGGAAAGAGCTACTTGAGATGTTCAATTTACCCTCATTACCTACAGATCCCCCTTTTAAGAAGTTTTATCTCTCAGCATATCTTATCAGGGCAACACTCAAGATCCACAACCTCCATACACCAATGGAAAGGGAAAGGATCATCTCGGTGCCAATAAAGAAAGGTGATGTACTCACATGGGTAGATATTTCAGCCATAACACCGGAACTTTCAAAACCACTATGAATATGTATGCAACAGTTGGCCTTCCCAGCTCAAGACCGTTTTACACTGCCACCAAAATGAATTTGTTTTGGCTTATATTTTGACAAATAGGGGGCCCCAAACCATTGATCTTGCCAACTGGATTCAAGAACAATTATATTTGGCACAACAAAGATGGGCACCAAAGGATCATTCACAGCTACTTTGCCATTACCAAAATTGTATACTTGTGTTTAGCATATGATATACTGGTCAAATGTGCTATGACTAGTGAGGAGTTAAAGAGGTTTAAGGGAACTTCCAAGAAAGCTCCCAAGTCAACCAAGGCAAGAGCACCAAAGTGTATGAGAGGTAGGATCCCATACTTATAGGTCCCAGAATCACCTCAACCTTCCCCACAAGAGTCTCCCATGCAGCCTCCAGTAGCCATACCTCCTATTCTTATTCGCCTATCATGCCACATCCCAACCGAAGGTACCATTGGCATAGTGATCACCTCAAAAGCCACTCCTATCATCACCACTCATGCCACTATCACATACGTAAGAGAGATCCCCACTACCATTGGTGTAGAAGCATTTACGTTCCCGATACCCAACCTCGAGGCAGAACCTATTAACACAAAGTTTGACTTTGAAATGCAAGATGCATTTTCCAACTAGTTTCAGTTTTCAGAGGCACAATTCTTCTCACAAGAATATAAACAACCAAGCTATCCCAACTCCCCACCTGATCAAGGACATGAACAAGTAGTATCAAGCTCAAACAAGGAAGATCAAATAGTAACTGACGAAGAAGAAGGTGATGATGAAGAGAGCCAATATTAAGATTGGATAATCTTTTTTTGTTCGCGCAGCTGTTCCCTTGCATTCATGCCACCATCGCCATGATGACACACAAAGATCTTCTGTATTCATACCGCCCAACCACGTCCGAGCATGTAATCATAATATGATGTGTTATTTTCCTCCCACATCACTCTCTCTAAATACCATAAGAAATAGAAGTGCATCCATGTGATGCCATGTGGCAATCTCCTCACAAGAGCAAGTGCACACCATGAACTATGTGACATTTCCTTCCCCTTGAAAGCATTTTCGTCCTCGAAAATGTAAATGAAATGTCTGTAATGGTAGAAGAAAGTGCTCGGACTCCCCTAAACCCCATGTACTCTATGTACATGGTCATCTCTGTGTGATGTTTCCCCATATCCTTCCCCTTAAGAAGTCTCATATGAGATCATCTCAAAGGTGGGAAACCGTCTGAGTGGTGCCTACTATCTCCCATGTACACTCAACTTCCAAATTATCACTCCCATGACATAGAACATCATCCAAATGACCTAAGTCCATATGATGTATCCTCTATGGAGTAATAATATGAAAAGAAAGTGTAAAGTGCCAAACTTATAAGTTTGACCATACCATAGTGGAGATAATAAACCATAGAATCCTCTGAAGTATAGAACAGAGTCCCATAAAAAGTGACTTCAAACCCATCTAGAAGTACATGATAGATTGTGCTCATACCACTCTAGGTCTTGCTAACCTTGAGTGTAATCACAAGTAGTAGTTGGTTTGTCATCCTTTACCATTGTACTAAGTTCTATTGGAAGAGCATCTATTGGCACTAGTGCAAACTCTAACATTTCTCTTCCCTGTAGTTTGCCATATGAATGCAGAAAGCATTCCCTTTGAGATTCAGATAATCCCTAAGTACCCATCCTCCTAACTGATGTTTACTCATCATACTCATGATGTAACACCAACTAAGATTTTGGTACCATAATAGGTTAGATATATCTCTATCTCCTAGAAAGCATAAAGAGAAGAGTCATATCTCTACTCCCAGTCTCACTAATGTCAATAACTAGATCATCTCATCTAGTCAAGGACCATCACTAGAGATAAATATAACTACTTCTCTCTAGATTCTACAAGTGACTCAATCTAACCATCATGATTAACTGATCTCCCTCTTGTCTTTGATAGAAGAGCGCCACTTCTATCTAGACAACCAGAATGAGAAAGTGAAACTCTCTCTCTCTCTATTCAATCTCTTCTAAGGAAAAGAGCTCTAGCAGTGGAACCTATTCCACTTTCCCTTTCCCTTTGAAAGAGATTCTGTTGGATCCATTTACTCTACTCATCCATAACTGAGAACATGCACATAAGTTCTCCATAGTTTTCCCTTCCAAAATACTAGAGAATCCAACTCCCATGTGAAGGAAAATTACAGTGAAAAGTAGAGGGAATGAATTCCTTCTGAAATATAAACTAAGAGATGTTTCCCAAACACCTCTTCTGTCTAAAGGAAAACATACTCAATTCTTCTCCTATGAAGAAATCATATTTTCCTTTCCTTTTTTCTCTTCAAAGAATAGGAGCTAAAGTGAGACCTCTGAGCTAAAGTGAGATCTCTCATGGATCTCTGAGCTGATTCCCACTTTCTCCTTTCCTTAAAAGAGAAACTCATGAATTTATTTAGTCCTCTCTTCCATAACTAATGCATACTCCCTCATTACACACATTCTTATGGAGAACAAATCTCCCCTAACTAATGAAGGTGTATGTAGTGAAGAGTGGAGGAAATAAATTCCTTATAAGGGTTAAAGCCCTCTACTAAAATGGTCAGAAATGATGTGACATGATACCGTAAACACATGTCTATCCATAGTAAAGAGCTATTTATGCCAACTATCCCTGATCTATATGATCCCATCAAACTCATGGAATTATCCTTCCTTAGAACATCAAAATGAGTATGTGATATCCATGGTGATAAAATCACCTATCACATTCTCTACTGGAAGAACAAATCTTCCCTAACTATGAAGGATACCTCTCAATCTTAAGGAGATGTCTACTAAGAGCTCTCCTCTAATCTAGTGAGACATGACGCCATGAATGATGAGTCCTTTTCTCCCTGGCCATAGAAGAAGAGTGCTCAAAGGGAAGTCGTTTCCACCGTCCCATACCAGTGGAACCTTCTTCCAATTCATGTTGTCATACCTACACTAAACCGAATAAGGAATATATATGTGGATTCTAATGAATCTCATATACTAAAATCATGTGAGTGGACTCAAGTGAGTCCCATGTCCTCGAACTAGTTAGTTTGGTTCTAGTCAATATGTGACAATGGATACCCCCTTCTGTTCCAAACCAACTTGTTCCTAGGTACCAAGACTAGGTCTAAGTACATTTGTATAGATCCCGCTATATATATATATATATATATATATATATATATATATATATATATATATATATATATATATATATATATATATATATATATATATATATATATATATATATATATATATATATATATATATATATATATATATATATATATATATATATATGTGTGTGTGTGTGTGTGTGTGTGTGTGTGTGTGTGTGTGTGTGTATTGGGTACCCCAACTATTCCTGACTAAGGGATCTATGCTCTATACCATAGAGCTAGTGCCATGTCTGTGGCCTTTCTAACCATCACTCGAATCATATAAGCACCTGTCGATGCTGTCTCATGAAACCCAAAATCCATAAGGATTATGTGTGGGGATCCTGTTGCTACTGAAGTTACCTTATCTATGATACTGTGACGGTACTAAGTCCATCAAATACATGCTTAGAAGCATGCCTACAGCTTATTGAAGTTTGCAGAAAGGGCATGTTACCATGCCATAATATTCTTACCTAAAGGTAAGTGTTTATATAATGCCATGAGGTGGGAAATTTTTTGACAGCATTTCCCTAGGAAATGGAATCCCAAAAAAATTAACCATAAGCTCAGTGGCACATAGGCCACCCAATAACATAGGGCTTGACAGGCCCATCGCATATACACTCATATATGAATTCCATAACCTGCAAAAACATAAAAACAAATGTTGGCAACCATTCTCTATGTTGCCTAACCATATAGTTTCTGCAATCCTCTTTCCTGCAAACAATCAAAAGGTATACTTCTTGCCTGTTGATCCATACTTTAAGAATTTAAACAATGATCAACATTTGATGTATGCAATCCAATCTATGCATGTACATACAGAACATGCCATAACATAAAGTAAAATGACTGAAGCATAAAGCATACGTCCTTGAATAGTGTTGGTTTTGGAATTGCATGCATCCATTCCTTCTCAACGAGCTTCGAGATCTCTGCACCTTCCTCCTTAGATCCTAATATAAGCTTTGAAGTGTCCGGAAACATCGGACCATCAAATCGCCTTCCTGGTTTGTAAAATATGGCTCTCGGAAGGTACTTGCCAAAAACTTGTGCTCTTCAAAATGAGCCATAGCATGTCCAATTTGGAGTTTTCTAGCCCAAGTGGTGTGAGTTCAATCCCCAGCTCTGCACATCTGCAAAGAAGGCGTCAATTTCCCATTCGTGATCGCTCTGATACCACTATTAAGATTGGATAATCTTTTTTTGTTCGCACAGCTGTTCCCTTGCATTCATGCTGCCATCGCCATGATGACACACAGAGATCTTCTGTATTCATACCGCCCAACCACATCCGAGCATGTAATCATAATATGATGTGTTATTTTCCTCCCACATCACTCTCTCTAAATACCATAAGAAATAGAAGTGCATCCATGTGATGCCATGTGGCAATCTCCTGACAAGAGCAAGTGCACACCATGAACTAATGTGACAACCAACATAGTCAAGACTCTCACAACGACGAATAACACGAACACAAAGAGCAACAGGCTGAAGCTCAAGGTGATACCAATACAAGAGAAGAGGATACATCAGACGTTGTTGCATACAACATTGCCACTCAAAAGCTGTATTGCAATATGCAAGCCATGTGGGTGCACAGATGAATCTTAGAACAATAGATTAAGGAAATTCTAGAACAAGAACTCGCCACTCAAGGATTTGAAGATTCCTTTGTCGAAGGTTTTAATGAATTAGTCAAGTCAGTGGGTATAGTAGAAGTGCTTCATTTCTTAAAGAGAAAACCACTACCTCAATTTGATCCTCGACGCATCTGGTTAATGTCAAGACCAGGCCAATATATCCGTGTTCCAACAGACACCCAGTCCTCCCATCACCACAAAGAAGCACGACTAGTTGTTGAGTCACCACCAACCGGAGAAACTATTATCATCAACTCCCCTCCACAACCCTCGACATCCATACCCACAACTATGGTGGAAATCACTTCTACATCCATCAAAAACCTTCCTTCTCTTGTATATTCAACTTCCCCAATACACCCCAGCTCACCCTCTTTAGTGCAACCCAAATCGAGTGCTGTAGTTGAAGCTATAGTCCATACATTATCCAAAACTCCCATTAAACCCTTTACAACCATCACCTCGATGGTAGTTTCCCCTATTCATCCTAATCCTTTCCTCAACCCTTCCATTTCTTCCTTTCCCCTTCCTCAACACTTGTCTTCCCATTTCCCCAAATCATGGCTTTTTCACCTGTATCAGCTCCCAATCCTAGTACATTACCAATGTTGTCCCCTCTACATCAATCAATCTGTGAAGCTCACCATGTACTATATTCATCCACATTTGTAAATCTTGTGTTTACACCCATACACCCACCCACAATCATGCCACTCTTCAGTATTAGTTCACTTGATGACACTTCTAGTGACATGGACATCTCACCACCTACAACACCACCACTCACATCCACAACCCCATTACCCTCTCTCATGACCACACATTTTTCGACCATCACCACAACATCCACAATCCTGACCCCATTTCCCTTTCTGTCTACATCAACCACTACACAAAATTCATTGTTTACCACACCATCGCTACTATCATCATCAGTGATAATGCATTTCACCAAATGCTTGCCTGCATGCACCAAATACGTAAAGAATTCACAACATTAGGACATAATTACCAGGCCATGGAGCAAACAACATCACAATTGCAAGCTAGTCTCAATTTGCTAGCCATCAAGAACACCTCTCTAAATGCATGACATCAAGAGCTTCATGAGACCTACCACTCCATGGAGCTAGAATTGGAACACAAAACAAAAGATGCTATTACAGAGGTCCAAGAACACCTATGATTCCAGATTGCTAGGAATGCAATGTTAACACGAAATATGGAACTCCTATGATGACATCTAGTAGCAACCAAGGAGGAAAATCAATGCTTAGAGGAACAAAATAGAGAGAATTTCGAAGGAGCAATGGACAAGCCTAATGAACCCATTAGTCCAAGTCAATTCAAGGCTTGTTGGGGGATTCTTGGACAAGAAGGGAATTGAGTGTTTGTAGGAGAAAAGAGAAAGGCAAGAAGAAAGATACACACTTAAAATCTCTATCGATTGATTATAATAAGAGAAATACAATGGTGATGCACAATACAATCCAATGCTTCAGTGCAAAATCCCAGACAGTGCTCAATTACAAGATACCAAATACCCAAGGTCTTGTTGCTACCGGCCTCCTCTGCACCAAACCTCCACCTTCTCCAAGCCTGCACTTGTGCACACCTTGCACCAAGCTTCCAATAAGGGGGAGGGATGGACACCTTATGTTGGCACACGCACACTGCAATAAGACCTTAGGATCCTTGGGGGAATAGCTTAACACCTCTCTGCACACTTCTTAGTCACTCTTCATGCACACCTTGCACTTCACTTCTCTGCGTCGCACACTGTGTGTCTCTTGCACTTCTCTCTCTTGCCTAACTTAGATTATGCTCGCTCTTGCTTAGTCTTAGAATAGTCCAAGAATAGTCCTTGCCTTGATTTGAGTTTCGATTCACATACGCTCCTAACTGCAAGAGTATCTTGGTGCTCACTTTGATGTCCCAAGATTGTCTTCACAAGTGGGTAGCCAACGAATCCCTGTTTTGTCCTATAGTGACTTTAGACTAAAACAAAAATTTTAATTGGGGGGCCATACTTTCACTTCTGTGTACATTGCCGCTTCACATACCTTCACATTTGCCTTTTAAGTCTTCACTTGTGCACCTAAGAGAGGGTTCACCAGAACCTTCCAAAACACTTTAAAAACACTTTGAACCTTAGGGAAATTAGAGAAATACCTTTGCCACCTGCAACCACTTTCTCCAATTCACCCTTTGTGAACACTTAATTGTGCACTACTTGTGCACTTTGACACCTGCACTTGAACACTTTGACTTTGCTCCTATTGACTTTGACCTTGACCTTGTTGACTTTGACCAGTTTGACTTTGATCGGTTTGACTTTGACCTTTTGACTTTGATTGTGGTTGACTTTGACCAATATGACTTTTATGGGCTCAACAGTTGCCCACCACCTAATGTGCTCTCCGTCCCGGAGAGCTACAGCCAAAACTCTAAGCAGAGAGTACACCATGACTTTTGAGCTGCAAAATCTTCAAAAGTATACTTGAGCAGCAACCAAGTCCACCAAGAGCAGGAGAGAAACAACACCAGAGAATAACCCCAAAATTGGAATTTTTGCATGGAGAAGCAATATATGGCAATGGGAGGGTAGAAAGGAGGGGGAGGGAAGGGCTGAGGGGATTGAGATGGATAGGCCAGGAAGGGTAAGGATGTGGCTGGGCAGAAGGGTAAGGGAAGGGTGAGGGAACACGATTATGGGGTCTGGAGAGGATCAAAATGATCAAATAGTAGAGCTACAGAGGGTGCATATGGGAAAGTTTGCAACATATGGTGAAATGAGGTGAGAATAGATAATGTGGACCATATGGTTAATTAAAAACATGTGAAAAATGTGCTCAAAACATGTGGGTTTTGACTACAAGTCAAAGAAAATGTGTGATTTTGGAAAAATTAAGTCAAAAAGTGAATCCAGAGGTGCCAAAATACATGAAAATGACTCCAAATTTGAAAAAAATGGCCATTAGAGGCGCAATCCAAAGACAAAAGGTTTGAGCCATGAATATATATATATATATATATATATATATATATATATATATATATATTTAAATATTAAAAAGAAAAATAAAATAAAACTCCTCTTCTTTTTTTTTTTAATAAGTGGAACGCACGTTGGGCCAAAAAAATAAAAATAAAGCAAAATAAAAAATAATAAATAATAAATAAATCAAAAAGAAAAATTAAAAAGATAATAATAATAATAAAAATAAATAAATAAAAAAGAAACCAAAAAAATAAAAATATTAAAAAATAAAATAAAACAAATCGGGTGGAGGGGGCGGGGGGAGGGAGAGAGAGAGAGAGAGAGAGAGAGAGATTTTTTGAAAAAAAATCCTTAATGGCCCCTTTTTTTTCGAAAAAAATCCCTAGGGGGCCTTTTTTTTAATTAATTTTTTTTTTGGAAAATATCCAAAATTAAAGAAAAATGAAGAAAATTTGCCAAAAAAATTCAAAAAAGCTCCAAAAAAATTCTGAAAAAATTCTCAGAAAATATCCTACAAGTGTATGCCAATTTCCTCCCTCAAACCCACATAGAGCTTCCTCTATTCCACCAATTTGGTAAGAAAAGGACATTTGAAATGATGAAAAATGTTGGAAAAATTCTAAAAATGCTTGAAAAATTCCTAGAAAAATTCCAAACATTGTACTTATATCAAGGACTATGAAAGGCTTGCTAAATTTGCTAAGAACTTAAAGAACAAGCATGAAAAAGGGTAAAAACGACTAAAACATGAGCAAAAAGTGAAATGAGAGGGCTATGTACAACCTGGACAAATTTTGCTATTTCCAGGTGATCCATAATTCTTCAAGTGTGTTGATGGTAGGCCTTGAGCCTTGATATGTTGACCAGTGGCAAGGCCTCTCCTTTTAGCATCTCTAAGTCCGAAACATCCCAATTCAGCATTGTTTTAACTCGATAAGGTCCTTCCTAGTGTGGAAGCCATTTTCCTCTCACTTGTGTTTGAAGATGAGGTCTATGGAGAAGAACTAACATACCTGGCTCTATGTTGTTGTTCCACAGATTTTGATCATATGCCTCCTACCTCTTCATTTGAGTCTCTATCAATTGTTTTGTTGCTAGTAGACGTATCTCCTCCACTTTATGCAGTGCTCCAAGCCTCTGAGAGACACCACAATCTTTCTTTCCCTACATGAATGCTACTTTAGGTGATCCATGTAAAAATTCAAAGGGTTCAATTGGCAATATCCCATAAACCAGTTGGAATGGAGAATATCCAGTGGCCTCTTTGTAAGCTAACCTGTATGCCCATAGGGTACCTTGATAATCAATGCCCCAGGAAGTGGGCTGTAACATACATTCCTTCCTTAACATGGAAATTAATACCTTATTAGTTGATTCAGCATGTCCATTAGCTCTTGGATAGTAGGCACAAGAGGTCCTATGTAGAATTCTATAGCTGTTGAAAATTTCTTGCAGGACCTTATTCACAAATTGCATACCCTGGTCTGTACAAATTTCAAGTGGACATCCAAACCTGCAAATGACGCTACTGTAAATGAAATCAGCCATAGTTTGGGTGGTGCAGTGAGGTAATGCAATAGCTTTAGCCCACTTTGTCGCATAGTCTGTGGCAATCAATAGATACTTCTCTCTTTTTGGAATCGATGGAGGGTAGATGGGCCCTACAAAATCTAGCCCCCACTTCTCAAATGGTTGCCAAGAAGTGGAAATAATCAAGGGGTTGTGCCTCTACTTTGTTGGCTTAGGTCCACACCTCTGGCAAACATCACATGGCTTTCCCCATTCATCTTTTGAATAATGTAGGCCACCATAACCCCATAGCAAGGATCCTCTGACTCATAATATGTCCTGGAAGGTGCCCACCACATGTTCCTTCATGTGCAGATTGAAGGACTTCCCTCATGTCTTCTTCTTCCTGAACCTGTTGTCCTTTCACTGTCTATATAATTTTTCTTCAATGAAAGTATAAGGTATTCTCTTGATTAGCAGTCTCTTTCTTTGCACAACATTTGCCTTCTCTGGATACACTCCAGTTTTAATGAAATTCTTGATATCATAATACCAACCTTGAGCTTGTACAATGAACAGTTGGCATTTGCATGGAACCAAAAATAGAGGACCAACCCCAAATAGATTTCGAGGAAGAAGAGGATATTCTAAATTGGCTCCAAGCAGGCAACTCTTCCTCTTGTTTTGGAATTTTTCTTAATAATTCTTGCACAGCTGAAGGTTATGATGAAAATAAGGAGAAAGTTCAGGTTGATGGATTGGGAGAGCCCATCACAGACCACAGAAGGGGCAGGAAGACACCCCTCAAATACAACTTGGAGGAGGATGTAACAACAATAGAGAAGGAAGTTACTAAAGCTAAAGACAAGGTAAAACATACTAGTGAAGAATGTTCTTTCCCAATTCAAGAAATCCCTGCAGGATGGATGCAGGACAAGGAAGAATGTGTTGAGATCCAAAATACCCCTGCTTATGAAACAATGAACGAAAAGCTAGTGGAAGAAAACAAGGTTGGAGATGAGCACGAAGATATTATGGTAGAGAGAAACCCTGTCAAAGAAATACAATTAGGCACTTTGGATAATAATCGTCCAGTTTTGGTGGTGACAACAAGAATCAAGAATTAATGGATTGAAAAAAGACAAAGAGACATCTGAAGACAAGGCCACCACATGTGGAGATACAAGGCAAAAAGGAGATCTCATATGTACTAGTGATGCCATTGGGCATGCATTCAACAGGGCTCATGAGGAGTTTGATAAGTCAATTGGAACCCATGTTCTTAAGGAATCTGAGGCTTCAAAACTACTCAAGTCCATGAAAAAGGAGGTTAGTATTTTTTATTTAATAAAGATGGATGGGAAATTCAGGTCAGAACTCTTGTAGATAATTGATGAGGCTTCCACTACAAGTTTGGTGGCAAAGACTGTTGTTATGCATAAAGGTAAAATTCTAGGGGAAGCACCCCTTATATATTATAAGAGTCCTCGGCTGACAGTACCTATCAAAGGTCATGAGTTTCAAGGAGTTATTGTGGATGGTGGTTCTGGCATTAACTTGATGCCTGAACATACAATGAAAAAGATTCGACTCCATCCTTCAAGGCCTGCAAATTTCACTATTACTTTGGCAGATCAAAGCAAAGTAAGGCCCTTGGGAGTGATCCCAAAAGTTCCACTTGAAGTACAAGGTAATCTCTTCATTCTGGATTTTTTGGTTTTAAGACTGCCCCAGGTTGAAGGAGGATTTCCCCTCTTAATTGGAAGACCATGGCTGAGGCATGCAAGTGTCATCCATGATTGGGGTAAAGACACCATGTGGGTACAAAAGAAAGGGCAAGAGCTGACACAAATACATTTAGAGGAGGGCCCAGATAATCAAGGGAACACGAGCATGATGCAAACAGTTGGCATTTGCATGGAACCAGAAACAGAGGACCAACCCCAAATAGATTTCGAGGAAGAAGAGGATATTCTAAATTGGCTTCAAGCAGGCAACTCTTCCTCTTGTTTTTGGAATTTTTCTCAATAATTCTTGCACAACTGAAGGTTATGATGAAAATCAGGAGAAAGTTCAGGTTGATGGGTTGGGAGAGCCCATCACAGACCACAGAAGGGGCAGGAAGACACCCCTCAAATACAACTTGGAGGAGGATGTAACAACAATAGAGAAGGAAGTTACTAAAGCTAAAGACAAGGTAAAACATACTAGTGAAGAATGTTCTTTCCCAATTCAAGAAATCCCTGCAGGATGGATGCAGGACAAGGAAGAATGCGTTGAGATCCAAAATACCCCTACTTATGAAACAATGCACGAAAAGCTAGTGGAAGAAAACAAGGTTGGAGATGAGCACGAAGATACTATGGTAGAGAGAAACCCTGTCAAAGAAATACAATTAGGCACTCAGGACAATAATCATCCAGTTTTGGTGGCCACTTGGTTGTGGAGAGAAGGAGTGTGTGTACCTAAGATCCAACCTAGGGACTTGTGGAGAAAGAGACTGTACCTTGATCCCCCTCAAGTGCATATAGTGGGGATTCACGCTTTATTTATCAATCTGAGGAGTATCAAAACCTAGCCGAGTGTATGAAGACATGCATTCAAATGATGGTCAATGCAAATGAGCTTTCCAAGAGTGTAAACAATGCTATGACTATTCCAAACAAGTTTCAACTGTCAGTTATGGTGTCACAATACTTGGAGCAGCAGCCAACAGTAAATTGAGCTTTTCTCTCAGCTTCGAACTCCGAATATAGCAAATAGCATATGTCTTTTGAAGCTCTCGCGAAGACGCATCCAATGCTGGTATTTTCACTCAATTTTGACACTTCTACTTCAAGTTATGAGCAAAATACTGAGTAAGAGGAATGACCTTCCTACACTTCAGCACTTCCTACACTTCATACACACCTTAACAACAACAAACAAACACTTTCATGGATAGATAACACTTCCTAACACTCTTTTCAAGCAACACACATGCACACAAGCTCACAAAGAAGATGATACAGAGAGGATAAGACACAAATTCGGAATTATGTGCCCTTGATTCTCACAATGGCAAAAAGTCTCTACAAAGAGTCACAAATTGACTTATATACATGTGCCCTAAAAATGGTCCTTTCACACAAGAGACCGGCACTTTATTCCCTAAAAGGTTAATTTCCTACTAATTTACATGAGTAAGTTACTAATCTTCATGGTTATGCATCTAGAGGACTCCTCTAGTGCATTTACAACGGAAAATATGTTACAAAAATGGTTATAATATAAAAATAGAGTGTCCAAATCGGAAATATTTTGGGGCCCTTCTTTTTCTCTGCCTTTTGCTCTTCTTAGCTCTGCAACACTCTCCCCCTCTTTGTCTCTGTCGTCCCTTGACAGGCTTTGCTTTTTGTCTGCACCTTGTCTAAGGCTCTTTCGTATGTCGGGTTGGCTGTGTTAAGTCGGGCTGCCACACACGCCACCAGTGGCTAAGAATGTGTTGTTCTTAGCTACCCTCTTCAACTTTTCAGCCTCTACCTCTTTCTAACTTTTGGTCTTCTGATTTGTCTTTGTCTTCAAATATCTGACCTGTTGTATTGCTCTGAGCCTGTTTACTTTGTTGACAACGCATGCTATCAGCGGGAGGATTATTACCTGCCAAGTATCTTCTTGCACTTCTTCATGGATACTTCCTGGCCCTGGTCCCTCCTTCCCTCCTACGTGCTTTTCCTTGATGTGCGCCCCTGCGGGGCTCTGTGCAGAGATGGGTGTTGCGCCCCTGCGGGGCTTCTTGGAGAGATATATCTTCAAATATGATCTTTTAGTGAAGCTTCTTTCTTTGTCTTCTTCCTTTCTTCTTTTTGCTTGACTCTCTCTCAACACTGCCCCCCTCCTGAACTCTGTCGTCCCCAACAGGCTTTGGAAGTCGACGGGAGTATGTTCTATACACTTTTTGCTCTGTCTCATTAAGCAGATTAGCTTCACGTATCATAAGTTGCTTCCACTGTTCTGCTTTCACACCGTCATGTGATGGCTGTCTGTGATCAGCGAAGAAGCTTAGCTCATATGCCACTAATCTGGCATTCAAGTTGGATGACATCTTTAAGAAGATTTTTGAATCAATTTCAAAAAACCCTGTGAAAAAGGCTTCTTTGAATGTTTGCATATATGTACTCGGTAAAAACATGAGCCTAGAATAATATGCCATTATTGTGGGTCGGCTAGGCATAACAGACAAATAAAAAATGAGGATATCTGTTCCTTGATTAATACCAATGAAGTTTAAAAATATATATGCCGCATGCTTGAACACCTTCAAAACTGTAAGGATCATGCTGAGAATTTTATTCGTCATTTTGATAGTTAGATCGGGGACTGTTGCGTAACAGTGTAGCCAAAATTCGATGGTTTTTACCATGTAATCCTCCGTCGGTAAATAATTATGAGGTGGAGTTGGAAGTAGCGGATAATTCAGCCACTGTTTATTGATCACACCATTCTTCTGCATGTCCAAAAATTCTCTTGCTTCTCTGCGATGAGGTGTTGGGCAAAATGAAGGATTTACCTGTAATAAGTATGGTGTTGCTTGCCAGTGCACCCGCAATGTAGGATTTTTCTCCAAAAATTTTCTTCTCCATACAGGTTGTGCCGCTTCAAATTCCTCTTGAGTATACTCGAATGTATCATTTTTGAAGTGTAGCTGCTCATCAGGATTTTTCTGTGCGATCTTCTTTATGTATTGCCTTGTTCTCTCTTTCAATAGTCCATACGGAATGTTGAAAGGCCTCATTATTGTGTCTAGATCTTTTCCTTTTATCTTGGCCTCTTTCATAACTTTGACTACTTCATTTTCAAATTTTTTTGTCAATCGGGACACCAATAGTGCCCGTTCCTTCTGACATATTTCTACAGTATATGGCATTGGATGATCATCACATGGTTCCGCCATCTGCTCTTTAATTGGAGAATTATAGATCGGGGGAGATAGAGGACGTACCTCTACCTCGTCAGTAGGATTCTCTTGTCTTGGCTCTACTGGTGTCCCGATGGATACTTTCTCTTCTGCTTTGGTTTCTAATTGTGCAAGGTGCAGTCTTTTCTTTAACTTCTTGCATAGCTTCCCTGAGTGCCTCTTTGGCCGCAAGTAACTCGTTACCAATCTCTGCTACTTGGTCTACATTTTCGTTGTAACTCTTTACTAGTTTGGCATTCACATTTTGTAGTTGCATTTTAAGTTCATTTGTTTCATTGATGTACCTATTTTCCCATTCCTCTATTCGTGCTTGCTCTTCTTTCAGTAGATCTGCATATTTCTCTATCTGATCTCTTAGCTCCTTCTGGTGAGTAACTGAAGTCTCTTGTTTTTCTATAGGCTGGTCATACAGTAATGCCTTCATCAGTTATTTATTTCTCCTTCGTAAGTTATCATTCTCCTCCATATATACCTTGAGTTGTGTTTCGAGCAAATTGCTTCTAGCTTTCATTCTCTCCTTGTCTACTTCACTAGCTTCATGCTGTCTTTGTAACTCTGTCAGTTGTGTCTGTAGCTGATGATGTTGTTTCATCAATGTATTACATTGCTCTTTAATTGCGGTTATCTCTGTTTCCTTGATTGAAATCTCTTGTTGGGCCTGAAGGAGTTGTGCGAACAATTGCTCACTCATGACTTAAAATTGATTCTTCTCCCTCATGGCCTTGCGTAGTCTGCATCCGTTTCCATCATTTGTTGTTGTGTATCCATGGCCGTTTGTATCATTTGCTTGACAACAGGTTTCAATTGAGTAACATCAACATTTAACCATGTGGTAGGGATGCTAGGTTCTTCACCTGTTGTAACATCTTTCCCTTGTGCCACATGTAATGTAGTATCATGGGGCTACCGAATATGGAGTTGTATCCGTGGCTCAGCCTCCCTATGGTCCATCTTGCCTTGTGGCGTATCGTCTAGTACTTCAATCACAACTGGTTCTTGATTTTGTGGGAATCTTTCTTCTTCATCCCTGCATGTTTGTGTTTCTTCTTTGACAGGTGGCACTGCATCTTTATTTGTGATTGGAGCTTCTTTGATGCTGACCTTGGACTGATCGTTCAATTGAATAATATGTACTGTTTCAGTGGGTGCTTCTTGGTTCCTTGATGTGACTGTTGATTGTCAGGTGTGACTTCGATCTGATTTATCTCTGTCCATTCTTCATTGTGCGTTTCTGTTCTTATATCAGTGTCCAATGTGTCTTTCTCTGGGCTAGATTCCTCATTAGAGCTCGAATCATCTAATCCCAGTGCTTTATACCTTGCAACTTATTCTGGGGTATGTTCTTTATCCTGATGTTTCTTTCGTTGGCTGGCTTGTCTGTACTGATGACCTTGAACATTCAAGTTTACTTGCCCTTGCATGTACATATGTGTCTCCTCTAATGCTGCTGAGAGGTCTCTTTTAGTGATTGGCTACTGCACAATAGGAATCTTTGGTAGAGTGTGTGTCCGCTTTGATTGTGGTGTCTCTTGAGCCTCTTCCTCTCTAATGTGTTTAGTCCCTCTCATAGGTTTCTTTGAACTGGTTCCCACTTCTTCAATAGAGGTGATTGTTTTCTTCTTCTTCGGAACTGTTGCTGACTTTGCATATTTTCCGATCTCTGTTGAGGTAGGCATCAAACGTAAGTAGTTCTTCATGTCAAGTGCCTCATAAATGAGCAATGTCAATGCGGAACTTCCATTCAAGAACTTTTTCTGACCCCACTTTTTCTTTGCTTCAAATAGACAGTCTTGAATATATGGAGTCATGTTTACGTGATTTCCCACTTGTCTCATAGCATGTGAGAGTAATTGCACAACAATTTTTTGAGGTGTTGTGTATCTATGCATACTAGAAAAGCAAAAATGTTGGTGCACCAATCGAACCGAGTCTTCGATATCTGTTCTATTGATTTCCAAAAAGGTTCTCTTTTTCGGATCGTGACATTCATCCTTGATGCACGATTCCCTTAACGGTCAACTTTAGCCCCGTTAAGGTGCTCCGCGTTTCCTATTGGTTTGGTGAGGCCATCTTGATTCCATCCAAAAGCTCTGTTGATTAGCTCATGAGTGAATTGAATTGTTTTCCATGTACCAACTTTGTCAAGTACTCTTGCCTCTGGGACTGATGGCTTATTTGGTGCCGATTGGAGTGTATTCATCACTTGTGTACATCTCTGAAAATCAGGCAAGTATATTGGAAGTCTCAAGAATTCCTCAATTCCTGCTTGTGTCCAGACATCTGTCATGCGTGGTAATCCTTGTATGATAGTCTTGAAATCTTGTGACATGATAGGAAAGTAGTGATCCCTATCCATGATCTTGATGGTTGCCATAAAAAGAAGCTCGGACACTGGTTGATCATCAAGGAACCAATGACCTCTTGCCTTCGTGATTGATTCCAAGGGAAGAAGCAGTACCTCTTCCTCTTGCATAGCCTTGAAATTGGATGATGCCATCTGCACTGAATATATACCAATAATTAGTGGCGAACCGTTATCAAGAATCATCCTTCACTTATCCTTCTTAAATTTGCAACTCTCCGAGTGGATTGTGTTGTCCCTTCCCCGTGGGTGTGAGAAAGGTAGTACCTGGGATTTTTCATACTTATTTATATATTTTCTTGTTAGTGTCTGAAAGAAAACAAAAAAGTTAGTTCATAGCCGAAGCGGTTATTAAATTATATGTTATTTTCTTTTTTATTATTTTACAAGTGCTCTCCTATTCCCTAAGAGGGAAATGTGCTTCATTATCCTGAAGTAGAAGAAGAATGTGCTGAATGCTTGGCCTTGTAGTGTGGCCCTATCATGCATACTTTGGATTTTGGTAACTCCAAATGTGTGCAACTCGAATTACTTGGTTGATGTGTACAGAGTGTCCTGCCTGTCGGCATCCAAATCTGCTTTACTCCATTGGGATAGTCTGTATTCCTAGCATTTCTAGAGAATGTAGTGCTTTTGCTTCGTCCGCTGTTCAAATTTTTGAATGATTTTTGTTGCATGTCGAGGTTCCTGCTTTGTCCTGTAGATGTTCGTGTTCTTTTGTTGCTTTGCCTTTAGATCATACTGATTCTTCATATGTCTTGGCTCGTCCTTTTTTATGATTGTCCCTTGGGCACGATACTTGGGAATCCATATTTGCTTCCGGGCCAGCTGGGCGGCTATCATCTTCTTCAGAATCCATACTCTAGCAATTCTTTGTGGAACTAGGTGTCCAATGTGACTTGCATTTTTATTCTGTTGTCGTTTTAGATGTCGATAGTGGTCTGTTTGTTGAAGATATGCTGTCACTTGATCCTTTCTGATCCAAGCCTGTCTAGTGTAAGGAATAGGGTAAATTCTAATGTATGCAGGTTTTTGACAACCGTGCTGACTAGTTCCTCTTGTGCTTGGTTCCTCACTGAGGCTGCTATTGGATAGAACGCTAATCATGTGATTTATTGGATTGGAAGATTGTGTGCAATAGAGATTCGGTGTATCCTCACATGAAGTATTCGATGAAGGGGTTTCCATAGTGCGAGTGAACATACATTCATCATCATGTTCATTTAAGTGAACTCTCAGTTCTATACACATGAATTTGATCAGTCGTTCATCTAACATGCTGAATACCTCACGATGTCCTATCTTGGTTGAGATGTATCCTAGGGCCAATTGAATAGTCACTTCATATTTGTATATCCAATCTTGGCCTAACACAAGCTCTTCTAATAAGTCCTGATCATGACATACTAAGAGTTTTTGTTCCATCGTGTTGTTTCCGAGATGTAGGGGTACTGTAATCTCACCGATACATTGAGTAACTTCTCCTCCTATTCCTATCAACTGTGCCTTAGAGGGTCGTAGTTCTTCCTTGAGTTTCTGGGTCAATGAAAATTTGGCACAACTTATGGTTGCTCCTGTGTCAATGAGTGCATCCACTAAGTGATACTCTTTTGTTCCAGCACCCAAATTCAAATAAGGTTGTGTCATTTGCTGACCTAGGTTTTCAGTGGCTCTAAAGTTAGCCATTGGGATGAGTTCTTCTCCTTGTCGATATCTGTCATCTCTCTCTCTCTCTCTCATCCACTCTTTTCGTTTCCTGATTCGTTCTAGTGCTTCTTGCCTAGCCTCTCTCTTATTCTTTCTTCCTCTATGCACCTATTTTTTCCTGTTACTAGTCGTGACATTATCTCTTCTGTCAATGGCTCTAAATATTTTTTCACTCGACATCCACTGATATAGTTTGGTAATACTTCTCCATCTAGGGTTGCTAAGCTGACGGCTCCACTGGTAGATATACGATTGATGATCAATGGGCCATATCCTCTTTTTTGCAGTTTCTTCGCGTGTTGTTTCAAAGTATAAAGCAAAACTAGATCTCCTTCCTTCAAATTTTTATCTTTAATATGAGCATCAAAATATGCCTTCTGTCGCCTTTTAGCAGCATAAATCCCTGCTACCGCTTGTAACCTAGTTTCGTGTAACTTTTCTATTTGATCCAATTGTGCTGACAATTCATGTCGAGTCCACTCGTAAGTTGTTGCTACTCTGAGAGTGGGTATCAAGAAATCAATTGGCAAAATAGCATTCTGTCCGTACACCAAGTTGAATGGGGTAGTTCCTATGGTTGTTTTGTAGGCTACTCGGAATGCCCATAAAGCATGATGTAATTGTTTATCCCAATCAAATCTTCCATTGTTGACAATCTTAGTGAGGACTGTACATAAGATTTTATTTGAACTTTCAGCATGTCCATTGGCTTCTGGGTGATATGCAGCTGATTTCTTATGGATTACTAAGAATTCATTCAGTAGTGCTTCTATCATTTCATTCACAAAGTGTGTGTCTCTATCACTTACAATTTCTATACGCAATCCAAATCTAGTGAGTACATTCTCAAAGAGAAACTTGGTCGTAGTCCTTGCATCGTTTTTCTTGGTTGCTTTGGCTTCAACCCACTTGGTCAAATAGTCTGTGGCTACGATGATGTACTCAGCATGGGATCCTTTAGCTAGTGGGCTAATAGGTCCTATGAAGTCTATTCCCCATTTAGTGAAGGCTCTGGCACTCATCATGGGTTTCAGTGGCATTTCATCTCTTCTAATTGGATATTTCGTTCATTGACAAGTATCACATCGTTGAACATATGTGGCTGCATCTTGATGTAGAGTTGGCCACCACATCCCTGCAAAGAGAATCATTTTTGCAGTTTTATCTGCAGAGAAATGTCCTCCTGTAGCTCCTGTATGTGCCATCTCTAAAACAGCAAGATATTCGTCTTCATGAATGCACATTTGTAAATGATTGTCTCTTCCTCGCTTAAAGAGTTGTTTTCCTATGAGAGCATAGTCCTTGCTTTTTTCTGTGAGCGCACGTTTCCTTGCTAGAGTGGCTCCTTCCGGGTACTCTTGGGTCTTCAGGAACTTTACCAGAGGCATGCTCCATCTTGGTGCTACTGTGAAGTAGCATAAAGTAGAGTTCTCTTCTAGATTTCGTTCTTGACAAGTTGGGCAGGCTGATACATAGTTATGTGTATCCCTCTGCATGGTTGGCCAATATATGCCTAATCTCTTCAGTGTTTGCCATGTTCCGTTCGCATTTAAATGAGTTTTCCATTGATTTACATGTGCTTTTTGAAGCCACATTTCTTGTTCCTCTTATTCCACGCATCTCATGAGTAATCCACTTGAGTCTTGGTGATATAAACTTCCAGCAATGATATGAAAGTTTTTAGTCTTCCATAGGTCTTGGTTTCGGTTTGGTGAGATCCCATGTTTAGGTCCATATGTGAGTATTGGGATCAACTTTTCTGCCCATTGGGGACATACTTCGAGATTAAACAGATAGGTATCTGGCAGATCATCAGGTACTCCTATGGGGGGTTCTCCATGTGTCATTCTTGATAAGTGATCTGCTATAATGTGTGTATTCCCTTTCTTGACTACTACTTCAAAATCGAATTCCATTAATAATAGAAACCATCGTACTAGTCGTCCTGTATTACAACGCTTATTGACTAAGTATAGTAGAGCTTGATGATCGATGAAGAATTTGAATTTGTTTGCCAATAAGTAGTGTCGGAATTTCTTCACTGCGTACACCATCCCTAGGCCTTCTCTCTCGGTAGTGGTATAATTGCGCTCGACTTGATTCAATTGTCTACTGGCATAGGCTATAGGGTGGTCTAACTTCCCTGTATCTGCAGGTTGAGCTAATATGCAACCAATGGCAAACTTGGAAGCATCTACATGAATGTGAAATAGTTTGTTCCAATTAGGTACTCAAAGGATTGGTGCGGAACTCAATCGACTCTTTAATTCGTTAAAGGCCTTTTCACATTCTTCTGTCCAATTAAACTAAGACAGTAGTGCATAAAGAGGTCTAGCAATTATGGCATACATGTGTATAAATCTTCGGTAGTATCTACAATGTCCCATAAATGCTTGCACTTATTTAGCAGTCTTAGGTCTTGGCAAATCCAGAATCACTTTGATTTTGTCTTCATCAGTGGAAATTCCATTTTTAGAGACAATGTGTCCTAATATCTTTCCTTGTCGAACCATGAAGATGCGCTTTTCTGGATTGAGACATACTCTATATTGCCGACATTTGGCAAAGATCTTTCCTAGTTCAGGGATATGCTCTAATCGTATGGCTAAATAAGTGCATAAATCATCCACGTATACCTCCATGCTCTTTCTCAAGAACTCCTTGAATACATGACACATCAATCTTTGGAAAGTGGCTGGGGCATTGGTTAGACCGAAAGGCATAACCCTAAAAGCGTATACTCCCCATTCAGTTGCAAAGGCTGTTTTATGTTGGTCAGGAGCGATCGCTACCTGATTATACCCTGAAAAACCGTCCAAGAAACTATAAACTTCCTTTCCTGCTACTCTTTCCAAAAGATGATCTGTGATGGGTAATGGGTAACTATCTCTTATGGTGGCAGCATTTACTTTTTTCAGATTAATGCATACCCTTAACTTGCCATTCTTTTTCGGTACGACCACCAAAGGTGACACCCATTCCGTGTGTTCAATCTCATAAATGAACCCATCATCTAGCAAATTATCGATCTCTTCCTTGATTTTTACTGAGTAAACATTGTTATATGTGTATGGTCTTTGTTTGGAAGGTTTAGCTTCAGATGTCATAGGGATTCTATGGGCACAAATAGAAGGATCTACTCCTTTCAAATCCTTATATGTCCACGCAAAGACATCCCTGTATTCTCGAATGAGTCATATCAACTCTTGTTCTTCTTCCATTGAGACATCTTGTCCTATAAAAGTACATCGTTCTTCTCCTTCCTCTAAGGTTACTACAATTTTCTTGGTTTGTTCTTTGTTGTCATATGCTATTCCTGGCCGTGCTTCTCGTTTTGGCATTTGAATAGCAATTTTCCTCTCTTCTACTTCATATTTTTTGAAGTGAGCTGGCACTTCAATTTGATCTTGAGGCTTGTTTTCGTCATCATCTTTTTCTTTATCTAATCCAAGCTCTTCTTCCTGTGTCATTTCTTGATTTAATTCATTGGCGATGACACTTACTCTTTGATTTCCATTTTATGTTTCCATTTGCTCTTGCTCCATTTCAATGCTCTCATAATCCTCTTTCCATTCTTTTTCGATTACTTGTCCTTCTTCAGCCTCTTGAAGAACTACCATGTATAGACTAACGTCATATCCTTCCTCATCGATGCATTCATTCATGGTTATCACTTCTTCGTTTACACACACATCGAGAGTAGCTAAAATCTCCATCCAACCATGAGGTTCAAATTCTTCATCTAGGATATTTGAGGCATGTAGGCTGGATCTTGTACAGACCTAGCAACTCCTTGCCCTTGCTGCCATCCTTTCCTTCTATCCTCTTCCTTTTTTGTAGTTTGGCATATCCATAGATGAGTGTCTTCGTTCATCCACGATTGGTCACTTGATCCTATACTGTGAATCGATTGATTGTCTTCCTCTTTATGAATCAGATTCCATTGCAATGGGGGAACATCTTGATATGTGTATGTCTAGAGATTTATTCTTGTTGTGGTTCCTTCATGCTGTAAGTATACTGCATCTTTTCCCCAATCTTGCACTACCTTTAGCTATCTCATGAAGGGTCTTCCAAGTATCATTTCATAATTACTGGCCCTTTCAAATTGACAGATCGCTAAGGTGTGCTCGAATTCAACTCCGCAGGTAGTAAAAGTTACTCTTTCCAATAATCCCAAGGGTCATTCAGTGTGTCCATCTGCCATTTGTATCTTCATGCGCATGGGTCTTAAAGCTGGTTTTCCCCATTTCTCCCAGATTTCTTTAGTTGCAATTCCTACTCCAGCTCCAGAATCTAAGATAGCTTTAGTAGTGTAACCCCTATAAGTAATTGGAAGGCAAGTGTTTCCTTCATCTCCCTCACTGAAATCTCCAACCTTATCGAGTGGGATTTTGATTGTGGTCACTTCATCAGGCATTTCCTTCTCTTCAGCCTTGGTCTCCAATTGACTGGTTAATTTCTCCTGCAAATGTGGTTTGACCTTCAACAGTTCTTCCAATGTCAGAGTACAAGGGATTTTTACCTTTCTAAGGTGTTGGATGATGTCCGATGTTTGGATTGAGGGGTTCTACTCTTTTTTTCTTATTGAGGGAATGCAGTATAATTCCGAATTATGTTTGTACTCTCTTGTGTAATTTGGAAAAACCTTTACACTGTCATCTTCCTTGTCGCTCTTGTCCATTTGTACTAATTCTTCTGAATTCAGTTCAGGTATTGAGTCTTCCAATTCACCTTCTGCTTCTAGCTCCTCAAAGGATGGTTGAATTCCTTCCACTTTCTTCCATCTGTCTTCTTGGACTCTTGCCCACAAGTCTTTAGGCCATTCCCCATCTACTTCGGGGACAATGGATCCTTCCCTTTTATCCTTGCAGTGATTTCCATTATGTGTCTCGCCTTCCTTCCCTTTCTCAGTATCATTAGGGATGACACACTCTTGGAATTCCTTTTCGGGAATTCGTGAATTGGGTAATCGAAGAACAGGTTTTTCTAGGGTTTGTTGAACTACTTCGATTAATTTTTTGCATATCTCCAACCTCTCTTTCTCTAAGTCAACTCTAGGATATTCTTTTTCGTGTTGTTCAATGGTTGGTCCTGCTATTATTCGTGCCTGGTAAGCCTGAATCCACATGGCTAACTCTTCCGGCATGGGATCTGCTAAAACTGATCCTACCTCTTCTTTTTTATATTTTCCCTTTTGATTTTCTTCTTCAAGTTTCTGTGTTTCTTTTTTACCCTTTTCATTCTTTCCATTCTCCTTCTTTTGTTGTAGTTTCTTTTCCTTCATCCTATCTCTACGATTCTTCCATCTTTGTGTCCTTTTACTTGTGATACTTTTTCCAAGTGCTTCCAAGTCTTCGGCTACTTGGTTTTTAGGTATATTCATTTCTCTGTCGCCTTGATCATTCTCTCATGTTTTTTCTAGGGTCTCTCTAGCTTTAGCTCTTGTTATTGCTTTCAATGGCACAGTGCACTCCTTGTCACTCCCTGACGACTCTATCACTTCTATCACATTGATCTGCACGTTCGAGTTAACTTTGTTGGGGTTCTTGGGGCAATCTCTGAAAAGGTGTTCTTTACCACAATCACTACAGTATCCTTCCCAAACTCGCTGTGGTGGTGGTGGGTTTGGTAATATACATTCTTTGATATAATGATCACCTCCGCATCTATAACATGGTCCCCTAGGTGCAGGCGGTCTATTCATAGGTCGGGGGGTATGAGTGCTCTGGGGGCAGTATACATTAATGACACATAATCCTGCTCATATCCGTAAGAACTATCTGGTCCTTCCATGCCATACGCATATGGTTCGTACATTTGTCCATATTCTATCAGAGAGCTCTCATAAGTGGAATAATTTCCTTGACTATGGTCATAGGATGAGTCATATGGTTCGTTACTAGTCAAAGGTGTGGCTCGAACTATTGCTCTCTCTAAGTTTTCTTCAGGTTGAGCCATTTTCACTGGGACAACATTTTGAGGATGGGGCGGTTGTTGCCCTAACACCGGTTGTGGCTGAGTGTAACCTTGATAAGCATAAGGTCATGGTAATGGTGCTTGTTGCTGATATGTGGGATATTTGAAGGCTTCTCCTCCTTGATCTCTCTGAGGGTATCCATAAGGTCTCACTGGTAGTTGGGCTGGTCTTGATTGCCCATTGTAAGGACAGTTTTCTGTGTTGTGATTTGTGTACTTTTGTTCTATGTTGCAATAGTGTAGAGGGCCCGGGACGGGTGGTCTATTGTAAGCATAAGCAGGTGGTGGGACTACACCCCTAGTGCACAAATGAGAAAGATGATCACCTCCACAATGCATACACCTTCTAAGCATGGGTACTCTCATTGGGTTATTGAAGTAGTTCCTCTGTCCTTGAACATTCAGGTTCTTTGCCACTAAGTCGGCTATTTCCTCTACATTGTTCTTTGAGTTTGATGTGCTGCTGGCGGAATCTTCACTTTTCATGCTACCTTGGGGTATTTTCAGATCTTCTGCTAGATTGTCCTCTAGGTCAATACATTCTTTCATACACTCTTGCAAAGTTTGAACTCTTTTCACATATACCAGAGATCTTAATGATCCATTCACTAACCCTTCCAAAAACAATGACACCATTTTGTTTTGAGTGGGTCTCTCTTCAACTGGACATCTATCCACATACTGCTTAAATCTTCTTGCTTCCAATCTCACAGATTCCGTAGGAGCTTGCTTAAAACTGTGGAACAATGAGGAAGAGTTGTTTTTAATCCCTGATTTGGTGAATTCTTCAATCAATTCTTGATAGACTTGTTCCATGTTTTGAAAATTATTAGGGTCTAATGGCTGGAACCAAGCTAAAGCTGTATCTGTCAAAGTTAGACCAAAGGATTCATATTGGATCAAGAAATCTTCCACTTGTTCGGCTCTGATTACTTGCTTAAATTCAGCTATATGATTGTATGGTTCACTAGAGCCGTCATAATGGTTTCTCATGCATTTAGCAACTTGGATGGGTCTTAATCTTCTTCCTGCTTCAGGTGGTCTAGGCATCACATGGAAAACTGGTCTTCCTATGGGTATACCAGGTCCTCTTACTACATGTGGTCTATTTGGGACAGGAATTCTATTCATTGGTTCAACAGGTGGTTGAGGTCGATAGTTAGGGTTATTGGCCGGCATAGCAAATTGCACATGTGTTCTGACATGTATATGCGTTTGTTGTGTTTGTCCAGAATGCTGATACGAATTATCTTGGAAAGTTCCTTGGGGGTTTTGTGAAGTAGTGGCTTGATCCCTAGGAGGAAACGATGGAATGTTCTGATATTTCAATCCTGCTCTTTCTAACTCTGTTAGGGGCCAGTACCTCCTTTGATTTTTGTCCAAATACGTGATGATGGTGGGGAATTCAGGATCTTGTAACTCGTAGACAGTGATTGGGTTAGGGGCCACTTCCCATAATGAAGAGTGGGCTCTAAGGAGATGCTCCATTCCATTGATCAAATAGACATCCATTAAGGAATCATCTTGGGGAACTAGGTCTCTTGTCCATACCCTAACAACAGTGGATCTCCCTCTAGGGGTGGTCACCTGCTCTTCATGTCCTTCTTCATTAGGGTTGTGAGCATTGCCTTCTTCCCCTTGTTCATTGATGTTTTCAGAGTGTTCCGTAACAACATACAGTATATCTCTTTTGTGTATATAAAATCCTCCTGCATACTTTTTACTGCTGGCCTAGGTACTATGTAAGCATCTGTAGCTTTCTTTAGTCTCGCCACTAACCGGTTTAGCCCATCTAGGTAGATAGGTATCCCATGTTGGTTAGTGTTCACATATTCTAAAGATGTTCGATATTCTCCCTCAATAATTGACATCATGCCAATCATTGGTACAGTATCCTTCATATCCTCGGAAGCCATGGGAATTTCCTCTTCAAACTCACTCGAGGTTTCATAATAATGTAAACGATTACTTGGTTCGGCTACGCTTCCTACAGAAGAAATCACACTTCTTCAGCTTCCTAGGGTTCTTCCAGACGGTTCATTCGCTTAAAAACTCTGATCAAACTTAACCAACCTCCATCTCCTAGAGTTCTTTACTGAGGATCTGAATTCTAGATAAAATTTTGGTTGGAATAAGACTGACAATGAATCCACAACTCATGATACTTGACCCAAAAAAGTCCACGATACACAATATTTCATCCAAAAAGAGTATGCCATGATACTCGATATCTCACACACTAGAAAGGTACCACGATACTCGATATTTGAGCAAGACGATACACGATATTCGACCACTTGACTGGGCATGACACACGATACTTGAGGAAACATGATACTTGAAGCATACGATACTCGATACTTGACACTGAAGGTCACGATACACGATATTGGGTAGGTATCGCGTGAAAAATCACGATATACGACACTTGACCGGTATCGCGATCAGAAATCTGCGATACACGACACACGATATTCCACCACAAAATTTCCAAGATACCCGATACTAGACCTTGCTGTGTATCACGATACTCGATAGTCAACAAGTATCGCGAGAAAATTCCTGACGATACTCGATATTTGCCAGGTATCGGGAAGGCTTCCTCCGTGATACACGATATCCAGCAAGTATCGCGATCAGAGACTCACGATACACGATACCCGATAGGTATCATGATCAGAATTTCACGATACACGATACGTGATAAATATCGCCAGACCCAATTCAACGATACCCGATACTTGACAGGTATCGTGAAATGAGTCCCACGATACACGATATTCAGAAAGGCCAGGTGTTGAAGGCAAGGACATATGGAGAAATAAAATAAGAATAAAAAGAAAAAAGACGACTATGCGGAGATTTATAAGGATGTGTCGCAAGACAAAAGGGAGTTACAAGAAAGGAGTAGGGGCAACCGTAGAAGAGAGGGGAGAAGGTAGACGAAGATCAAAGACATGAATGAGGAGCAGGCGAAATCGCTTTAGCAAAGTATATTTTACGAGGGCACAGGCAAGAGCAGCGAACGTGGAGACATCCTCAGATTTTTACGAGTGGTACGAGGCCCAGGAGCAGGAAGCGCTGGGCACTGACAATGACCAGGGGGAAACAGGTGTATTAGAAGCCAGGTTAGTGGGCGGCATCCTTGGAGTGTTATTCCTCACAGAAATAGCTGTAGGGGTAAGAAGACGACTCCAGTTTGACCCACTTACAGGGGTGACCGGTCATAGAACTAGGCGCACACCTCAACCATAGCCAATGGCTCAACCACCTCCAAATCCGAAAGTCAAGGCCGCCCATTTCAGTGCAACCGCTAAGGAAGATGCTGATTGCAATGTAGCTCAATTCGAAATAAAATGGACAGCAAATGGATATCCAGCTCTCTATGGTGACGATATTAAACTTCAACAATTTGCAGCCACGTTGGAAGGACGAGCTATGAGCTGGTTCAATCAATATGGCATTACCTATTTTGATACGTATGATGATTTAAAAATCGCATCCTTGCAACGGTTTAGAAAAGAAAAGACGCCTTCCGATGTATTAAGGAAGTTGCGGGCTATCAAACAAAAGACTATGCTAGTGGAAGACTATGCTCAGAAGTTTAGGACTTTAATGGACAGGCTGCAGGGTAATGAACAACCTACTGATGAGATGTTGGCGGGTTTTTTTTTGAAAGGCTTAAGGAGCATTATCAGACATGCGGTGGCCAATGTGGACATTGCGAATGGTTTTGATGTCTTAGTGTTAGCAGCAGCGCGTGTTGAGAGAAGGTTTGGACGAGCAAAAAAGTAGCAGTCTGATTCTGGTTTAGAGGTTGGATCGGATTCAGAAATGGAGTCAGGTAAGAGTTCTGATGATTCTGATACTGATGATTATGATGAAGAAATAGTGAAGACAAAGCATCGCAAGATTAAATCTAAACACCGTAAAGAGGAGGCATGGATTCGTAAGTTAAAGAAACATGGATATTCTATATTGGCTCCAAAGGCAACACGATTTTGTGATATCTGTGACAAAGAGGGACATACCACAACTCAGTGTTGGTATAACCCTAAGAATAGAGGGCAAAGTTCGCGGCAAGACAATAGAAATCTAAACATGTATATAGCCGTATGCACAACTTCTGCCCAATAACAATGAGGCATATTCTTCTCAGCCATCAAGGCTCTTGCTATTTTTGCAATATGTCTAATTTTGCGTTCAACAATGCCATTCTGTTGTGGTGTGTACTTGCATGAAAACTGACATCGAATTCCATGAATTTTTAGAAAATTGATGAACTCATTTGACATGTATTCACCTCCTCCATCAGATCTTAATGTCTAAATATACTTCCCTGTCTTCTTTTCCACCATAGCTTTAAAATTCTGAAAGTGAGTGAATACATCACTCTTCTCTTTCATGAAATAGACCCACAATTTCCGTGTATGGTCATCAATGAAAGTAACATAAAACTTGCAACCACCCATAGATGTGGTCTTTGCAAGGCCCCAAACATCTGTATGTACTATCAATACCTGAATCATTTCTTTGGAAATTTCTGCGGCCTCTTTGGCTCCCCCTCCCTCGAAACTATCCTCTTCCTCTTGCATTATTATATTATTGACTTTGGTCTTGGTTATTGTTTCCTCTTCCACTTTCGAAACCTCTACCTCTGCCTCTTCCTCTACCAGAGTAGAATACCTACTCAAAACTAGATTTTCCTTTGGAGTTTGAATCCTCACCAAGATTCTTTTCTTTAATAATCAACATAGATACCAGATCAACAAAATTTGGAATCTTTCCTTAGTCTATATAGAAGTTATGAACTGCTTACATATAGCTCCTAAACCACAAAGGCACACTTCCACCTTATCATCATCATCTATATTCACACCAATAGATGCACGTGACTCACATATGCTTTTGATTTTTAGAGTGTATTCACTTACCAACATGCTCTTTTTCTCCAATGTATGCAACTGGTTCTTGAGTTTCAATTTTCGTGCCTTTGTATTTGTCTCGTACAATGTGACCAAACTGTTCCAAGCCTCTTTCGGAGTCTTGGCATCCTGTATGTGCCCAATCATGCTATACTGTATGCTAACAAATAGCCAATACATTACCTTTTTGCTCCTTGATTACATTCCTCATATGCTCTTAACTGTTCTGCACTGTGAAGCATTTTCGTTCTCTCCTTCGATGTACTTCCAGTAGCCTTTTCCCATCAGGAAATTCGTCATTCTGAATTTCCAAGCATGGAAGTTGTTCTTGTCCAGCTTATCACTCATAAGATGACTCATTCCATCTGCGTTTTCCATTTCTGTATCAATTCACAACACTGCAAAACACTATAAGCATCATTCTGCTTGAACACTGTCACACTATGACGTGACAGTTGGATTTCAGAAAAACACAGTTTTCGTGTATCAACAGTGAACAAAATCGCTTGAAATTCTGGATTTGGAATATATGAGTGTTGTTGAAGACGATGCAAGTCACAGTTTCTGAAACTGATCTAGTTTTTTTGTGGGCCCCACCTTGCGGGCTCGAAACAGAGGTCGAAATGGCTCCGAAACCGTTTGATCTGACAATAACTAGTGATCCTAAAGGGATAAATCTCGAAAATATTTTGAGGTCTTGTACTTCACGCCGATTTTCGTAGCAAATGAACGTCGTCTGTGAATCCGCATTTTCTCCACACTTTGCTGCATACTCTTCACCATCGTCTTCTCCATGAGCTGTCTATAGCCACGCTGGCTCTGATACCATGTCACAAGGAAGGAGATAAGGAAGATAGCTCACACACACACACTCTCACAATCAAGGAGAAGCACACACTCAGATTGAGGCAAGGAAGAACTATCTTCTTTTTCTTCTTCTATTACATAAAAAGGAATGTACAAGAATGACCTAAAAACAAGAATACAACAAGTGCAATATATAAAGACCAGTACATAAGGAAAAACCTAATGCCCACAAATGAGGAGTTGGAAAGAAACAAATGTGCCATATCTCTCGGTAGATAAATCTAGTATAGCTCAATGAAGTATCCCTGACATATACCGGTGTGACCACTATACATGTCAGAGAAACGAAAAACTGATCATCTTGGATCATCACATGTTGAGCTTGATATCTGAATAACCTCGAAATCGAACAATTGATATCAGAGCAAGTCGCTGCTTCATTTAGGGTATCATCAACATCCCTCGGGCCATAGTCTCATATTCACAAGAAAATCCGTGAGCATACTTTGTGCGATTAGCAATTCAAAATGACTTCGCTATGTCACATCAAAATTTTAATTTTTAGCCCATTTCGACATTCGGATACAATATCATAATGATTATGTAGACAATTTCGTCCCTTTGTGTCAAACATATATACAGGTTTTGGTGCTCTATTATAAGTATCTTGAAGTCTACTACAAGTTTACTAGAACTTGATAGGGTGTTTCTATTCAACTTTTTGAGATGTTTTTTTTTTGCATCAGAGTATTTAGTCACTAGCCATGGTTGAAAGCAATGATGTATTTCATTTATTGGTTGTTGAGGATAACTTGAATGGTACTAATTATAGGATGTGGGCATATATGATGTGTCATGTATTAGTAGCAAAAGGATTGTGGAATATTGTATAGGGTGTTAAAAAATGCCCTACTACACCTGCAAAAGAAGTTAATTGAAGGTGATGGAGATGGTGTTAAACATTATGATCTTCAATTCCCTAGTCTTGCTTCACTTCTTGCTCCACCTACTAAAAAGCAACTTCATTAAGATGGCAGAGATACTCAAGCACATGCATCAATAGCTTTGTCTGTCAAATGTGCCATTACCCCTCGCATTCAATCTTGCAAGACAACAAAGAATGTTTGGGATACACGTACAACTTTATATGAGGAAAAAAATGAGGCTCGTATTGTTTACCTTTGAAAACAATTGGAGAGCGAGCATATGAATGAAGGACATTCCATGGACAATGTTTTGGCAAAGATCAAAGATTTGAAGGATCAATTGATTGTTGCTAATGAAGTCTTGCTAGATAGTTCACTTGTGCGGACTGTTCTTAATGATCTTCTAGATTCATATCAGAGTTTTGCTTCTACTCTTTGATGATGACAAAAGGAAACCCAAATGCCTTAACATTGGAGGAATTAGTCTCTATTTTCTTGCAAGAAGATTTGTCTGAGCAGAATAGGTCAATTATGCCTGTTGCAAATCAAACTTTCTTCACTAGTCAGAAGAGAAAATGTAAATGGAGCTCATCTACTATTAAGCAAAAATCTATCAATGCAATCGAAGAAGAAAGACATAGATGAGAATTAAACAAAAAAGTAGAAATAATTTTGCAATTACTGTAAGGGCAATGATCATGTCACAAAGAGTTGTCCTAAACTGGCTGCAAAAGAGATTGGAATGTTTGCTGCAAAGGCCTCTACACTTAAAACAGAGTCTTCTAATCTTGTTCAAAATGAAGAATGGGTGTTCACTAGTGTTTGCAGCTATAATCCATCTTCTCATGAGCAATGCATGTTTCTAGTAGACTCAAATGTTTGGTAGTTTCATAGTGGGACAAACAAAGATATTACTTTGCATTGTACTACATTTACTTCATGACTTTTATCGATGACTTCTCCAAGCATGCATGGGTGTATCCATTGAGAGAAAAATCGACAGTGTTTATGTGATTCAAATAGTTTTTGATTATGACTAAAAATTTATCAACATGTAAAATAGGCACCTGCCATTCTGATCGGGGGGGAGGGGATACATGTCTTCTGATTTTAATGCATTTCTGCCTAATCATGGGATAAAACATCAGTGTATAGTGCTATATACACCTCAACAAAATGGAGTAGTTGAAAGAAAGAAATTCTATCATGGAGATGGTGAGTTGTATGGTCAAAATTCAAGATCTATCTCATAGCTTCTAGCTTGGGGCTATTATGTGTGCAACATATATACTTAATAGGTGTTCCACCAAAGCAGTACAATAGATCACTCCATATGAGGCTTGGCATGGTCGCAATCCATCTGTTGCTCACCTCCGTGTCTTTGGTTGTATGGCATTGGCATGAGTGCTTGAACAACAACATAAAAAGATGGATGATAAAGTAGTGAAATGTATTTTTGTTGGGTATAGTTCTAAAAGCAAAGAATATCGTCTGTATCATCCATAGAACAAACAGATTTTGGTTAACTGTGATAGTTTTTGTGGAAGGTATTTAGTCATAATATTCATGTACCAAGGAGACCTCACTTAGCTCTAAAGATTTGTATGACACTTTCCTACCTCTTTTTATAGGTGGACATTCAAGTGTTGGTCCAAATGAGGTTCTCAACCTTAATAGGTTCCACGTGATGATGCACATCATTCCATTTTTGATGCAAATTTACATGATGCACTTGTATATGAGAGGATGACATAGAAGAGGCTAAAACTATGCCTAAATGGTTGGTGTAGACTTTGAGAGATAACAAATTAAATGCACCTTTGTTATATCATTGTCCTTCAATCTCTCATAGTGCTTTCTTTGCATAACTTTCTATGCAATGGATGTCCCTAGTCTTTATGAAAAGAATGAGCCTATTTCTTTTGATTGAGCATAAAATAAAAAAAAATGGATGGCTATCATGTAATCAAAATATGATGCTATTATGAAGAATGATACTTGGCCTTTAACACAGTTAGGACTTTCGGGGCACCTTTTCCTCACTTTAGGAGGTTTTTTCCCCCCAATTTGTATATATGATTATAACCCTAATGGATCATTTATCTTTGTACATTCACTTGGTAACAAATTTTGTATTGTATTGTGCTCCAAGCTTCTTCTTCTTCCTTGTGTTGGTCATGTGCTTCCATGGACCTCAAATTCCAATGGACATCAAATGGTAATATGAACTTATTGAGCAGAGTTCTCTATGCATTTAGCATCACCAAAAAATTGATAAGTTTAGGATTGATTGTGGAGAAAGAATTACATGTGAGGTTTACAAAGTATGGAGCCTATGTGGAAGATCCATAACAAGGTTTCAAGAAGATTTTCTAAGGAGAAAAAATAGGTAGACTATCATCTTTGAACTCCAATACACAAGGAACATAGCATCGCTCAATTATGATATACAAAATCTATCAGAGTTAAAAGTTTGGCACAAAAGATTAGCTCACATTGGAGTAAGGACCTTAAAATAAATTAGCAAAGATCAAAGTGTTCTTGGACTACCAAATATCACAAAGCAACACATGATTTGCAAATGTAGTGCATGCAAATTTTGCAAGTCTCAGAGGCAACCTTGCATAAAAAAGGAATACATACATGGAGATATATTGGAGCTTTCCAACACTGATGTTTGGGGACCAAGCAAGGAACCATCTATCTCACCGTGTAGAAAATCAAACATGTAGAACATTGAAGATGCTGATGGAGGGAGAGAATATTTCTCCCATGAGTTTGATTCTTGTTGTTGCATATGGCAAGCCTAAGCACTTGACCATATTCCATGAACTTCATTACGCTTTGAGTAAATTCATATGTACACACATATATTCTTTGATCACTACTAAGGCTAAATGACATGACATTTCTTTCCAATTGTAAAAAAATCTTTGAAGCGAGAGTCTCATGAATGTAAGGAGATCCAAAATCCATGACTTTCAATTGAATTCGAATTCAAATGAATTCCTAAAATTAGGGAGAATATTACGTGGAGTTTATCAAACAGTCATCTTCTAAAATCAAGGAGAAAAGTCTACATATACAATGTTGGATTAGTTGCACGTAATGAAAGTCCTCTTACTCAATTCTTGAGTGCACATTGTACTCAAGTCGAAGCTCTTCGAGTCCTCCACAACTCCATGTACTATATTTTACTTTTCAATACATATACATGAAGATTTCATCAACATCTCTATCTATTGTTCATTGCTGCTATGCATAGCTGAAGTTTGTCAAATTCTCAGAGCTACTTAATTGAAGCTATGGTCTCATTGACTTACCTATCAATTGGATCATGAAGATAGAAATACAATAAGTGCGTCTCGAAAAGGTTTTAGCCATTAGAGCTTTGTGTGTAGAGATATGACCATATCTCTTTGGCTCTGTAATTTGCATCATCTACTTCCTAAAAAGTGGAGACTACACATATGTCTTCTTAGATGTATAGCTCATTGTATAGTCACTCTAAATTAATGAAATAAATTGTGTTTGATCACTTTCTATTTTAATATATGCAAAAGGAGTTTAATCAATTCCTAGCAAGCTGCGAGCTGTGAGTAGTTTTTTGAGAGCTTTCTTCCATAAATAAAAGGTTTTATCTACATGTGCAATTTCTCAACATTCTCTATCTTGACTCAAACATTTGACATCAATGCTCCAAGGTATTATAGTCATATTATTGCATAGATTGGAAGCTTAGAAAGTCCATTAGAGTGTCCAAGCAAGAAGTAGATTGCCCTAGAGTAGGTTTTTGTAAAGAACCTCTCATCTCTGCAATATGTCATCACTCCTCACAATGTATCAAAGCATTATCGTAGGTTATACATCATGGATGATGGATTCCCTTCTTCAATTAAAATACTGGATTGAAGAAACTACTCAACATGGTACCTAAGGATGGAATCATACTTGCAAGGGAGAAACCTTTATGGATACATTTTTGGAGATGAGCTGATGCATATGCTAAGGAACAAAGGACGACCAACACAAGAAGAGCAAGAAAGCTTGAACATATGGTGTGCAAAGGATGCTTTGGCAAGGTCATACATTTTAAGCTCTATTTTCAATTTCTTACCTCAAAACATTAGAAGTTGTAAGACATCGCAAGGGACCTGGAATGCTTTGGAAGCATTCTTCTCTTTAAGCATCAAGCTAGGAAGAACCAACTCTGGATGGAGTTTACATTTCTTAAGAATGTTACATTAAAAGAAGCTCTAAAGTTGTTTTTAGTCTTATGGATCTTGTTAGTTGCTAAAAATAACGTGTAAGTGGACCAATAAAAAAGGAGGACCAAAAGTTGTGGAATCAAGTTAGGAGCTCCACCAAATTCAATCGGACTCAAGTCTCATCAATTGCCCACCAAAAAGTGCACCTGTACTCATTGGTGGGACATTAGCTAGATTGTACTAAAAGTAAAAGTTCTATATAAGCACATTTTTACTTTGTTTCTTGAGTTCTATGCATTCCATGAGTTTTCCACTTAGTTTAGTGAATTCCTTAACTCTTTCAAGCATCCCCCTTTCTTGCTTATCTCATTTTCTCATGATTTTGCTCCTCTATATGTAGAGGTGTAGTCAGGCTTATCACAAATATGTTTCTACTAGATCGGAGAGCATTGTTTGAGCTCTCATTGTACTCAATTTTATTGATTTAAAGCTTCATTTGGTCTCCCATATAGTGACCCAAATTATGCCAAACTTTCAAGTCCTTTTATTGAGTGAGTTATGAGAAATTGCTAAGTTTGTGAATCTATATCTCTGCACATAGGCAAATAGTGTTTCAAACAAACAGTCTGTCTTGCAATGGATGGTTTTTTATCCAAGCTGCAACATCCATTTGGCATGATTCAAAGCTTGTTAGATATCTATTAGGGTCTAATTTAAATCTACATAGTTTCATTTTAAGTATCAATACATGTAACAAAGAAAAATCCATAACAGTAGGCAAATATCATTGTTTGTGGGCCTAGTGGAGGGAAGCCATCTTTTGTTGTTGCATTGGGGTGTTAGAATCATCCCCCATCAGTGGTATCAGAGCATTTTGGAGGCTTTGGGAAATCAGTAGACATCATATTGAAGACTTGGAGGGATAAAGACAACTTGTGGAAGGACAAGGAGGACTTATCAAAGCAAGAATACATCAAAAGGGGGCTACATCAATTAAGACCTCAACTAATCAAAGGTAATCAAGGTAGAAGACATCAAAAGGTAACATCCACAGCTTCTAAATCATACAAACACTTGAGGAGAATGTAGAGGAGAATCATCAAGCTCAATATGGCTGAGTATCGTGCACAAATAGAGAAGTTAGAGAAAGGCAACTATCAACCATGGAAATTTAAAGTTAGCAACTACCTTATGGGCAAAGGAGTGTGGGGATTAGTGAGTGGAATAGAGCCAATGCATCATGCACATGATCCAACACTTGAAGGACATGTAGAGGCAATTAATGAATGTATAGAAAGGGAGACGAGAGTCACATTCATTCTATCCCAACACGTAAGCAATAGAATGATAGGGTATATACAAGACTTGGACACATCCAATAAGGTTTGGGATATCTTGGAGAGTTTGTACTCTTCATCAACCAAGGCAAGGAAGATCCAGATCAAGAATGAGCTAAATGATCATAGTAAAGCACCAAGAACTAACATAAATGAGTACATTTTGAAGCTTAAAGAACTTACAGATGCCCTATGCTCAATTGGGAGCCCAATGAAAGATGAGGATCTTAGCGTGCACACTCTCAATGGCCTGAGAGAGGATGAAAGGTGGAAAGCATTCACTACATCAGTGTATGTGAGAGACTCCGTACTAGAATTTGCTTAATTAGTCACATTCATGGTGACCAAGGAGGTGAACCAAGGAGGGAATCTCTCACATTCAAAGAGCAACGAAGCCCAAATTTTCTTTGCAACCAGATGCAAAGGCAAAAGAGGTGGACAAATACTCCCAAGGTAGAGGAAGTGAAAGGTCAAACTCAATATCAAGCAACCAAGAAGGCTCCAACCAAATCTATGGATCCAAAGGAAGAGGAAGGAGCAGAGGAAGAGAAGGAAGCTCACATGGAAGGGAAGCATCCAATGGAGAATACTACAATTGTGGAAAACCGGGCCATTATGCAAGAGATTGTTGGTCCAAAGGAGGAGGAAATGAAGGATACAAAAGGAACCAAGGTAATTATTATAGTATTTCAACAAATTTAGAAAATGATAACTTGCTTATGATGTGTGGTTTCAAGTGAAAGTGTCAATTTAGATTTGACATGGTACATAGAAAGTGGTTGTGGCAACCATATGAGTTGCAATAAAGATGTTTTATTTAATTTGCACTCAATCGTTAATCAAAGACATGTAGAGATTGGGGAAGACACTGAGGCAGAAGTTTACAGACTGGGAGATGTTGCATTGAATGGATCTCAAAGCTCCAAGGTGTTGAAGGACGTGTTGCATGTGTCAATCATCACCAAGAACTTGGTTTTAGTAGGTCGAATGGTTGAAAGAGGTTATGAAGTGTGGTTTAACGATCAATGATGTTTTCTTGAAGACACCATGTAAGAATAAAATCTCACAACAAAAGGAAGGAAGCAAGGAAAACTCTTCACCATGGAGGTACAACCATCAACCCCTCACACTATCTACTTGTCAATTGGAAATAAATAGATTGCAGAGATTGATTTGTGGCATAAAAGAATTGGCCACATAAACTTAAAAAGGATAAATCACATGGAAAGGAAGGGTTTGGTGAGTGATCTACCTAATATTACATCTCACAATATGCAAAATTTGTGGCATGCTTGTCAACTTGGTGTTGGAGAGATTCTCTCTCTATTAGTTCACGAGAGATAGCAAAAATGCTATGCTTAAAAGTTTTTAACTCTCTTGTTTTTCATGTTAAATGGTTTGATTTGTATTATTCCAAGTTTCGCTTTTTGTGATGATACGAGTTGAAGAGACTTGAACATCCCTTGAAGATGTACCTACAAAACAAAACAAAAATTAAAGATGAAATAAAATAAAAAAATGTGTGTGTGTGTGTTCATTGAATGTGTTAATATTGACCGAATATTTATTAGTATGGATATGTGTATGTACATATCCTTACACATGTTTCTTTTGCATTTGTGTGCGTAAATGTGAGCTTGGTATTTTGTGAGCAATATGAGTTTATGTGTGTGTGTGTTTTTTTTGTGTGTATGTGAAAGGTACTATATGTATATATGTTAAATTGTATATGTGAACCTATAAATGTATGTGCGAAATCTTATAATTTTCGAGTAGGGGTGACACGTATTGAAACAGTAAAACATTATAAATCAAATGAAAAACAAAAAAGTAAAACGTAAGTAACAAAAAGATACAAAAAAAAAAAATTATAATAACAATAATGTGTTGATATTGTGAGTAAGGTTTCGTGTGTAGTTTTTGATATGTATATGTTAGAAGGTCTCCTTTTTCAGGTAAATACGGAGTAATTCGGCACTTGGCAGAGAAGAAAATAGGAAGTATGATATTCTGATCTCGAGAGAATAATGATGAAATCAAGAATGTCTCTAAAGCCAAATAGGCTTCGTGGCAACAAGAGAGATGAAGGAAGGATCGAGGTTTCTTTTTAGAAAATATATAAGGAGGCTGTTGTGCCAAGAAAAGTGCTTCGACAGGTGGCAGACATTGCAGAGCTTCCACTTGATCATATTTCCCACATCGACCCTTCTGTGGACCGTCCTCTACTTCTCAATGAGAGGCTGTTGCCTGTGATTGTCAGAGCTTCGACTTGATCATATTTCCCACATCGACCCTTATGTGGACCGTCCTCTAATTCTCAATGAGAGGCTATTGCCTGTGATTGTCACCTACAGGCTGATTTGCTTTTTCAATGCCACTCAGTCCAATATGACATGAATTCTGACAACCCAGGAGAGACCATGGTGCATTAGTCATCCACCTTTTCTCTTTTGTGCTGGTCCAAGAAATGAAAGAGATAGACATGAAAGTACAGACTTGATGTTATGAACACGCATGTTTTTGTTTCTCTTTGCGCCATGTATTGAACACGTGCCTTCTGATTGGTCGGTTCCTATATGTTCAATCGGATAAGGTGATTAAAAATTGTTCGAAAGGCATTGTTCTACGAAAAGTCATTGATACTTCACTCTTGTGAATTGTTAACAAAGCATATATATATATATATATATATATATATATATATATATATATATATATATATATATATATATATATATATATATATTAGACAACACATGGTAAATGGTTCAATCAAATTGACTCACGATTTTCTATTAAGATTGTATGGTGGTACACTTTATAGTACTTCGTTCTAATAGGGAGTAAGTCATTTTTGCCAAAGTAATACGAGAAAGGGTTGTGGCAGTAATGAACTCATTTTCTGAGAACAAAATCTATGCAAAAATGTTTGCTTTTCTGAGAACAAAATCTATGCAAAAATGTTTGCTGCCCTATGTTGCTCTCGATTCGATTGCTGCCGTATGCTTTTGTGTGCGCTTTTGAGTGTGAAGAGAGCATTTGATGTTTGTTTTACTTCAGCGTATAAATTGGGTAAGAGAGTTTGTGCCATATGCTGTAATATATGAATGCCTAAAGAGAATTTTCGACATTATGATGGTTGAGCGTATGCTCATTTGCTTAAACTATTGAATGCCTAAAGAGAATTTTCAACATTATGATGGTTGAACGTATGTTTATTTGCTTAGTCTAGTGGCTCGCTTGAATACCTTTCATTGGAAAGTACCAACATAAAATTGTGAACTTACAAATATAGAGAACAATTTCATAACTTTTAAAGAGGGTGGATAATACAAGTCAAAAACCGTATGCGGATTAGCTTCATCATTACCGTGTTCACTGAGTAAAAGCTCAACGATATATCGCAAAAGAGAGGTTATGAAGTCAAGTTTGATTTATGTTAAGCAAAAGAATCGAATTTGTTTTTTGGAGGTAAGGTTTTCCAATTGTGATCTAATCGCTCTTTGAGTCTCTTCCTATTCATTTGAGTTCAGCTGAAGCACCCCACATGCACCATATTATCAGTGGTTGAACCAATCAACCAACAAAATCTTTCAAACTGACATGAGGAAACAAAGCACATTTGCATTCAAGAAGAGGGCACATGTGAGCAACGAAGTGTTAAGCCTCATACACATAGACGTATGGGGACCTACAAGACAGCCACCAATTGGAGGTAACATATATTTTGTCACATTTATAGACTACCATTTGAGGGTTTTTTTGTATGTATTGCATGAAGGCAAATTTAGAGGTGTTTTACCACTTCAAGAGGTTCAAAAACCTAGTGGAAAAGGAGACATGGAAGTGTATAAAGACCCTTAGATTTGATGGAGAGGGAAAGTATTTTTAAATGAATTTTCAGATTTTATACATGAACATGATATCAAAAGGCAATTTTCTTGCACGCATACACATCAACAAATTGGGATGGTAGAGATGAAGAACAAATATATAGCAAAATTAATGGCTAGAGTTATGTTAAATGAAATGAATGTTCCTAATTCTTATTTGGTTGATGAAACAAATAAAACCATATACATTATGAATATGTGTCCAACCTCAGGACTACATGGAGTTATACCTTATTAAGCTTTGTGTGGTAAGAAATCCAACCTTTCACATATCAAAGTATTTGGTTGTATGTGTATGTTGAGCTGATCAAAGGTCAAAGTGGTGACTTTGCAAGTGATGCAAAGGTGGTGAAAAAGTGCAAAGTGGTGTAGAGGTGGTGCACAAGTAGCCGAGAACAAGGGTGCACAAAAAATTTCTTCACAATGGTTTTGCAAGAAAAGTTGAATGCTCGTTGCAGAATGGTCTTTTTGAAAGATTTTCAAGGTTTTTTAAGTGTTTTGGAAGGTTCAAGCGAACCCTCCCTTATGCACACATTTTGAAGAAATAAAGGTCAAAAGTGGAAAAGGTATGAAGTGAACGTGGTAATCAGGAGTTTATGAGTGGAGCCCCATTTAAATTTTTGTTTTTCCTAAAGTCACTGTAGGACAAAATAAGGAGTGGTTGGCCTTACACATAAAGTGGTTCTTGGGACATCAAAGTGAGCACCAAGTTATACTAGCAATGGAAGCAATGTACATAAGAAGAATCGACACACAACCAAAGGAATTAGCAATTCTTGGATTAAGGAGTTAGATTAAGGACAAACAGAGACCAAGAAACTTGCACAGTATGTGTGCAGAGAGCAAGGTGTGCAAGGAGATTTACATAGTGTGCTAAGAAGTATGTAGAGAGATTACGCAGAGAGCAACTAGGAGAGCAACTAAGGTGGGACAAAAGACCATCAAGGAGGTGTTGCAGATCGAGAGAGAGTGAACCTTCCTTCAACGTTATTGGACGCTTGAGTGCAAGGTGTGCACAAGGGCAAGATAGTGGACAATGTGGAGGATCGACACAGAGGAGCTTGCCTACACTAGTCATTGTGGTATTTTCGTACACATGAATGTGCTCTTGGGCCCTTAGACACCATGTAGTAATCAATATCCTTTAGGATATGGTATGTTACATGGCATATAGCCAATTTTATTATACAAATTCATGATATCAAGCCACGGATAGACCTCCATATTGGTTGTCTCTACCTACACAATCATGCTACAAATGTAATGGCTAGCACTTTGCTAGATATTCCCCTCATGCACGACAATCAGCTCCTCTAGAACATCCTTAGTTTCAATTTTTACACTAGGAAAATTGTAGAAAGGTACATCTCTTCAAGGATTTCACGAAGTATCTTGATAAAATAGGAAACAGAAAACCTATCAACATGGTAACGACTATCCCTTTTGAAAAGTGAAATGGATGAGGAACTGAAAGTTTTGTAGTTACCCATGCACAAGCAAAAGATATGGGTACTTAAAGATCCACTTAAGAAGCTTTTATGCAAACACATGATGATAATTCTAGGAAAACTCTAGTGAAACTGAAAGTGAAGTTCCTCTCTCTACATGAAAGAGACACACATGAAAGGCCTAGAGAGAGAATAAATCTAGAAAGTGGTAAATGAAATTCACAAATTTAGAAGAAAATCTAAGACAAGTTCAAGACCAAAAAATTGCAACATCAATTCAATCAGAGCTTAGTAAACCAGATTCTAGTTTAGAAAAGAGAAGGGTCAATTTGTGGCCAAAGTCAGTCCTAGAGCTAGCAGATCTCATGCTTGAGGACTTAGACATGCAATTAAAGCATATCAATCTAGGATCAAATATGGTCCCTCTATTGAACAACATGATTGAGGCTACCTCAGAGGGGACTTGGAGAAAGAGAGGCTAGATAATTTGCCGATTTGGAAAAGCAAGAAACAATGAAATTCTCTTAACAATACCTTTACTAAGGTAGATGAAGATAATGCAAAATAAATAAGGGAATGTTATTTATTTGTAGAAACAGGACACAACCACACTTATTAACCTAAAAGATCATTGTTAAAGGATATGCCACCTCTTCAATGGATTGACATTTACAAGAATTTTGACAAAGCATCCATCAAAAGCAACAATTCAAGCTAACATTCTAGGATAAATGTAGACATTTATCTATGCATGTATCAAATAGAAGACCTTAACTCTAAAGTTGTACATGAATTTCCGATTAAGGGCCTTAGATAGATCACATCTTTATAACTAAGAGTAGAGGATTTTGAACACACATCCCAGGTTCCAAGTTTCCATAGAGGTGGATGTGAATGAGCAACAATTGACTTTGTACTCTAAAAAGGGTTATGATCTATGTCACACTTATGTGTCCCTTGAGTAGGTTTGATATGAATTGTTTCCATATACATGGACATTTTTTACTCTAGAGTTGGGTAGAGGTTTTTTCCCATGTAATCACATATGCATGATATACTCATGTGTTGTTGTACATTGTAGTGAGGGATCCACTTATAGCTCTCACTTCATATATTCACATGCTATTGATCATCTATCTACATAGATATCTTCCAACCATTGTGTTTCTCTATGCTTTGATCTTTCTATTCCTCTTACTCACTCACTCACACACACCCAATAGTGGTATCAGAGCAAGTTTATCTCCCTCTTCACTTATTGTTTTTTTTGCATCATTATGATGCACACTTTTAACAATGCAAATAGAGTTTCAAAGCATAGAAGTATGAAGTCCATCACTCAAAGATCATTTCTACTAGGTGGATGGGGATTTCACCCCCTCCCCTTTTTTTAAAAGATAATTTTTATAATCAAAATCACCATTGTAGTTACAATTTGCGAGCTGCATTTCAGGTTGCATTTCGACTTTCATGTTCATATCTTGTTATTTTTGAGTTTTTTGGTGCAATGGCAAGCAACAATGACTTTTTTGGCATGCTTCAAGCTGAAGATAAGCTTGATAGTACCAACTATCCAATGTGGTCTTACATGATGAATAATATTTTTATCACAAAGAAACTATGGAACAAAATGGTAGATGTTGATAAGCAAACCGATGGTTCTTCTAATATGTAGCATGTTTTAATAGATTCATGATCTTCTTCAAGTACATTGACTATGCCTTCTCCATGTGAAGAGAGATGGTGGATGCAATCTGAAGATGAGTTGGTGCTGCTACAACCGGCTTCACACCAACCAACTGAGACTTCAGATTTGATTAGTAGACCCTTTGAGTTGCCTAAAGCCACCAAAATATCAGCCAAGTACTTTGGAACATGTATCTCAAAAGTTTAAGGCAATACATACTAGTTGCAAAATGACTAGCTCCAAAAACTTGCTATTTTTGAACATACAGCTGCTCGAAAAACTGAACAGTGCTCTCAACCTGGTAGAAATTATTGAAGTTAAACATCTGTTGAAGCACGTGAACTACACAAGCAAGAAGAAGAAGCTTGGAGCACAAACACACAATACTGAATGTATTACTAGAGAATGTACAAAGATAAGTAGCCCATTAGGGCAATAGGCGTATATACAAGCCAGGGGAAGAAAACCTCCTAAAGAGGGAAAAAAGTGCCCCGGCAGTCCTAGTGTGTTCACACACATCACTACCTAAATATATCAACAAATCCCCCCAAGGAGTGATGCGGTGAACAAGGAGCTAGCACTCATGTATAAGGAAGTGCCAAGCTATGTGGAAATTGTTGGTGCATTTTGCCCAAGCCTACATGTTTGATATGCTTGATATTATCCTCATTTGTAAGTCACATGAGTAGTCATGTGAACACCTCTTGTAAAAGAGTACATTTTATCTCTTGTAAATGGAAAAAGAAAAAAGTAAAAGGATGGCTTACCTCATCCATGATGTAAAAGCAAATTCGTGGCTCCAACTACCAAAATCACGAATTTTTGAGCTGAGGGAATCTCTCCTAACTTTGGGGATCACTTTTAGGTGGAGCCATTCGAATTCGAATTCAAAACTCCCTCCAAGAATTGCTATAAAAGGAGCAAGAAGGAAGAGGCGATTAGCAAGCCTTGTACGTGACCACTTCATGTCATTTTGTATAGATTGAAGAGCTTACTCCATAGCTCTATCATTCTACTCCCATTGTGCAAAGATTCATTGCCAATGTGGTTGTAATCATATGTGAATCTATACATTTATTATCATCTACCTCTCTGTTTTGTTCTCTGCTATACTCACTCAGAGCAGTAACTTCAGAAGGTCATATCTCGAGTTTTACTGAACCTTTTTCAGTGTTTTAAAGTGCGTTGGATAGCTCTCACTGTTTAGTTTCTACCTATAAATTTTCAAGGTCATTGGATTTATACTTTTGGAGATATCTGCATTTTACTGCTTACTGGTCTATCTCTGCAGAGCCCCGAGAATTGTGGGAATGTTCCAGAACTTGATGAAACTTGTTCTCAGTGCTCAGTCCATCATTTGAAGTGTTTTAACTTGGAATAGGAAGCTTGCTAAGTCTATTTGCTATGCCCAAAAGGAATTTTTCTAATTCCTTCCAGGTTGAGAGCACTGTTCATTTTTTCCAGCAGGTGTATGTCCAAAAATAGCAAGTTTTGGGAGCTAGTCATTTCGCAACTAGCCTGTCTTGACTTAAACTTTTGGGATACATGTTCCAAAGTACTTGGCTGATATTTTGGTGGATTTAGGAAGCTCAAAGGGTCTACTAATCAACTCTGAAGTCTCAGTTGGCTGGTGTGAAGCTGGTTGTAGCGGCACCTACTCATCTTTGGATTGCATCCACCATCTCTCTTCACAGTGGTATCAGAGCATAGTCAAGCAACATGGGAGATGGATTTCCATCAACAATTGACAAATTGGATCGAAACAACTACCCGGCATGGTCTCTAAGGATGGAGGCTTACCTTCAAGGAAGGAATCTATATGGATTCATATCCGGAGATGAAGCAATGCCAACCATGAGGAACAAAGGGCAACCATCACATGAAGAAGTGGAAGGACTTTCGAATTGGTGTTCGAAGGATGCACTTGCAAGGTCTTATATTCTAAACTCAATCTCTGATTTTCTTTTACCTCATGTCAAGGGATGCAAGACATCAAGAGAAACCTGGAATGCACTTGCTTCTTTCTTCTCTTCCAACACTCGAGCAAGGAAGAACCAATTGTGGATGGAGTTCACAACAATGAAGAAAAGCCCGAAGCAAAATGTGACTGATTATGTCACAAAGATGAAGGAGATTTCCGACCAACTTGGAAGCATTGGAGAGGTAATTGAAGAGGAGCAAATCATAAGACAAATCATGAATGGAATCAAAGCAGACGATAAGTGGGAGTCATTCACAACAGCCATGGATTTATACATGGATATGCATGTACCCGACCTCAACACACTCATGGGCCAACTCTTCACTCATGAAGCAAAGATTAGCAAAGGTGGTGAGTCCTCAAGAGGTAATCAAACTTCTGCCTTATATTCTGATAAAGCTAAGGTCAAGGACAAGTCAAAGAATAGGAAGAATGAAGATGAAGGAAGCTCTTTCCAAGCAAACTTTGCAGGTAGAGGAAGAGCTAGAGGAAGAGGCAGAGGTGGAAAGCAAGGCAGGGGGAGATTCCAATCATCTCAACCTTGCAACATATGTGGCTTATCTAACCATACTACTGAAGAATGTTTCAGGAACCCGAGGAACTCAAGAGGAAGAGGATTCAATAGAGGTGGCTATGGATCAAATAGAGGTAGGTACAATGGAGGCTACAACAACAACAACTACTACAACAACAATTACAACAACAACAACAACTATCAAAGTGGCCATAGAGGAAGAAGAGATTACAATAACTATGCAGAGGACCAAAGTCAAGAAGATTCATTATTGATTATGAATCTATCAACGAAGAAGGGTAAGGATGATGATCACATATTTTACATTGATTCGGGATGCTCGAACCATGTAGCAGGAAATGTGGCTTTACTTTCTGATTTGGAAGATCCTCATAACAAGCATGAAGTGCAGACAGGAGATGACACAAAGCACTCAGTGGAGAAGATAGGTAATGTGAAGACATCAGATGGGAATATGAACCTCTTAAGCAAAGTCTTGTATGTCCCTACAATTACCAAAAATTTAATAAGTGTTGGACAGATTGTTGAAAAAGGATTGCAGGTTAGATTCAATCGATTTGGAGCATATGTTGAAGACCCAAGGCAAGGCTTTCGAAGGATTGCCAAAGGAGAAAAGACAGGAAGGCTTTTCACTTTTGAAGTGGAAGATACAAAGAACATAGCTTTGTTTAGCTATGGATCTCAAACTCTAACAGAGTTGGAGATATGGCACAAAAGGCTTGCTCACATTGGTGAGAGGACACTCAAACAGATTTGCAGGGACCAAAGTGTACTTGGTTTGCCTAATATCACAAGGCAACACATGATTTATAAGTGTGAAGCTTGTCAACTCGGCAAGGCTCATAGACAACCTTTCAATAAGAAAGGATATATGTATCAAAATCCTTTGGATCTAGTGCACACGGATGTGTGGGGTCCAAGTAAGGAGCCATCTATATCAGGCTCAAGATATTATGTGTCTTTCATAGATGATTGTAGCAGGTGGACCATTCTGTTTTTCATGAAGCACAAGGATGAAGTGTTTAATTGCTTTAAGAAGTATATTGCTCTTGTTGAAAATCAAACAAGTAGGACTTTGAAAAGACTCAGATCAGATGGTGGAGGAGAATACTTCTCTTCTGAATTTGATGCCTTCTTGCATGAAAGAGGCATTAAAAGGGAAGTCACTACAAGGTATACACCTGAACTCAATGGTGTAGCAGAGAGGAGGAATAGAGCTATCGTCGAAGCTGCAAGGTCCATGCTCAACGAAAAGGGATTGCCGAACTACCTATGGGCAGAGGCTGTGTCGACAGCCACATATCTCATAAATAGACTTCCATCTAAGTCACTAGATGGAACCACTCCATATGAAGTGTGGAATGGAAGAAGACCTAGTCTAGAGCATTGTAAAATCTTTGGATGCTTAGCCTATGCTCACATTCCTTCTCAAGTAAGAGGGAAATTGGATCCCAAGGCAGAGAAGTGTGTATTCATTGGTTATGATCAAAACCAAAAAGGATATAGATTGTACAATCCAACCAATAAAGGATTTTCTGTGAGTAGAGATGTAATTTTTGATGAAAACAAATCATGGTTTGATGATGACAGGAAAGTGAAGCTGCCATATGACTTGGATGAAGATTTTCCATCACTTCAACCAAAGGAGCCAAAGCAGATTGAAGAAAGTGATTCGGAGATTGACCTAGAAGACTTGGAAAGACTAAAGCTATGGAAGAACAAAGGTAAAGCAAAGATGCAGGATGCTACATATGGACCCGAGAGCTCACATCAACCACTTAGAAGGTCTTCGAGGGAGAAGAAGAAACCAGAGAGGTTTGGTTATGATACTTCTTTGGTCACCAAGCACTCAATCTACATTGCAAAGGATTCAACCAATGAAGAACCTACCACATTCGAAGAAGCACAAAGCAAGAAAGCTTGGAGAGATGCAATGGATGAAGAAATGGAAGCCTTGAAGGAGAATGACACTTGGGAGCTTGTACCTAACAAGCCATCTATGAAGATAATCGGATCTCGATGGATATACAAAATCAAGAGGAATCCAGATGGAAGTATAAATAGACACAAAGCAAGGTTAGTTGCTAAAGGGTTTGCTCAAACCCATGGTATTGATTATGAGGAGACTTTCTCTCCTGTTGCAAAAATGCCTACAATTAGGGTTCTCATAAGTCTTGCTGCATCTAGAAATTGGAATCTTTATCAACTTGATGTAAAGAATGCCTTCTTGAATGGATGGATTTCTGAGGAAGTGTATATGGCACAACCTCCTGGATATGAGGATGCACATCATCCTAACTATGTATGCAAACTAAAGAAAGCTTTGTATGGATTGAAGCAAGCTCCAAGAGCTTGGAATTTCAGATTGGTTACTTATTTGCAGGACCAAGGATTCAAAGCTAGCAAGGCGGATACCTCTTTGTTCATAAAGAGGAATGGATCTGAAGTGATCTATTTATGTGTGTATGTTGATGATATTATTATCACAGGCAATGATCTTGAAGGAATCAAACAGGTAAAGAGTCAAATGAAGGAGGAGTTCAAAATAAGTGACCTCGGACCACTCACTTATTTTCTTGGATTGGAGTTGATCTACACAGATTCAGGTATATACATCACACAAAGGAAGTATGTCCATGACATGCTCGTCAAGTTCAAGATGGAAAATACCAAGTGTGCAGGCACACCTATGGAGCAAAATCATAAGCTTAGTGCTTATGAAGGAGAGCCAATTGAAGACATCACAAGCTATCAAAGCTTGGTTGGAAGTTTGAACTATGCAACACTCACAAGGGTGGATATATGCTATAGTGTTAGCATATTGAGTCAGTTTATGCATAAGCCGAGAAGACCACATATGGAAGCGGCCAAGCGAGTCCTCAAGTACCTAAAGGGGACCATGAATGAAGGTTTGTTCTATTCATATACTTCAGATATTGAGCTAAAGGTCTACTCAGATGCAGATTGGGCCGGATCTAAAGATGATAGAAGAAGCACATCAGGGTATATATCATTTGCAGGTTCAAAAATCATTTCTTGGTCATCGAAGAAGCAACCAACCGTGGCATTATCTTCTACTGAAGCTGAATATAGAGGTTTGGCTAATGCAACTCAAGAAATCATGTGGTTAAAATCTTTGTACACAGATCTTGGACTTCATTCTTCAACACCTCACATTTTTGGTGACAACACAAGCTCACTACATCTAGCAGCTAATCCGGTATACCATGCTAGAACCAAGCATATTGAAGTCCACTACCATTATGTAAGGGAGAAGCTAATGAGCAAGGATATTCAACTATCCTACGTCTCTACAGATATGCAATGTGCAGACATGTTGACGAAAGCTCTTGATGGTACGAAATTAAGTAGATTCAAGTTGATGATTGGTTTGCAGGAAATCAAGGACAATTGAAGACTTATTTGGAGGCAAAGCATGTTAGGCTTGAGGGGGAGCTGTTGGTGCATTTTGCCCAAGCCTACATGTTTGATATGCTTGATATTATCCTCATTTGTAAGTCACATGAGTAGTCATGTGAACACCTCTTGTAAAAGAGTACATTTTATCTCTTGTAAATGGAAAAAGAAAAAAGTAAAAGGATGGCTTACCTCATCCATGATGTAAAAGCAAATTCGTGGCTCCAACTACCAAAATCACGAATTTTTGAGCTGAGGGAATCTCTCCTAACTTTGGGGATCACTTTTAGGTGGAGCCATTCGAATTCGAATTCAAAACTCCCTCCAAGAATTGCTATAAAAGGAGCAAGAAGGAAGAGGCGATTAGCAAGCCTTGTACGTGACCACTTCATGTCATTTTGTATAGATTGAAGAGCTTACTCCATAGCTCTATCATTCTACTCCCATTGTGCAAAGATTCATTGCCAATGTGGTTGTAATCATATGTGAATCTATACATTTATTATCATCTACCTCTCTGTTTTGTTCTCTGCTATACTCACTCAGAGCAGTAACTTCAGAAGGTCATATCTCGAGTTTTACTGAACCTTTTTCAGTGTTTTAAAGTGTGTTGGATAGCTCTCACTGTTTAGTTTCTACCTATAAATTGTCAAGGTCATTGGATTTATACTTTTGGAGATATCTGCATTTTACTGCTTACTGGTCTATCTCTGCAGAGCCCCGAGAATTGTGGGAATGTTCCAGAACTTGATGAAACTTGTTCTCAGTGCTCAGTCCATCATTTGAAGTGTTTTAACTTGGAATAGGAAGCTTGCTAAGTCTATTTGCTATGCCCAAAAGGAATTTTTCTAATTCCTTCCAGGTTGAGAGCACTGTTCATTTTTTCCAGCAGGTGTATGTCCAAAAATAGCAAGTTTTGGGAGCTAGTCATTTCGCAACTAGCCTGTCTTGACTTAAACTTTTGGGATACATGTTCCAAAGTACTTGGCTGATATTTTGGTGGATTTAGGAAGCTCAAAGGGTCTACTAATCAACTCTGAAGTCTCAGTTGGCTGGTGTGAAGCTGGTTGTAGCGGCACCTACTCATCTTTGGATTGCATCCACCATCTCTCTTCACAGAAATCACTCCACAAAAGGAAGTAAGCCCAAAGCTTTGCGGAAAGCTTCAAACTTATCCCTGAACAGAGCCTTCGTGAAAAGGTCTGCAATGTTCTCCTGCGTGGGTACATATGACAAGTTGATCTTCCCAGCAGAGAACCTCTCCTTGACATAGTGATAATGCACCTCAATGTGCTTAGTGCGAGCATGGAACACAGGGTTCCTCGCAACTGCCAATGTGCTCTGACTGTCAGTGAAGATGGTGGTGGCAGAAGACTGGCCAACACCCAAATCAGCCATAAGGCGTCTGAGCCACACACACTCAACAGTCACTGTGAAAGCTTCCCTATACTCAGCCTCACAACTGGAAGTGGCCAGAGTAGGCTGCTTCTTGCTCAACCAAGATATACATGAGCTACCAAGCATGAAGCAAAAACCACTGGTGGACACACGAGTGTCATAGCAACCAACCCAATCAGAGTCAGAAAAAGCATGCAAATCAGGTGATAGTGATCCCCCCTTGGGATAAAACAACCCAAGTAGCCGAGTACCACTCAAGTAGCAAAAGATGCGCTTAACCGCCTTCCAGTGCATGACTCCTGGGCAATGCATAAACCTGCTCATCTGTGAGACATCAAACTGAATATCTGGCAGAGTAATGCATAAGTAAATCAAGCATCCAACAGCCTGCTGATAGAGAACAACATCAAATGCATCTCCAGCATCATGAAGACTCAATCGTAAACCTGTCTCCATAGGAGTGGCAATAGGCTTACAGTCCTCAAGGCCAAAACGCTGCAATAATGTGTCAATCTATTTCGTTTGACACAAAGCCATTCCACCATCAACTTGCATAAATTGAATGCCCAAATAGTGATGCAAATGCCCCAGATCAGACATCTCAAATGAGGCATGCAAATCGGCCTTGAAATCAACAATATGCTTCTCAATGGGACCAGTGAGCAGCATGTCGTCAACATAGACAACAATGATCAGAAGCACATCATTAGCATGCTTAACATATAAGGTGCTTTCAGTTGGACTATTCTCGAAACCATATGCAACCAGATAGGCATGTATCTTCTCATACCAAGCACGTGGTGCTTGCTTTAAACCATATAATGCCTTCTTTAACTTGCACACCTGGTTTTCATGCCCTTTCTGCACAAAGCCACGGGGCTGAAAAACATACACTTCTTCATGTAAGTCACCATTCAGAAATGATGTTTTAATGTCCAACTGATGTACATTCCAACCATGATGGGCGGCAAGTGCACAAATACTCCGAACAGTAATCATACGGCATGTAGGTGCAAAGGTGTCATCAAAATCAATGCCTCTTTCCTGCGCATAACCCTTTGCAACAAGCCTAGCCTTATACTTGTCAACTGTACCATCAGGTTTATGCTTCAGCTTGTATACCCACTTAGTGCCAATGGCCTTCTTGCCAGGAGGCAAGTCACATAAAGACCATGTACCATTCTTCATTATAACATCATATTCAGATTGCATAGCAGCCATCCAATTTTATGAATTCTGTGCTTCATCAAAAGAGACAGGCTCATTCTCATCACAGAGACTAGATGCAGCCATAGCATAGAAATCTGATGCAAAGGAGGCATTATGCGAGCCTGAACGAGTACGATATGACAAAGGTGCATCTAATTTGCTGTCACGCAAAGTCTGCACAAGCCATTTTGGCATAGTTTTTGCCTGCTCTATCATCTCTCTCATCTACAAGCGCATCATGTAAATCTGCATCAGAAATGGAATGATCTGCATCATCATATGAAACCTGCAAAGGCTGAGAAGTTGCCTCATTAGGACCAGCACTAGACTGTCCACCTGTAAAAAGAGGCATCAAAGTATCATACATGTCTTTGGAGCTAACAGATGTCTCCTTAGTACATGAAAGCAATGGCTGAATAGCATCTTCCACAAAGACAACATCACGGCTAACCAGAATGCGTTTAGTCTGTGGATGATACAGACGATAGCCTCTTACTTTCAGAACTATACCCAACAAAAATACATTTTACTGCCTTATCATCCAATTTTCTGCGATGTTGTTCAGGCACTAGTGCATATGCCAAACAACCAAAAACACGCAGATGAGCAACAGATGGCTTGCGGTCATGCCAAGCCTCATATGGAGTGATAGACTGCAGCGCTTTAGTGGGACACCTGTTCAATACATATGCTACACACATGACAGCCTCAAGCCAGAAACTATGAGGTTAAGCCTGACTCTTGACCATACACCTCGCCATCTCCATGAGAGACCTGTTCTTCCGTTCCGCAACTCCATTCTGTTGACGTGTATACGACACTGTACACTGGTGTTTTATCCCACGTTTAGCCAGAAATGCATTAAAATCAGAAGACATATATTCCCCCCCTCGATCAGAACGGAGGGTGCCCATTTTACATGCTGACAGATTTTCAGCCAAAACCAAAAACTGTTTAAAGCACATAAACACTTCGGACTTTGCTTTGTGTGGATATACCCATGCATGCTTGGAAAAATCATCAATGAAAGTCACGAAGTAAAGGTAATTTCCAAAAGAGGGTGTCTACATAGGACCACAGACATACATCACTATGTACAAGGTGCAATTTCTGTGTAGCCCGAACTGAACCATCTTTTGGAAAGGAGGAATGTTGCATTTTGGCCAAAATACAACCTTCACAAACATGTTTTCCAGGTGCCTCAAGTTTGGGCAAAGAGGACACCATTTCAGATTTCTGTAGGCGTAGCAAACTTGCAAAATTTAGATGACCAAAGCGTGCATGCCAAAGCTTTGCATCTGACATAGCCTAAGAATCATTTACTGCACATGCCAAATCATTTTCAGATCTTTCATAGTCTATGAGCTTATACAACCCACGACATAAAATGCCAGAAGCAATAATCACATCACCATTTGACAGATCATGAATTGTACACCTGTCATCAACAAATTTCACAACCAAGCCAATCTTGGCTAATGCAGAAACTGATAACAGATTCTTCTTGATCCCTAGCACAAATAAAGCATCCGACAAAGTGAAAGTACTACCATCAGCAGTAGTCAAAATGATCTTACCAACTCCCATAACAGGATAAGAGGAGTTGTTAGCACATGTAATAGTATTCCCTGTAGGGGCAGGCTCGAGTGAAGATAAGAAACTGCGCTGTGAGGTAATATGTTTGGTCGCCCCACTATCAAAGTACTAAACATCTGAGTCTACTGCAGACATGCAATGCTCATGAGAAGATGGGTCAAAACTGCAAACAGTAGTGAACGCCCATTCTTCTTCCTGCACAAGATTAGCAGACTTCGTTTTTGGTGTAGAGGCTTCTGCAACAACCATTCGAACCTTTTCTTGTTTGCCTCTTTTGCAACCAGTTTTGGACAGTTCTTTATGATATGATCATTCCCTTTACAGTACTTATAAAACAATTTCTGCTTTTCTAATTTCTTCTCATCTTTATCTTCCTTCTTCGAATATGCAGAACTAGCAGATTTCTGCTTACTAGTTGAAGAGCTCCATTTTCCTTTGCCCTTCTGACTAGCCAGGAAAGCTTGATCTGCAACTCGCATAATGGACTTGTTTTGCCTGGACTGATCTTCTTGCAATAGAAGAGAGACTAACTCCTCAAATGATAAGGCATTTGGATTGCCTTTCATCATCAACCAAAGAGTAGAAGCGAAACTCTGATATGAATCAAGAAGACCATTCAAAACGGTCTGCACAAGTGAGCTATCTGGTATAACCTCATCAACAGAAATCAACTGTTCCTTCATCTTTGATCTTTGTTAGGAAACTGTCCATAGAATCAACTTCATTCATGTGGTCACTCTCCAACTGTTTTCGGAGGTAAGCAACATGAGCCTCATTCCTAGCTGGGTACAATGTAGTAAGTGTATCCCAAGCATCCTTAGCTGTTCTGCAAGAGCGAATATGAGGAATAATGGCACGTTTGACAGACAAAGCTATCAATGCATGTGCCTGGGCATCTCTGCCATCCCAGCGAATCTGCTCTGCAATAGTGCAGCAGAAACAGTAGCAGGAACAGGAACCTGCGGAATATCATATTCGACACCATCTTCATCAGCTATAGCACCTGTATTTGCAATATCTGTAGTCAGAGGTGTAACAGGACGTCTTTCAACACCCTGCACAATGTTCCACAATCCTTTTGCAACCAATACATGTCGCATCATATAAGCCCACAATGGGTAGTTGGTACCATCCAACTTGTCCTCAACAGCCAACATACGGAATACATCATTGCTTTCAGCCATGGCCGGTGACTAAAATACCTTGATGCAGAAAATTGACTGTATCTCAAAAAGTTGAACAGAACTACCCAGACAATTTCTGCTAGACCTGTAGGAGACTTCGAGACGCTTAAACTGGCGAACAAAAACTTGTATATACCTTTGACACAAAAAGATGAAATAGCGTGCACAAGCATTGTGATAGTGCATTCGGAGGCCAAAACGAGCTCAAATGGCGATTTTGGCACCACAAAGCGAAGTAGTTTTGATCTTGGAAACACGCGAAGCGACGACCTGCTCTGATACCAATTGTTGGAGTTAGACGTCTGCTGAAGCACGCAAACAGCACAAGGAAGAAGAAGAAGCTTGGAGCACAAACACACAATACTGAATGTATTACTAGAGAATGTACAAAGATAAGTATCCCATTAGGGCAATAGGCGTATATACAAGTCGGGGGAAAAAAACCTCCTAAAGAGGGAAAAAAGTGCCCCGACGGTCCTAGTGTGTTGACACACATCACTACCTAAATATATCAACAGAATTTAGAAATATTCCTTTTGGGCATAGCAACTAGACTTAGCAATCTTGCTATTCCAAGTTAAAACACTTCAAATGATAAAGTGAGCACTGAGAAGAACTTTTAACAAAATCTGGAACATGCTCGCCATGCTTGGGGCTTTGTAGAGATAGAACAATGAGCCATAAAATGGCGATTTCACCCAAAATACAAATCAAATGAGCATGAAAATTTATATGCAGAAACTAGACTTTGCGGGCATCCAATGCATATTAAAACACTAAAAATGGATGAGTATAGCTCGCATTATGAGCTTCTGAAGTTACTGCTCTGAGTGAGTATAACAGAGAACAAAACAGAGAAGTAGTGAATGATGAATGTATAAATTCACATATAGTTACAACCACATTGGCAATGAATATTTGCACAATGGGAGTAGAATGATAGATCTATGAAGTAAGCTCTTCAATCTTTACAAAATGACATGAAGTGGTCACGTACAAGGCTTGCTATTCACCTCTTCCTTCTTGCTCTTTTTATAGCTACTCTTGGAGGGAGTTTTGAATTCGAATTCGAATGGCTCCACCTAAAAGTGATCCCCAAAGTTAGGAAATATTCCCTCAGCTCAAAAATTCGTGGTTTTAGGTAGTTCAAGCCATGAGTTTGCTTTTCGCATCATGGATGAGGTAAGCCATTCTTTTCCTTTTTCTTTTTCACAATTACAAGAGATCAAATGTACTCTTTTACAAGAGCTGTTCACATGACTACACATGTGACTTGCAAATGATCACAATACAAGCATATAAAGCATGTAGGCTTGGGTAAAATGCACCAACAACTCCCCCTCAATCCTAACATGCTTGGCCTCCAAATATATCTTCAATTGTCCTTGATTTCCTGCAAACCAATCATCAAGTTGAATCTACTTAACTTTGTACCATCAAGAGCTTTAGTCAACATGTCTGCACATTGCATATCTGTAGAGACATAGGATAGTTGAATATCCTTGCTCATTAGCTTCTCCCTTACATAATGGTAGTGGACTTCAATATGCTTGGTTCTAGCATGGTATACCAGATTAGTTGCAAGATGTAGTGAGGTTGTGTTGTCACCAAAAATGTGAGGTGTTGAAGAATGAAGTCCAAGATCTGTGTACAAAGAGTTTAACCACATGATTTCTTGAGTTGCATTAGCCAAACCTCTATATTTGGCTTCAGTAGAAGATAATGCCATAGTTGGTTTCTTCTTGGATGAACAAGAAATTATTTTTGAACCTGCAAATGATACATACCCAGATGTGCTTCTTCTGTCATCTCTAGATCCATCCCAATCAGCATCTAAGTAGACTTTTAGCTCAATATTTGAAGTAAATGAATAAAACAAACCTTCATTCATGGTCCCCTTTAGGTACTTGAGGACTCTCTTGGCTGCTTCCATATGTTGTCTTCTTGGCTTATGCATAAACTGACTCAATATGCTAACACTATAGCATATATCCATCCTTGTGAGTGTTTCATAGTTCAAACTTCCAACCAAGCTTTGATAGCTTGTGATGTTTCATAGTTCAAACTTCCAACCAAGCTTTGATAGCTTGTGATGTCTTCAATTGGATCTCCTTCATAAGCAGTAAGCTTATGATTTTGCTCCATAGGTGTACCTGCACACTTGGTATTTTCCATCTTGAACTTGACAAGCATGTCATGCACATACTTCCTTTGTGTTATGTATATACCTGAATCTGTGTAGATAAACTCCAATCCAAGAAAATAAGTGAGTGGTCCGAGGTCACTTATTTTGAACTCCTCCTTCATTTGAGTCTTTACCTGTTTGATTCCTTCAAGATCATTTCCTGTGATAATAATATCATCAACATACACACACAAATAGATCACTTCAGATCCATTCCTGTTTATGAACAAAGAGGTATCCAGCTTGCTAGCTTTGAATCCTTGGTCCTACAAATAAGTCACCTTGGGATGATGTACATCCTCATATCCAGGAGATTGTGCCATATACACTTCCTCAAAAATCCATCCATTCAAGAAAGCATTCTTTACATCACGTTGATAGAGCTTCCAATTTCTAATGCACCAAATACTAATGAGAACCCTAATTGTAGGCATTTTTGCAACAGGAGAGAAAGTCTCCTCATAATCAATAGCATAGGTTTGAGCAAACCCTTTAGCAACTAACCTTGCTTTGTGTCTATTTATACTTCCATCTGGATTCCTCTTGATTTTGCGTATCCATCGAGATCCAATTACCTTCATAGATGGCTTGTTAGGTACAAGCTCCCAAGTGTCATTTTCCTTCAAGGCTTCCATTTCTTCATCCATTGCATCTCTCCAAGCTTTCTTGCTTTGTGCTTCTTCAAATGTGGTAGGTTCTTCATTAGCTGAATCCTTTGCAATGTAGATTGAGTGCTTGGTGACCAAAGAAGTATCATAACCAAATCTTTCTGGTTTCTTCTTCTCCCTTGAAGACCCTCTAAGTGGTTGATGTGAGCTCTCGGGTCCATATGTAGCATCTTGCATCTTTGCTTTACCTTTGCTCTTCCATATCTTTAGTCTTTCCAAGTCTTCTAGGTCAATCTCCGAATCACTTTCTTCCATTTGCTTTGTCTCCTTCAAGGTTGAAGTGATGGAAAATCTTCATCCAAGTCATAAGGCAGCTTCACTTTCCTGTCATCATCAAACCATGATTTGTTCTCATCAAAAATTACATCTCTACTCACAGAAAATCCTTTATTGGTTGGATCGTACAATCTATATCCTTTTTGGTTTTGATCATAACCAATAAATATGCACTTCTCTACCTTGGGATCCAATTTCCCTCTTACTTGAGAAGGAATGTGAGCATAGGCTAAGCATCCAAAGATTTTACAATGATCTAGACTAGGTCATACTTCATATGGAGTGGTTCCATCTAATGACTTAGATGGAAGTCTATTTATGAGATATGTGGCTGTAGACGCAGCCTCTGCCCATAGGTAGTTTGACAATCCCTTTTCATTGAGCATGGACATTGCAGCTTCAACAATAGCTTTGTTTCTCCTCTCTGCTCACCATTGAGTTCGGGTGTATACCTTGTAGTGACTTTTGTTTTAATGCCTCTTTCATGCAAGAAGGCATCAAATTCAGAAGAGAAGTATTCTCCTCCACCATCTGATCTGAGTCTTTTCAAATTCCTACCTGTTTGGTTTTCAACAAGAGCAATATACTTCTTAAAGAAATTAAACACTTCATCCTTGTGCTTCATGAAAAACATAATGGTCCACCTACTACAATCATCTATCAAAGACACATAATATCTTGAGCCTGATATAGATGGCTCCTTACTTGGACCCCACACATCCGTGTGCACTAGATCCAAAGGATTTTGATACACATATCCCTTCTTCTTGAAAGGTTGTCTATGAGCCTTGTCGAGTTGACAAGCTTCACACTTATAAATCATGTGTTGCCTTGTGATATTAGGAAAACCAAGTACACTTTGGTTCCTGCAAATTTGTTTAAATGTCCTCTCACCAATGTGAGCAAGCCTTTTGTGCCATATCTCGAACTCTGTGAGAGTTTGGGATCCTTACCTAAACAAAGCTATGTTCTTTGTATCTTCCACTTCAAAAGTGAAAAGCCTTCTTGTCTTTTCTCCTTCGGCAATCCTTCTAAAGCCTTGCCTTGGGTCTTCAACATATGCTCCAAATCTGTTGAATCTAACCTGCAATCCTTTTTCAACAATTTGTCCAACACTTATTAAATTTTTGCTAATTGTAGGGACATACAAGACTTTGCTTAAGAGGTTCATATTCCCATCTGATGTCTTCACATTACCTATCTTCTCCACTGAGTGCTTTGTGTCATCTCCCGTTTGCACTTCATGCTTGTTATGAGGATCTTCCAAATCAAAAAGTAAAGCCACATTTCTTGCTACATGGTTTGAGCATCCCGAATCAGTGTAAAATATGTGATCATCATCCTTGCCCTTGTTCATTGATAGATCCATAATCAATAATGAATCTTCTTCACTTTGGTCCTCTGCATAGTTATTGTGGTCTCTTCTTGCTCTATGGCCACTTCGATAGTTGTTGTAATTGTTGTTGTAGTAGTTGTTGTTATAGCCTCCATTGTATGTACCTCTATTTGATCTATAACCACCTCTATTGAATACTCTTCCTCTTGAGTTCCTCAGGTTCTTGAAACATTCTTCAGTAGTATGATTAGATAAGCCACATATATTGAAAGGTTGAGATGATTGGAATCTCCCCCTGCCTTGCGTTCCACCTCTGCCTCTTCCTCTAGCTCTTCCTCTATGTGCAAAGTTTGCTTGGAAAGAGCTACCTTCATCTTCATTCTTCCTATTCTTTGATTTGTCCTTGACCTTAGCTTTATCACTCTATAAGGCAGAAGTTTGATTACCCCTTGAGGACTCACCACCTTTGCTAATCTTTGCTTCATGAGTGAAGAGTTGGCCCATGAGTCTGTTGAGGTCATGTACATGCATATCCATGTATAAATACATGGCTGTTGTGAATGACTCCCACTTGTTGTGTGCTTTGATTCCATTTATGATTTGTCTCATGATTTTCTCCTCTTTAATTACCTCTCCAATGCTTCCAAGTTGGTTGGAAATCTCCTTCACCTTTGTGACATAATCAGTCACACTTTGCTTCGGGCTTTTCTTCATTGTTGTGAACTCCATCCACAATTGGTTCTTCCTTGCTCGAGTGTTTGAAGAGAAGAAAATATCAAGTGCATTCGAGGTCTCCCTTGATGTCTTGCATCCCTTGAGGTAAAAGAAAATCAGAGATTGAGTTTAGAACATAGGACCTTGCAAGTGCATCCTTCTAACACCAATTTGAAAGACCTTCCACTTCTTCATGTGATGGTTGCTATTTGTTCCTCATGGTTGGCATTGCTTCATCTCCAGATATGAATCCATATATATTCGAGGTCTCCCTTGATGTCTTGCATCCCTTGAGGTAAAAGAAAATCAGAGATTGAGTTTAGAACATAGGACCTTGCAAGTGCATCCTTCTAACACCAATTTGAAAAACCTTCCACTTCTTCATGTGATGGTTGCTATTTGTTCCTCATGTTTGGCATTGCTTCATCTCCAGATATGAATCCATATATATTCCTCCCTTGAAGGTAAGCCTCCATCCTTAGAGACCATTCTGGGTAGTTGTTTCGATCCAATTTGTCAATTGTTGATGGAAATCCATCTCCCATGTTGCTTGGCTATGCTTTGATGCGACTGTGAAGAGAGACGGTGGATGCAATCCGAAAATGAGTTGGTGCTACTACAACCGGCTTCACACCAGCCAACTAAGACTTCAGATTTGATTAGTAGACCCTTTGAGATTCCTAAATCCACAAAAATATCAGCCAAGTACTTTGGAACATGTATCTCAAAAGTTTAAGGGAAGACAGACTAGTTGTAAAATGACTAGCTCCCAAAACTTGCTATTTTTGAACATACACCTGCTAGAAAAACTAAACAGTGCTCTCAACTTGGTAGGAATTAGAAAAATTCCTTTTGGTCATGGCAAATAGACTTTGCAATCTTGCTATTCCAACTTAAAACACTTCAAATGATAAACTGAGCATTGAGAACAACTTTTAACAAGATCTGGAACATGCCCGCCATTCTCAGGGCTCTGCAGAGATAGATGAGTGAGCACTAAAATGAATATTTTGCCCAGATTACAAATTCAATGATCATGAAAATTTTTTATGCACAAAGTAGACTTTGAGAGCTATCCAACGCACATTAAAATAGGGAAATTGGATGAGTATAGCTTGAGTTATGAGCTTTGAAGTTACTGCTCTGAGTGAGTATAACAGAGAACAAAACAGAGAAGTAGAGAATGATGAATGTATAAATTCACATATGATTACAACCATATTGGCAATTAATATTTGCAATATGGGAATAGAATGATAGAGCTATGGAGTAAGATCTTCAATCTCTACAAAATGACATGAAGTGGTCATGTACAAGGCTTGTTATTCACCTCTTCCTTCTTTCTCTTTTTATAGCTACCCTTAGAGGGAGTTTTGAATTGGAATTTGAATGGCTCCACCTAAATGTGATCCCCAAAGTTAGGAATTATTCACTCAGCTCACTAATTCATCATTCTAGGTAGTTAGAGCCATGAGTTTGCTTTTTACATCATGGATGAGGTAAGCCATTCTTTTCCTTTTTCTTTTTCACAATTACAAGAGACAAAATGTACTCTTTTACAAGAGGTGTTCACATGACTACACATGTGACTTACAAATGATCATAATATCAAGAATATAAAGGATGTAGGCTTGGTTAAAATGCACCAACACTCCACCCATGCAAGAGCAACTTAGCTAAGATGGAAAGGATACTCAATCTCATGCATTGGTTTTCCTTTCTCTGAAGCAACATATATTGTTCAACACACCCAATAATTAACTACTTTTAGACAAGCTTGGGATACACTTGCTTCTGTGTATACCATGCATAATGATGCATGTGTTGCTTTCTTGAGAAAGCAATTTGAAGATGTATGTATGGATAAAAATGAGTTAGTGGATGTATATATTACACACATCAAGGATTTGAAAGAGCAATTGGCAGAGTCGAGGATTTTGGATACGTCACTCGTTTCTATACTACTCAAAGGATTGACAAAATCTTTTCAAAGGTTTGCTACTACACTTTGCTTGGTTGTAAATGAAAATCCAAATATGTATACTTTTGATGAGGTTGTGTCTCTTGTTTTTCAAGATGAGCAATCAAGAGTAAATGTTGGAGTTGGAGGTCTGCGGAAGCACGTGAACAACACAAGGAAGAAGAAGAAGCTTGGAGCACAACACACAATGCTGAATGTATTACCACTGTAATGTACAAAGATAAGTAACTGTTAGGGCAATAGGCGTATATACAAGCCGAGGGAAAAAAACCTCCTAAAGAGGGAAAAAAGTACCCCGAGGGTCCTAGTGTGTTCACACATATCACTACCTTAATATATTAACAAATCCCCCTGGGAGTGATGCGGTGAACAAGGATCTGGCACTCATGTATAATAAAGTGCCAAGCTATGTGGCATCAATCCACAAAAGGAAGTAAGCACAAAGCTTTGCGGAGAGCTTCAAACTTCTCCCTAGGCAAGACCTTCATGAAAAGGTCTACAATGTTCTCTTGCATGGGCACATATGTCATGTGATCTCCCTTGCAGAGTACCTCTCCCTGATATAATGATAATGCACCTTAATGTGCTTAGTGCGAGCATGGAACACAAGGTTCTTCGCAACTGCCAATGCACTCTTATTGTAGGTGAAGATGTTGGTGGGAGAAGACTAAACAACACCCAAATCAGCCATAAGGTGTGTGAGCCACACACACTCAACAATCACTGTGAAGGCTTACCTATACTCAGCCTCATAACTAGAAGCGGGCATAGTAGGTTGCTTCTTGCTCAACCAAGATATACATAAGCGACCAAGCATGAAGCAAAAGCCGCTAGTGGACACATGAGTGTCATAGAAACTAGCCCATTTAGAGTAAAAAAAAGCATGCAAATCTGGAGATAGCGATCCCCCCTTGGGATAAAACAATCCAAGTAGCCAGGTACCACTCAGACTTGCTCATCTATGAGACAAAAAACTGAATATTTGTCCGAGTAATGCATAAGTAAATCAAGCATCCAACAAAATGCTAATAGAGAACAACATCAAATGCATCTCCATCATTGTGAAGACTCAATCATTAACCTGTCTCCATAGGAGTGGCAATAGGTTTACAATCTTCAAGGCCAAAGCACTACAATAATGTGTCAATATATTTGGTTTGGCACAAAACTATTCCATCATCAACTTGCATGAACTCAATGCCAAAATAATAATGCAAATGCCCCAAATCTAACATCTCAAATGAGGCATGCAAATCAGCCTTAAAATAAAAAATATGCTTCTCATGAGGACTAGTGAGCAGCATGTCATCAATGTACACAATGTGTTGATATATTTAGGTAGTGATGTTGTGAACACTTTAGGACTACCGGGGCACTTTTTTCCTTTTTTCCCCCGACTTGTATATATGCCTATTTCCCTAATGAACTACCTATCTTTGTACATTCTAGTGGTAATACATTCAGCATTGTGTGTTGTGCTCTAAGCTTCTTCTTCTTCCTTGTATTGTTCACGTGCTTCCGCAGACATCTAACTCCAACAATTGGTATCAGAGTAGGTTGCTGCTTCACCTAGGGTCTTGTCTACACCTCTCTGGTTGCAGTCTCAAAAATCGCGTTCTGAGCTCGCTGAATGCACTATCGTAGCGCTTGAGTAGGCTATTTTGTCTTTGTGTGCCAAAGATATATACCCGTTTTGTTTTGCCAGTATAAGCATCTTGAAGTCTAACAAGTTTAGCAGAATTTATCCGGGCAATTTTGTTCAACTTTTTGAGATACAGTCAATGAGGATGATATTGTGTAGATTCCTATTCGTACTACTATTTCTGTTGCACCTACTATAGAGAAAATTCGTTGGGATGGCAGAGATGCTCATACACATGCATTGATGGCTTTGTCTGTCAAACGTGCAATTATTCCTCACATTCGATGTTGCAGAATAGCTAAGGATGCTTGGGATACACTTACCACACTATACCAGGTTAGGAATGAGGCTCGTGTTGCATATGTCCGAATTGGAGAGTGAGCACATGAACGAAGGTGATTCTATGGACAATTTTTTTACAAAGGTCAAGGATTTGAAAGAGCAGTTTACTTCTGGTGATGAAGTTATACCAGAAAGCTATCTTGTGTAGACCGTTCTGAAAGGTCTTCTTGACTCATATCAAAGTTTTGCTTCTACTCTTTATTTGATGATGAAAGGCAATCCAAATGCCTTATCATTTGAGGAGTTAGTCTCTATTCTATTGTAGGAAGACCAGTCTAGGCAGAACGTGTCTATTATGCATGTTGCAGATCAAGCTTTCTTGGCTACTCAGAAGGGAATGGTAAATGGAGCTCTTCTACTAGTAAGCAGAAATCAGGAAATGTTGCACGTTCGAAGAAGGAAGACAAAGATGAAAAGAAATAAAAAAAGCAGAAATTGTTTTACGAATACTGTAAAGCAAATGATTATGTCATCAAGAGCTATCCAAAACTGACTACTAAAGAGGCAAAGAAGAAAGAGGCCGGAATGGTTTTTGTAGAGGCCTCTACATCGAAAACAGAGTCTGCTAATCTTGTACAGGAAGAAGGATGGGCGTTTACTACTGTTTGCAGTTTTGAATAATCTTCTCATGAGCAGTGCATGTCTACGATAGACTTAGATGTTTGGTACTTTGATAGTGGGGTGACCAAACATATTCGTCATAGCGTACTTTCTTCTCTTCACTCGAGCCTGTCCCTACATCGAATACTATTACATGTGCCAATAAATCCTCCTATCCTGTTATGGGAGTTGGTAAGATCATTTTGACTACTGCTGATGTAGTTCGTTCACTTTGTTAGATGCTTTGTTTGTGCCAGGGATCAAGAAAAATCTGTTATCAGTTTTTGCATTAGCCAAGATTGGCTTGGTTGTGAAATTTGTTGATGACAAATGTACATTTTATGATATGTCAAATGGTGACATCATTATTGCTTCTTGCATTTTATGTCCTGGGTTGTATAAGATCATAGACTATGAAAGATCTATAAATGTTTTGGCATGTGTAGTACTGATTTAAAACCCTAAAGAATGTTGAGTAGAACTCAAGATATGACCTTCTGAATGTACTGCTCTGAGTGAGTATAGCAGAGAACAAAACAGAGAAGTAGATGATGATAAATGTATAGATTCACAGATGATTAAAACCACATTGGCAATGAATATTTGCACAATGGGAGTAGAATGATAGAGCTATGGAGTAAGCTCTTCAATCTCTACAAAATGACATGAAGTGGTCACGTACAAGGCTTGCTAATCGCCTCTTCCTTCTTGCTCTTTTTATAGCTATTCTTGGAGGGAGTTTTGAATTCGAATTCAAATGGCTCCACCTAAAAGTGATCCTGTTGTCAGGATCTTGCTCACGCACATACAGAGATTACGAACACAGAAGACACACAAAAGAATAGAGACAACAAGAGACGAGACTGAATGCAGTATTGGGTGCAATCTCCCCCCATGCATTCTGTTTCGACAGTCCATAGAGTGCATGTATTTATAGGACTTTTTGATTATGTCAAAAAGAGTGGTTACATGAGAGCGGCTTCGAAAAACAAGCGTGAAACTAAAAGTTGATAACTTTTACAGAAAGCCATTGCTTTCAATAACAAAAATTGCGGTCTACAACGACCCTTATTTTAACCATTACTTTTCTAACTGTTTCTAACAATAGAACCGTCTACACATGATAATTATTCGGATTATTGATATCCGCCCTTTCACGCTTTGCACGATCCTCACGAACCTTCAGCTACTATATCAAAAACATCAAAAACACATTAATACATTAATAATTTAACACTCCAACAATGCATTGTTCAACATATTCCATAAGTTATAACATGCCCCTCAGTTGAAAAGACAACTGATCTCAGTTGATAAAATAATAAACATGGATATCCAATCACATGTTCCATCACTGAACAAAAGAAATAAGCATGTTCCATGTAAAAACACATGCATGGAAATGTTCATGGGGATGTTAAGTTATTAAGATTAACCATGCAATGCTTGACATAGTCTAGGGTCCATGAGTATGAAAAGAACAAAACCCTCTTGCTACGGACTTTCCTTGCTCTCAACCTTAATTTCTTGAACCTACTTTTCACCCATGCAAGTTACCTTCGACTCTCAAGCTACTGCTTTACCTGTCTCGATGTACCTTGATGTACCCTGATAGGATGTACCCTGTTGTACCTTGACAAGATGTACCCTGTCTGGATGTACCCTGGGAAGTGTTACCCTGAGAAGTGTACCCTGAGAAGTGTACCCTGAGTAGTGTACCCTGAGAAGTGTACCCTGAGAAGTGTACCCTGACAGGATGTACCCTGAGACGCGTCGCGTCGCGTCGCATCGCACCGTGCCGCCTTCAAAAGTAAGAAAAATTGAAAGTTATGTTAAATATAAGAGGAGAGAACTTGAGTGACAAATCCAAGAAAGAGTGTAGTGGTTAAAGTACTTCCCTTGAAAGTAGGAGGTTGTGGGTTCAAATCCTCCTACCTTAGGGAATCTAAACCTCTCTATTGCCACTCAAAAATTAAAATTGCCTCGCGCGTAGCCAACGGTCGCCAAGGGAGCCTTGGGTGCCAATGTTGCCAATGTTGCCAATGTTGCTAATGTATTGCCTAAGTTATTGCTTGCCTACGTAGGAGCAAACGTAGGAGCAAACGTAGGTTCTGGTTTTGGAATTGGAATTGAAACAGAAACAGGAACAAGAACAGGAATCGGAATCGGAATCACGAACAGAGAACAGAACCCTCTGTATTAACGCGTGCAGAGCTCTGATACCACTATTGTCAGGATCTTGATCACGCGCATACAGAGATTACGAACACAAAAGACACACAGAAGAATAGAGACAACAAGAGACGAGACTGAATTCAGTATTCGATGCAATCTCCCCCCATGCACTCTGTTTCGACAGTCCACAGAGTGCATGTATTTATAGGACTTTTTGATTATGTCGAAAAGAGTGGTTACATGAGAGCGGCTTCGAAAAACAAGCGTGAAACTAAAAGTTGATAACTTTTACAGAGAGCCATTGCTTTCAATAACAGAAACTGCGGTCTACAACGACCCTTATTTTAACCATTACTTTTTAATTGTTTCTAACAATAGAACCGTCTACACATAATAATTATTCGGATTATTGATATCCGCCCTTTCACGCTTTGCACGCTCCTTACGAACCTTCAGCTGCTATATCAAAACATCAAAAACACATTAATACATTAATAATTTAACACTCCAACAATGCATTGTTCAACATATTCCATAAGTTATAACAGATCCCCAAAGTTAGGAGATATTCCCTCAGCTAAAAAATTCGTGGTTTTAGGTAGTTAGAGCCACTACTTTGCTTTTACATCATGGATGAGGTAAGCCATCCTTTTCCTTTTTTCTTTTTTCAATTACAAGAGATAAAATGTACTCTTTTACAAGTGTTCACATGACTACACATGTGGCTTACAAATGAGGATAATATCAAGCATATCAAGCATGTAGGCTTGGATAAAATGCACCAACAGTATTGTTCCCCTCAACGCTTGCTTAACCGTGGCAATCTCTTGCCACTAAGATAAACTCTTATGATTTCTAAATAAGGGGAAAGACTAAGGTTAACATTACCTTGAACATGCTTTGTGTAATAAAGTAAGTTTATGATCTAGGGGCCTAGTCAGTTTAGACAGATCTCAAATCGGACACCATTTGGTCATCCGTGTGTATGACCAAAGATCTCGAGTTTAGACTTACTAGGAGGTCTTGTGCTCTTCTGAACAAGTCATCCACTTAGCTTAGTGGTTAAGTCTCAAGGATGTGAAGGAGGAGGTCTTGGGTTCAATCCCCATGGGGGACGTGGGGAGAGTATTTGGCCCAAAGAGATCTAGAGCCTTCTAGAAGCATCCACTTGAGTTAACTTGAGTTAACAAGGACACTTGGCACACATGCAGTTACATGGCCAACACATGGCTGGCTAGTATCCACCTGCCCAAAAAGGTAGTCCCCTCGAGAGAGCTATATATAGAGGCATTTGGTTGGGAGGAGAGTCATCTCTCTAGCACATGGTGGTCGTAACCCGTGGTTTCCTTGCATTGGTATCAGAGCATATGGTGGAGGTTCCATGGAGACCTTTGTGTTCTTCATCATCTTCTTCGTAAAACTTTGTGTTTAACATTTGCGTCTGTATTTTCCTTATTCTCGTACCTTCACATGTCTTCATTTTGTCAGGAATGGCATTTAGCAAAACATAGTCTATTATGCAAGTTGCAAATGTACTACTGCAGAGGGCTCTGAGGTTTTGAACCCATTATCTCCGGTTCTGTAGGCCAGTGCCTTATCCATTGGATCATAGAACCTTGAATGTGCTGTTGCGGACACTAGACGCTGGAAACCTCCAAATTTTGAACGCAATCTTGTGGAGGATTTGATATCTGCTAGCCACGATACCGGTTCATGATACTCATTCATGATTGCTAACAAATCTCTCCTTCTATGTAGCTCGCAGATGGGGGAGCTCCGAGGATTTTGTGATAGATTGGGGATTCCATGGCAGACGGGGGATTCATGATAGGTATTCCATGACAGACGGGGAGCTCGGAGGATTCAAACCCGCAGGCATGCATGTCGCACGGATGTACACATCTGTTCATAGATTGGTTCTCTTCCCGAGGGGAGTGTAAAAGAAGTTATAGATCTATCATCGTGCTTCTCTTCGTGAGGGGAGTGCAAAAGAAGAAGTTACAGATGTATAATCGATTGTACTATGCAGTATTTGAACACATACAACATCTTATGCATTGTACTTGTCATCTAAGCAAACAAATCAGATCAAGCAGCCTAGATTTCTATTGAAGTCCCTTTCTTCAAGGTTTTCTGGCTCTTCAAGGGCTATGCATCCAAAGTACCTTGATGCTAGCAGGGATGTGCTTACCACAGAGAAGTCTAGCAAAACTGCACACATTCGAACAAAAGAGATGCTAAAAGGGGCATTCTGACAAAGGAGATGCTATACTGTGCTGCAAGGGAGAATATGGACCCTGAATTTGTTCTGGCAGAGGTTGCACGTGGAAGAGCTATCATACCTTCTAACAAGAAACACCTTGAATTGGAGCCAATGATTGGCCTTGACGTTCTTCACTCTATCAACTACACACACACACACACACACTCAAACAGTTGATTGTTTTGAGTCTGCAGCTTCAACCCGTGATGTCAATAAAGATAGACCTTTTCTTTATCCATGAGAGTGGCATAAAATTGTCAAGGGACAAAGCTATGATCAAAGCTAAGTATTTTCTAGTTTCTACTTGGCCTTAATGCTTCAAATCTTCTTGATGACAAAGAAAACTTAATTACTTGCAAAGCTTTTGCGATGTATGATGACCCTAAGTCTTAGATGTACTTAGGGAGTCATGAAGATAAGCTTATAATGATTAATCTAAATAGGTGGTATTTAGTAAGTCATACGGATAAGCTTTAATGGAACTATTGAAGTTTTTTCTTTTCATATTGATGAGTGATAAACTTCAAAGAGATGAATACACTTTAGCATCACTTGAACTTTAGTGTTCAATAGTTGGATGCTAGGTTCCATGACTGCATCTCTGGTCAAGATGCAAAGTTTTCAAAGAGTATGGAAACTTTATTTAGCACTTTTTTAAGGATAAGAAAAGTATGCTTGGTTTTATTTAAGCTAATTAGAGCTTAAAGAAGAAACCCAAGTAAACCTTAGGAATCAAGATATTTTCCTAAAAGATATATCAAAGTAATCCTTAGGAATTAAGCTACTTCCTAAAAGTTAAGGCAGTAAAAGAAATAGCCTAGTTAACTATTTCCTTAGTTAAAAGGAATATCTTTTGGACAGGCAATAAATCCTTAAGTCTTGTTATTGTTCAATGATCAAGATTTCTTTTAGAGAGATTATTCCAGTAAAACTAAAGATTCCAAGATGAATCATTGGACTGGAAAGTAAAAGATTCCCAGATGAATCACTGGCTTAGTATTATTTGATTCCGTGACAGGAATCTAAAGTTCTTGAAAGAAAAAAATCTCCCTCAATGTGAGACTGGAATCTTTCAAGTAAGTTTGATAGCAAGTAGTTTCTAGTAATTCCCAAACCATCAATATTGGTACTTAAGTCCAAATAATGATATAACCTAAAGGTGTATCAAAGATTCTTAGCTTTGGAATCTGAGAGGCATCAGTGTATGCTTGGACTTGAGTAAGGGAAAGATCTCTAAAAATCATGCAGGTAAACAAAGAAGCTTTAAATAGTTTAAGAGATCTTATAGATAAAGACTAAGTATTTATTTTAGTCGTAAGGTCAAACAGATTTAATCTAGTTTGGCCATGATAGTCCAAAAATGTGCGATTGGAACTACTTTGTAGATTTCCCAAGCATTGGCAATGAAATTCTTTTTGGGAATTATTCGCTCAAGTTCCATTTACCTAATGGAAAATTGTAAAAAGAGTAAGTTGTTCCAAGTCTGAACAGAGAGAAGGAATTCCAAGATTGTAGTCTGCAACCGTGAAGACGATACTTAAGTCTGTGGAAGGTAAAACATAATGTTTGCCTATCCTTAAAGGGATTTTGGTACAAATCAAGAGAGCATGAACAGATGCTTAGACTTAAGCAGTAGAGAGATTCATATAAAGTCTCGGTTGAGATAGGTACCTAAAGCATCAGTAAGAAGGAATCTAAAGACAAGAAGCCAAAAGCTCTTGTCACTAAAAATTGTTCAAGAATAAACCAATTGAACTTGAATCTGCGAAAATTCAAGCACTTGGAATTCTGATTGGTTTTCATTTGAAAACCCGAGCAAAGCAAGATGGATGTTCCATCAAAAGATTTTCAAGTTTCCAAAGGAAAGCACAAGATCATGGAATGATCATGTGAAGGGATCAAAACCTAGAAAATCTAGTTAGAGATAATGCCTAAAATGTCAAACAAATTCTTGTAAAGAATTGAAGAGAAAAGGTACTCTATCAAGAGATGTTCTGACTTTAGGATAAGTATCACCCACACATTAATGTGAATATAAATTAGGGTGGTATGGGACACCAGATTTTATACTCAGATTGATGTAGGAAAGATGGTATGGGACATTGGACTGTGGGATGATAATTATCTTTTAGTCCTAGTTTGGATTGTGAAGCTAGGTTTAATCCTCAAGGGAATTAAGACTTCAAAGAAGGAGTTTAATTCAAGAAGGATGAAATTAGTATCTCAAGATATTTTAAGATAGTTTTAAGATCAAGGAAACAAAAGATATGAAGTAAGCTAACTTCCAAGATCTTCTTGAAACACTTCAAGCTAAAGTGTTGATGATGCAGAATTTTTTGATGAATTTCTGAAAGAATAAGACTTTGACTTTGAACTGAACCTTTTAACAAAGGATAGATTGACTAAATCAAGCATCAAGTTCCTAGTGTAACTTGGTAAATTCACTCTTTTGACTCAAAGAAATGCACAAGAAATTCATTTGCAGTAAGGAGTCAGAAAGACTGAATATGACCTAAACTTAGTCTCAAGTGAAGCATTATCTGAATACAATACTCATCAACAGAACCTCAGTGGGTTGACACATTGATCTTGGTTGCCACACTAGTAACTTGTGGTTGGATGATGTTTTCGAGTTGTTTTGAATCTTTTTGAGAATTTAGCTTATTTTTCTTAAAGATGAAGAAAATGCTTCAACACCTTATTGAAAGAGATCTTTGAAAAGTTAAAGTCCTGAGTCATCTAAACATCGAAAGATGATAAGTTCAAGATTGACTTATTCATTAAAGTTTGCTTCAAGTTATAGCATAAATGATTTCCTAGTGTCTAGTATAATGTAGAGTAGAGAAGTTAGGAATTACTCAGCAGATTGACAATTCCCAAGAACTTTTAGCTCAAGACTATGAGAAAAGTATCCTAAGTTGGACAATTTTCATTTGAAATTGAATTCGACATGTTATAGTATAGTTTTTCCTACAGTTTACATAGGATTTTTAAACCCATTAGGACAAAGTAGTCCTCTGGTCGGGTGATAAAATCAAGTAACTCTTGGATAGGAGTTAACCATTAAGTGAACCATTGTACAAACATCCAAGTTAGATGTTTCAGACAATCAAACTTCTAGTTCTCCAAAACAAATATAAATGAAATCAAGAGTTCTCAAAGTCCTGCGAGGGATAAGAATCCCACCTTCGTTACTAAATCCATGCACCAATCATGCCCAAAAATGGACTAGTAATTTGAATCCATCCAGTTCACATGTTTGTGCCTAGATCGCACATCGAGAAATTGTGAACTAGCTAGGGATACCAGTTCTAGAACATGACCATGTTCTTCTAGTTTTAGAACATGAGGCTCGGTAGTTGCCTACAATAGATATATAGCTTTATTTTCGAGGAAAAAAATATTTTCTAAGGGGGGAAGAATGTAATAAAGTAAGTTTATGATCTAGGGGTCTATTCAGTTTAGACAGATCTAAAATCGGACACCATTTGGTCATCCGTGTGTATGACCAAAGATCTTGAGTTTAGACTTACTAGGAGGTCTTGTGCTCTTGTGAACAAGTGATCCACTTAGCTTAGTGGTTAAGTCTCAAGGATGTGAAGGAGGAGGTCTTGGGTTCAATCCCCATGGGGGACATGGCGAGAGTATTTTGCCCAAAGAGATCTAGAGTCTTCTAGAAGCATCCACTTGAGTTAACTCGAGTTAACTCGAGTTAACTAAGACACTTGGCGCACATGCAGTTACATGGCCGACTCATGGCTGGCTAGTATCCACGTGCCCAAAAAGGCAGTACCCTAGAGAGAGCTATATATAGAGGCATTTGGTTGGGAGGAGAGTCATCTCTCTAGCACGTGGTGGTTGTAACCCGTAGTTTCCTTGGACTTTGGTCCCTCAAAGCTTCATTCTTTGCTTTCAAAGCCTGTTTTTGAAGCATTTTTGGGGTGATTTTTGGAGCCATTTTAGAGTACTTTTGCACATAGTCCTCTTCACACAGGTCCAAAAACATCAAGAAGAGTGTTCTTTTGTACTTCTCTAATAATAAATATTAACCTTTGGGGCTCTGCTTTTAGCCACATTCATAAAACTACAAGTTTCATAAAAGATTTTCAATTGTGGTGGGAGTAGTTGTTGCAAGTTTATGCAGGTTTTTGAGCCTAAAACAATAGAGTTGACAAACACTTGCAAGTGTTGGCTAGTTTTTGGGTTGTGCATTCAGCCTTTAGTGTCATTTTAGTACATAAATTGAGCACATACACACTACGTAGGCTCCTGTGGATACTGCTTATGTAGTCCATGTGGTCATTGATATAGTGGTTACGTTTTTGCATAAAGCCCTTTACATTTGATAAAGAGGGTTGTGGTGAGGTTTTCTTAACTAAGAGACACCGAGTTGTTGGGATCTCTTCAGTGATGTAGGTGGAAGAATTACCTAGCTTTTCCATAGGAGATGTATGATAGTTGTTCATAGGTGCTCGATAAGCTTAGTTGGCTTCTTTTGGGTAAACATGTCAGTACTTGTAGTTTTATGATATTTTGACATTGATCATATGCTCATTTTGCAGAGGATACCCTGGCAAAAGTTTTCTAGATTTTTTATTTTTTTTCAACTATTAGTGGTTGATTTACTCCTTGATACACTTATTCATGTGAGCACATTTATTCTCACATAATACTTTGGTTTGGTCATTACTGTTCATTAATTCATTTTTCTGGGAAGATTATTCAATTCTCTTCCTAAACCTGACACTTGTTCATCCTTCTTTGAGCCTTAGTGGTGTTTGGACTCTTCTAGCTCCATTATCATTCTATTCAGTTCTCTACCATCATGGCATGAGAGGTCTCAGGCACATGTGGTGGATCACGATCTTGTGCAAATGTTCCACGGAGGAGCTATAACTTGCAGGGCAAAGACCATTTTGAGATCCAAAAATTTGATGGCACAAAATTTGCTCTATGGAAGAATCATATTAAACATGTGGTGGTTCAGAGAAGGCAATGAAAGTGAGTAAATGGAATTTCAAACAAGCTTGTTGACATGGATGAAGATGATTGGGATGAGCTAGATGAAATGGCCAGGTCTACCATTCACTTGCACCTAGTAGATAATGTTTATTTTACACGTTATACTGTGAAACTGGAGAGTGTTGACATATTTAGGTAGTGATGTGTGTGAACACACTAGGACTGTCGGGGCACTTTTTTTCCCTCTTTAAGAGGTTTTTTTCCCCCGGCTTGTATATACGCCTATTGCCCTAATGGGCTACTTATCTTTGTACATTCTCTAGTAATACATTCAGTATTGTGTGTTTGTACTCCAAGCTTCTTCTTCTTCCTTGTGCTGTTCGCGTGCTTCCGCAGACGTCTATCTCCAACAATTGGTATCAGAGCAGGTCGTCGCTTCATCTAGGGCGCCGTCAACACTCCTCCTTTTGCAGTCTCAGAATCGCATGAATTTTGGTGAGCATACTCAGTGTGTTTTCAAGATCAAAAACGCTTCGCTCTGTGGTGCCAAAATCGCGATCTGAGCTCGTTTCGGCCTCCGAATGCACTATCGCAGTGCTTGTGCAGGCTATTTCGTCTTTTTGTGCCAAAGGTATATACCAGTTTCTGTTTGCCAGTTTAAGTGTCTCGAAGTCTGCTACAAGTCTAGCAGAACTCCTCTGGGCAGTTCTGTTCAACTTTTTGAGATACAGTCAATTTTCTGCATCAAGGTATTTTAGTCACCGGCCATGGCTGAAAGCAGTGATGTATTCCGTATGTTGGCTCTTGAGGATAAGTTGGATGGTACCAACTACCCATTATGGGCTTATATGATGCAACATGTTTTGGTTGCAAAAGGATTATGGAACATTGTGCAGGGTGTTGAAAGACGTCCTGTTACACTTGTAACGACAGGTACTGCAAATACAGGTGCTAGAGCTGATGAAGATGGTGTCGAAGATGATATACCGCAGATTCCTATTCGTGCTGCTATTTCTATTGCATCTACTGCAGAGCAGATTCGTTGGGATGGCAGAGATGCCCAGGCATATGCATTGATAGCTGTGTTTGTCAAACGTGCCATTATTCCTCATATTCGCTCTTGCAGAACAGCTAGGGATGCTTGGGATACACTTACCACATTGTACCAAGCTAGGAATGAGGCTCGTGTTGCTTACCTCTGAAAACAGTTGGAGAGTGAGCACATGAATGAAGGTGATTCTATGGACAGTTTCCTAACGAAGATCAAAGATTTAAAGGAACAATTGATTTCTGTTGATGAGGTTATACTAGATAGCTCACTTGTGCACACCGTTCTGAATGGTCTTCCTGATTCATATCAGAGATTTGCTTCTACTCCTTGGTTGATGATGAAAGGCAATCCGAATGCCTTATCATTTGAGGAGTTAGTCTCTGTTCTGTTGCGGGAAGATCAGTCAAAGCAGAACACGTCCATTATGCGAGTTGCAGATCAAGCTTTCCTGGCTAGTCAGAAGGGCAAAGGAAAATGGAGCTCTTCAACTAGTAAGCAGAAATCTGCTAATTCTGCATATTCAAAGAAGGAAGATAAAGATGAGAAGAAATCAGAAAAGCAGAAATTGTTTTGTAAGTACTGTAAAGGGAATGATCATATCATAAAGAACTGTCCAAAACTGGCTGCTAAAGAGGCAAAGAAGAAAGAGGCTGGAATGGTTGTTGTAGAGGCCTCTACACCAAAAACAGAGTCTGCAAATCTTGTGCAGGAAGAAGAATGGGCGTTTACTACTGTCTGCAGTTTTGACCCATCTTCTCATGAGCAATGCATGTCTACAGTAGACTCAGATGTTTGGTATTTTGACAGTGGGGCGACCAAACATATTACCTCACAACGCAGTTTCTTCTCTTCACTCGAGCGTGCCCCTATAGGGAATACTGTTACATGCGCCAACAACTCCTCTTATCCTGTTATGGGAGATGGTAAGATCATTTTGACTACTGCTGATGGTAGTTCTTTCACTTTGTTAGATGCTTTATTTGTGCCAGGGATAAAAAAGAACCTGTTATGAGTTTTTGCATTAGCCAAGATTGGCTTGGTTGTGAAATTTGTTGATGACAGGTGTACAGTTCATGATCTGTCCAATGGCGATGTGATTATTGCTTATGGAATTCTATGTCGTGGGCTATATAAGCTCATAGACTATGAAAGATCTGTGAATGATTTAGCATGTGCAGCTCATGATTCTCAGGCTATGTCAGATGCAAAGCTTTGGCATGCACGCTTTGGTCATCTGAATTTTGCTAGTTTGCTACGCCTGCAGAAATCTGTTATGGTGTCTTCTTTGCCCAAGCTTGAGGCACCTGGAAAACATGTATGTGAAGGCTGTATTTTGTGCAAAATGCAGCGTTCCTCCTTTCCAAAAGATGGTTCAGTTCGGGCTACGCAGAAATTGCAGCTTGTACATAGTGATGTCTGTGGTCCTATGCAGACACCCTCTTTCGGGAATTACCTTTACTTCGTGACTTTCATCGATGATTTTTCCAGGCATGCATGGGTATATCCATTGAAGGCAAAGTCCGAAGTGTTCATGTGCTTCATATAGTTTTTGGTTTTGGCTGAAAATCTGTCAGCATGTAAAATGGGCACCCTCCGTTCTGATCGAGGGGGGGAATATATGTCTTCTGATTTTAATGCATTTCTGGCTGAACGTGGGATAAAACACCAGTGTACAGTGCCGTATACATCTCAACAGAATGGAGTTGTTGAACGAAAGAACTGGTCACTCATGGAGATGGCAAGGTGCATGGTCAAGAGTCAGGCTTTACCACATAGTTTCTGGCTTAAGGCTGTCATGTGTGCAGCATATGTACTGAACAGGTGTCCCACTAAAGCGCTGCAGTCTATCACTCCATATGAGGCTTGGCATGACCGCAAGCCATCTGTTGCTCATCTGCATGTTCTGGTTGTTTGGCATATGCACTAGTGCCTGAACAACATCGCAGAAAATTGGATGATAAGGCAGTAAAATGTATTTTTGTTGGATACTGTTTTGAAAGTAAAGGCTATCGACTGTATCATCCACAGACTAAACGCATTCTGGTTAGCCGTGATGTTGTCTTTGTGGAAGATGCTATTTAGCCATTGCTTTCATGTACTAAGGAGACATCTGTTAGCTCCAAAGACATGTATGATACTTTGATGCCTCTTTTTACAGGCGGACAATCTAGTGCTGGTCCTAATGAGGCAACTTCTCAGCCTTTGCAGGTTTCATATGATGATGCAGATCATTCTATTTCTGATGCAGATTTACATGATGCACTTGTTGATGAGAGAGCTGATATTGAGCAGGCAAAAACTATGCCAAAATGGCTGGTGCAGACTTTGCGTGACAGCAAATTAGATGCACCTTTGTCATATCGTACTCGTTCAGGCTCTCATAGTGCCTCCTTTGCATCAGATTGCTATGCTATGGCTGCGTCTGGTCTTTGTGATGAGAATGATCTTGTTTCTTTTGATGAAGCACAGAATTCAAAAAATTGGATGGCTGCTATGCAATCTGAATATGATGCTATAATGAAGAATGGTACATGGTCTTTATGTGACTTGCCTCCTGGCAAGAAGGCCATTGGCACTAAATGGGTATACAAGATGAAGTGTAAACTTGATGGTAGAGTTGACAGCTATAAGGCTAGGCTTGTTGCAAAGGGTTATGCGCAGGAAAGAGGCATTGATTTTGATGAGACCTTTGCACCTACATGCCGTATGACTACTGTTCGGAGCATTTGTGCACTTCCAGCCCATCATGGTTGGAATGTACATCAGTTGGACATTAAAACAGCATTTCTGAATGGTGACTTGCATGAAGAAGTGTATGTTTTTCAGCCCCATGGCTTTGTGCAGAAAGGGCATGAAAACCAGGCGTGCAGGTTAAAGAAGGCATTATATGGTTAAAGCAAGCACCATGTGCTTGGTATGAGAAGATACATGCCTATCTGGTTGCACATGGTTTTGAGAACAGTCCAACTGAAAGCACCTTATATGTTAAGCGTGCTAATGATGTGCTTCTGATCATTGTTGTCTATGTTGATGACATGCTGCTCACTGGTCCTATTGGGAAGCATATTGCTGATTTCAAGGCTGATTTGCATGCCTCATTTGAGATGTCTGATTTGGGGCATTTGCATCATTATTTGGGCATTCAGTTTATGCAAGTTGATGGTGGAATGGCTTTGTGTCAAACGAAATATATTGACACATTATTGCAGCGTTTTGGCCTTGAAGACTGTAAGCCTATTGCCACTCCTATGGAGACAGGTTTACGATTGAGTCTTCATGATGCTGGAGATGCATTTGATGCTATTCTCTATCAGCAGGTTGTTGGATGCTTGATTTACTTATGTATTACTCGGCCAAATATTCAGTTTGCTGTCTCACAGATGAGCAGGTTTATGCATTGCCGAGGAGTCATGCATTGGAAGGCGTTTAAGCGCATCTTTCGCTACTTGAGTGGTACACGGCTACTTGGGTTGTTTTATCCCAAGGGGGGATCACTACCGCTAGATTTGCATGCTTTTTCTGACTCAGATTGGGCTCATTGCTATGACACTCGTGTGTCCACCAGTGGTTTTTGCTTCATGCTTGGTAGCTCATGTATATCTTGGTTGAGAAAGAAGCAGCCTATTGTGGCCACTTCCAGTTGTGAGGCTGAGTATAGGGTAGCTTTCACAGCGACTGTTGAGTGTGTGTGGCTCAAACGCCTTATGGCTGATTTGGGTGTTGGCTAGTCTTCTGCCACCACCATCTTCACTGACAGTCAGAGCGCATTGGCAGTTGCGAGGAACCCTGTGTTCCATGCTCGCACTAAGCACATTGAGATGCATTATCACTATGTCAGGGAGAGGTTCTCTGCTTGGGAGATCAGCTTGGCATATGTGCCCGTGCAAGAGAACATTGCAGACCTTTTCACGAAGGCTCTACCTAGGGAGAAGTTTGAACCTTTCCACAAAGCTTTGGGCTTACTTCCTTTTGTGGAGTGATTTCCACATAGCTTGGCACTTCCTTATACATGAGTGCCAGCTCCT
>CM035433.1:135904132-135909132 GCA_020310875.1 Ceratopteris richardii | reverse complement strand
TGTATTGCTCTGAGTTAGCGGTCCCTTATGCTGATCTGAGGTATTGGAGTTAATACTTTTAGGGTGGCTTATCAACCCTAAGCTTGTACTTTTGAGCATCTCTCTGCCCAACCTTGTAATCATCTGATTCGAATCAAGAAGTGTATGGTCTTCCTTGGCCATTGGTTGTCCATATTTTCTGAAGTATTTACCATTCTGTACAATTCTTGTTGTCTGCCTGCTCACAGAAATGTTAAAGGGTATACTTCCCTAAAGAGAACCCCCCTTGAGTAGGTGACGTACTGCACGTGTTTAATCTTCATTCTCTACCTTTATTAAAAGCGGATACCCCAGTACCTCCTCTACAGTTTGGCACGCCCGGTGGGACCTTTGCATTTCTGTGAGAGGTGTTTTGCCCTATTGCAATTGCGAATAAGTACATGACCCATACACGAGCAGATAAGGAATCTCTTCGTGTTCGAAGGAGCCTTAACAAGTTAGCAATAACCACGACTAGTGAGTCTACCTCCCCTCTGTCCTCCCTAAATTTGTCTATTGATTTGGGTGCGACACCATTGTCAAAAGAAGGGTATAGGAGAGCTCTAGACTTCTCCTCAGATACGTCAGAAGAGACACCAGTCCAAATGGAGGATCTTTCTCATCTACTCTCCAGGATCAACATCAAGTTCCCTACCTTCAAGGGACATGCTTATGAAGATGCTGATGATCATGTGAGGAGATTTATCTCTTTATGCCGTGGACGTGGTCTGCAGAATAGAGAAGATGCAATGTTGGCACTTTTTCCATCCACATTGGAGGGTCTTGCAGATAAATGGTATAGTCAGTATGCAGATGGCCATTTCACTACATGGGAGGCTCTGAAGGCGGCATTCTCACAGACATTTCGACCAAGTGATTCTTCGGAAAGAGCTCTAGATCAGCTAGAGAATTTGAAGCTAAGACCAGGTGAATCTTTTCATGAACTTCACACTAGAACAAAAGCACTTGTTGCACGTCTGCCACATGCTCCAGGTGACTTTTTGGTTAAAAAGTGGATAGAGAAGGCTCTGCCCAGGTCATCTCAGCAGAAGCTTCGTGAGTCTCTTAGATTGGATGCCACCCTCAATGATTTTGTTGCAGCAGCATCACGCATTGAAGAAGCAAGGCAACATTTTGAAGGGGATACACAACCTAAGTATGCTGCAGATCTGGATCCTATTGAGCAACTAAGGAGGGAACTGGAGGCATTGAAGATGCAACAAAATCAACAAGAAGAGAAGGTCTTGCCACCACTGCGTCGAACTGATGATGAAGTGGCCCAACTTCGCCGAGAATTAGAAGACTTGAAGACCACTCAGGATATAAGGAGACAAATTTGGTGTACAATCTGTAACAACAATGGACATTCCAATGCTAATTGCCCTATTAAGGTAAGCTGTCAATTTTGTGGAAAAGATGGTCATGAAGCCAGAGATTGCTATTACCTTAAGGGTACACAGCAGAGAGGTAACCCTCAAACTTTGGATTCATACTATGCTAGTACTTCAAATACTTCAAATAGAGAGGAGAATCGACCTGCGAGGCCTAGATATAATAGACCCTTGATGTGCTACCGTTGTGGTGAATATGGTCACATGCAAAATAGGTGTTCCCTCCCAGAAGATGCACCTCCTTGTCAACATTGTCCAGAGACCAAAGATCATTATACCAAGGATTGCCCAAGAGGTCGTCCTGCTCCAATCCACATGATTGCAGTCTCTCCACATGAAGAAGGAAAAACCACTCAGACTTATGCTGTTTCATCCTCTACTATGCCCATGATGACCAGAGCTAGACAAGCAGCAGCAAACCTTAGGGGGGAACAACAAGGAATTCAGGATAAAGAGGAAGAAAAGAAGTCTGGATGGAAGGACCAAGTGGAAATTGAAGGAGCTTATGAAGAAATGACTACTTCTCTAAGAGGCCAACCAACACGTCTACAAGAAAATACTCAGGAGGTAAACATTGAACAGATCTTGAAAGGTATTCATCACAAGGTTAGTCTATATGAACTTATAAGGATGGATTCAAAAATAAGAAGTGACTTACTGAAGATTATACACTCTGCTCACTTGGTCCAATCACCTAGTATAGATGGTTTCATGGTTGATTTCCCCCTGCACCCTTAGCAGACTACCAAAGTTCGAGATTATCAGTTTGTATAAAGGATGAAGCTCTTACAGGTGTGATCATAGATGGAGGCTCTGGTATCAATTTGATGCCAGATTTTACAATGAAGAAGCTGAAATTGAACCCCACCAAGCTGGCACCATTCACGGTTACATTGGCAGATCAACATCGGGTTGCGCCACTTGGCATTATTGAAAAGGTATTGATGGTAGTACAGGGTTGCCACTTTGTGTTGGATTTTGTTGTTATTGCACTTCCACAGGAGACTTCCTATCCTTTGCTCCTAGGGAGACCTTGGCTGAGACAAGCAAAAGCTTTGCAAGATTGGGGAAAAAACAAACTATGGATTTCAACAAGCACCAATAGCCAACTGCAATTACATTTGGAAGAGGGATTCGACTCAGGAAAAACTACTGGATATACTGTGGACACTCAGGTAATGCCCTCTCTACCCCAAGAAGAGGATACATTGTTAAATTGCATGATGGGGAGTGCAGAGTGTTGCACAGTGGAGATTAATGAAATTGAGGAAGAAGTTGCAGATAAGGTAATTACAGGTAAGGTCAATGAAGACCACAAGGTGTTGGAGACTGAGCAATTGCAGGAAAGCACAAGTCTTGAGGAAGCAACCCAGATAAAAGTATTAGAGGTAGAAGATTTTGAACCTAAGGGCAGAGAAGATCTTCCTTTCTCAGATATACCTCAAGGATGGATGGAAGAACATGTTGCAGAATATAAATTAAAATCCACTCCTGCATATAGTGGAGATGATTTCTCAAACAAGACCAGTTCTGAAACATTGGTTCAAGAAGTAAATTTAAGGGATGAAGAGACCCTCAAATAGTTCACTTGGCATCCTGGTTGTGGCATTATCCTCCTTTGCTACAAAAGGTAACTTCTTTGCTTTTTACTTACAAAAGAGTCTTCGCATGGTCCTACAAAGATCTAACAGGAATACCAGAAGAGCTTGGATTACATCGGATACCCTTGGTTGAGGGAGCTGCACCTGTAAGAAGTAGGCCATATCGACTCAATCCGAAGTATGCAGAGGCGGTAAAAGCAGAGATTACAAAATTAGAAGAAGCAGGTATAATTGTGCCAGTAGAACATTCCAGGTGGCTTTCTTCTATGGTTATTGTGCCGAAGAAAAATAGTGGAAAAATAAGGGTATGTGTTGATTTCCGTGCTTTGAATAAAGTGACTATTCAAGATGGATTTCCTCAGCCCTTCACAGAGCAAGTACTTGAAGAGGTAGCTGGTCACACTTTGTATAGTTTCTTGGATGGTTTTAGTGGCTACAATCAGATAGTGATCCATCCTGATGATAGGGACAAAATAGCCTTTGTCACTCCCTGGGGCACTTATGTCTATACTAGAATGGCTTTTGGTTTGAAGAATGCACCAGCTTCATTTAATAGAACGATGTATCTGATATTGGGCAAATGGTTAACAACTTTTCTACGCATTTTCATGGATGACTTTTCAGTATTTTCAGGTACAGATAGAAGGGCAGCAGTTCAAGATTTCCATGACCATTTGGGAAATTTAAAAGAAATTTTTGAGCAATGTCTCAAAACAGGTTTGAAATTGAATCCTGATAAATGTCACTTTTTGGTCACTAAGGGCACTCTTCTTGGTCACATAGTATCTGCTGAAGGTATAACTGTTGACCCTGCAAAGGTTATAGCTATTCTTTCCATGCCAATTCCACAAAGCCCAAAAGAAGTGCAAAGTTTCTTGGGACATGCAGGGTATCACAGAAGATTCATTAGGATGTATTCGGAAATTGCTAAGCCCTTGTCAAGGCTTACTAGTAAAAAGATCCTTTTCTCATGGAGTGCTGAAGCTGACAAAGCATTTTGTGAACTAAAGTTGAGGCTATGTACTGCTCCACTTTTAAGTGTTCCCAATTGGTCATTGGAATTTCATGTGCATACAGATGCTAGTCTTCATGCTGTTGGTGCAGTTCTAGCTCAACCATCATCTCACAAAGTGGATAGACCTATCTCTTATGCAAGCAGACTACTCAACCAAGCTGGAAGAAATTACAGTACAACGGAAAGAGAAGGTTTGGCTATCGTATTTGCTCTTCAGAAGTTCCGACATTATCTCCTTGGTGTACATTTCATTGTTATTTCCGATCATCAGCCCTTGAAGTATTTGATAAACAAGCCTAGAGTAGCTGGAAGGATTTGGAGATGGTTACTCCTATTTCAAGAATTTAATTTTGATATTCATATTAAGCCAGGAAAAGAGCACTACATGGCAGATCAAGTGTCCAAAACGGCAATGAGCAAAAAGGCAACAGGTATTAACGATGAATTGGTGGATAGCAATCTTTTTCTAGTAGCAATTCGGACAGGTTGGTATGATGAAATTCTTCATGTTCTCACTACTGGAAAGATCCCAGAACACTTGACACCTGTAGAAAAGAGAAGATTGCTCCTGAAAACCAAAGCATATTCTCTTATAAATGGAAATTTATATAAATACTGTCAGGATGATATATTGAGAAGGTGTGTCTATCCAAAAGAGATAAATCTTCTGCTAGAGGCTGCACACAATGAAGGACATCTAAAGGGGGAAGAATTGGCTCATAGAATCATCCACAAAGGTTTATGGTGGCCTCATATTTTCAAAGATGCAATCAAGTTCGCCAAAGAATGCCAAATCTGCCAGAGGTGTGCTCCCGCGCCAACCAGATTGAATTTCCAACCATTAGTCATATCTACCGGATGGCTTCCATTTGAACGATGGGGTCTTGATTTCATAGGGCCAATTAGCCCAACTGGGCAACCAGGAGGTAAAAAGTATATTTTGATGGCCACATGCTATGCCACTAAATGGATAGA